>OZ023172.1:20138412-20663412 GCA_963678695.2 Diplodus puntazzo
TCTCCTCCTGTGTCAAAACGGTCCGCCTCGACAGCCGGGACCCGCCCCTTCTTCATAATAATGTGAACAGAGAGGGAGTCAGCTACACTGTGTTTATGCAAATATATAACAACCCGAATAGGATATAAAATGCTTTTATTGCTCTAAAAAAATCCATTTTTATTTGGTGTTTTAGATACTGGTCTGTTTTGCATGGAAGCATTCGGTCCATTTTCTTCAGTGTAGCTGTGCCACAACACAGCAAAAATACACGATTATAAAGCAAAAACAAATCCTGCATTGAAAATCAAAATAGACCATTGTTAGCAAAATGCACATGAATAAAAGCACTCAATGCTTCTATTTATTTTACAGATAATGCATTTTACTGTTATAGTGCATCAAATTAGGTCACTTATGGTTATTTTTGTTGAAACAACTGCACATAAAAGCTCTGTTCTGTATGCAAAATCTATATCCAACTGTAGCCTACCTGTCAAGTACATGAGTGAATTAAAAGTGTAATCTTTAAATCTGAAATTTTGACGTGTAGAAGTGGTTAAATCACAATTGTATCACAAATGTGTGCATAATGTAGTAAAATCTTCAATGGGTTGATGCCATTTTTTGCCAAATTAATCCACCATTTTTTCATTTGGGTGTCTATGCTTTTATAACTAAAACATTCAAATTAAACAAGTATTTATATATGCTGCAGATTTAAACCTGCTCCTGCATAAGATGTTGAGCTCATGCTGTATTGTTGTTGAGGTAAAAAATAATAATAATAGCGTGCCTGGCCCTTTAAGAGAACAGCCCTCCTCGCAGCCATAAGCTGGTGACACGGAGCGGACCAATCAGACGGTTTGTTTTGGTCCCGCCTTCTGTTTCGTCTTTCTTGACACGTGGAGGGGGAAAAACACAAACCCAGATAAGACATGTGACTGCTTTCAGCGCTCAGCTCAGCTGATTGGGAGCTGCTGCTCGATAGAGTGACTGCACCCACCCAATTACTGGGGGTCGGTGTGATGATGATGATGATGGGTTGTGTACTGTCAAGGCAACAAATAGATTCACAAATTTAATTATCACACAAGCATGTCAGTGTCCCATTGATTCACAGCTATGGTTTTATGTCTAAATGTGTGTCATGCAAACATTATTAAAGAGACAGAACAGAGCAGAGCAGATCAGAACCATGGGGTAAATTTAACTTACTACATTTATTGAAGTCTTGTGTTTAAGGGCAATATTACTTTACTCAAATATTGTACTTTTATTTTCATTACTTATATCTTAAAGCCATAGTTACAGATACCCTTGCAAAGTATGATTCCACTTACAAAACCTATGATCAGCTTCTAGGATACTAGAGCATTTATACCTATCATATGTATGACATAGTTAAAAACGATCTCCATTTGGGTAAACTATGAAATGAAATTGATGTAGGCCTATAACATAAAATAACATAGGTAGTCTTAACACAGCTCAACACAGCACAACACAATATAGCACAACATCACTAGTCACAACATGAGACAACATAACATTACTATTGCTAAGATAAGACAATATAAAATAACAAGTAGTCACAACACATCATAACACAACATAACATAAAATGGCAAGTCATAACACAATACAAAATAATATAACTTTGTCACAACACAATATAACATAACTAGTTATAAAACAATTCAATATAATATTACTTAGTCATATAACAATATAATATAACTTAGACCAGACACAACACAATATAACAAAACATCTAGTGATAACATAAGACAACAGCATAACATACATAGTCATAACACAATACAGTATAACAAACACAATACAATATAACATAACTAGTCACAACACAACATAACATAACATAACATAACATAACATAACATAACATGACATAACATAACTAACACAACACAACACAATGCAGTATAACATCAACACAATACAGTATAACATAACATAACTAGTCAAAACAAAACATAACATAACATAACTAGTCATAACAAAATATAATTTAACATAACTATTTATACCACAACACAACATAACACAACATAACTTGTCATAACACAATACAATATAATGTAATGTAGTATAGTCATAACACAACACAATATAACCAAAAATACTTACAACATAATGCAACACAATATACCTTAACTAGTCATAAAATAATACAACATAACTGTTCATAACATAGCTCAAATAACATTGGGGCTGGCTTGACAACCAATGTATTGATATAAACATAGAGCCATTTTCAGTTTAACCCCTGAGGGCACCTATTGTTGAACATGGTGTCCTCATCTGATGGATGCACAGTGACTGTGGAATAAACAGCAGCCGTGGCTGGTGACCCTCATTGCAGGGTGGGGGCACGCCTGCCCATGGCATCACTCAAGAGAGAGAGGGGGAAGAAAACAGTACAGTGAAATCTAGCCTTATATGCAGAACGCAGAGGGGTTACTGAGTGCAAAACAGCCATGCAAGAAGAGTGAGACTATTTGATCCATCGTGTGAGTCAGATTTTTCCCAGAGGACAATTTCTGGATGAAAGCAGATGCTGTTGCTTTTTGCGTGGAGCGTTGGTCAGCCCGTGCAGGATGTTATGTTCTCACACTGTCCCACTCCTTTATTGTACAGCTGGTAATGTGTGAAGTGTGATTTTCTCAACTTGTCACAAAATTCCCATGCACAGTTGACTGTCAGGCCTGCAAAACAACCCCTGCTCAGCCGTGTTTAAGCTGCCGCTTCACGGCACCCAACCCCCCATCCACACCAACCCCCCTCCAACTCCAATCCTGCAGCGAAAGGGACCCCACCCAAAATTTGGAAGAAGAGATCAGATGGTGGTTGTTTTTGTTTTGCTCACTCACTCCGTCTCTCTCTTTGTACATTAATTGTCAGTCAGTGAACACTGAGGCAGATTGCATGCATAATAATGAACAAAAATAACACCATTTTCTAGAATTTCTTTAAATCCATGTTTGATCTAATGGTACTAGTTTTGAAGTTGGTGTTATATTGCAAGAGGTGCAAGAGGATTTAGCAGCTATATGTACTGATGAACCAGACTTTAATGCTTGCGGCAAATGCGATGCTACTTTATCTGTTGTGGACTGATGTTTAGATACTTAGGATCTGAAGGACACGGCGGTTTCTAGTGTATAATTAGTCATGAATACCTCATCATTAAAGCACCGTTTGAAAAATAAAAGGCTAAATCGAAACAAAAGACCCCCCACTGGAATTAAAAAGTTCTAAACATCAGTTTTGCAACAGTTTTGATGTGGTATTCAGACATTTAAAGCTACTTTTCAGAGGTGGAACATCTCAAAAATTAATTAGTCCATTGTGTGTGTGCTGCATTTGAAAAACAAAGAAATGAAAAACGAAAAAAAACAAAATTGCCCATAAGCATTTCATTGCTTTTTTTTTCCAGCCCTGAGTTCCCTTTATCAATAACTAATTAATGTTCCCAAACAACAGCTCCAAGAATAGTGCCTTTCAATCACAGTCAGTTATTGCCAATGGACTCTGGGGAATACAGTAGTCCTTCATCAGTTAAGCTGTGGTTTGGTGAAGTGTTTTTGAACGCCGAGCCGTTAACCACATTTGTGTTGCAAATCGGATTTGTTCTCTGTTTTGGCAGGGAACATAACATGATGCGCTGTCAAGGCAAGACATTCAGAAACACAGACGTCATGCATTGTGCAATCTCATCGTCTGTTTTAAGTCATTTGCTGTCTTTTACTTTCAAGTGCACAGCATTCAACCCCTTTGAAGAGGGAAAACAGCCTTTGTGTTGGCGCTGAACTCAGAACTTGTCATCTAAACTGAAACTTCCAGTACCTCTAATGTGTCAGCTGCGGTGGCAGACAATGTGTCCCAGCCCGTTGTTATTAGAGCAATTTCCCCCAGCGAGACAGTCAAAAATTATCCACCGTGAGTTATTTCTGACTACGTGCTGCCAGCAGAGGTGAGAAGGCTCTGGATGTTGAAATTTTTCAAAGTTCACTGCATAATGATACAATTTGCTTTGTGTCTTTTTCCCTAATGGTGCTTGACGTCCAGACGCTTTGTCTTCGATCTTCAATCCGTTCCGCACCCAAACAACTCCACCAGTGTTTGTGCTTGTACTGCATGCACCCTCGCATCACAATTTTATGGTTTTTGCACCACTTCCATTTAATCATCTACCTAAATCCCTGTTTTGGGAGGCTGTTTTTCACATAAATTGATTGTGAAATTGCCTGACAGAGATGCCAAGTTTTCACAGGTTATTGGAAACCGCTGTCCGCCTCCACCCCCCCTTCCCTCCTCCTGCTTATTCTGTCAACACCTCTTGATTTTAACCACAGGTACAGCAGGGGCTGAGCCAATGAATGCAGCTCTCCCTGAGTTCATCCAAAGGTAACACATTTGAAGCCCAGAACCACCCCAGGGGAAACGCTTCCTTATGATTATGCGTATTTTGACACCACGTTAATGCAATGCATTACATGTAACCAAGCACAGGAGTAATGCCGGGCATGTTTTGAATGAAGAGCTTTATTGAAATAAATGTGTTGCCTTGCGTCCTTCAGTTTGTCTTCGCATGCTTCCAGCTGTGATGGCAAGTCGCAGTAAATGAACACATAATGATTAGCGAGCAGCGGCGGCGGCAGCTCAGGTGGTAAACAAACCGTTCGTCAGGCAGATTGGCAGCCTGATGACACCTGTGCTGGCTCCAAAACAATTCACAGATCCAATTTGCAGGTGTCCTTGCACTGCCGTACAGCCATATATCACTGTTACTTTTGGATGTCGTGGGTTCATACATTTTACTAGTTGAAATGTGATTTCACTCATCATTCATTATGATTTGATTATATCACGTAACGCACTTATCCAACCACTTTATCTGGTGAGTTGTGAGTCAAAGGCAGACTTGTTTTAGGAAGACAATTCAACGATTCATCAGTCAAAACTGATTGACTCCAAGAAATCTTAAAATTAGATGACTAAGATGCTTGAGAGACAGACCGAGTCATCATTTGCGCTAGCTAGCCAAAAGTCAGTCTGAGCCTTTGTGTTTGTCTTGCAGTTAAAATGGTGACAAACCAGCATTGTTTTTGAAATACCAGTGACAAAGAGCTCTTGAACAAACTATCACTCTGTTCAACACTGTTCCAGGATCCAATGCTTTTATTTTCAGTGCTTATGCAGGAAGTAGCATGGTGGGGGGGAAAAGGCATATAGTAAGTCTTTAGCAATAGGCAAATTTCACGCACAGAAACTGGAGTTCATGCCCACTGACTTGCAGTTGTCATTGTATGCAAGACATTGTATGTATTTTTAACTGTAATTACAATGTTACTGTCAACTTAAACAAGTGTTTTAGGCACCTAACCCTGACCATTCACTAATGTATTAGCCAACTTTAACGTTGTTGCCAGAAGTTAGGCTCGGAAGTAAAAAGTGAATATCCAAAGTTTTGCATAACAGACTTCTGACATTTCTTTTTCAGCAATGTTGCCGTCTTCCCAGATCTTAACGATCCACATGGTGAGCACGACATCAGTCATACCAACAAGAGCAACGGCCAAAACTATGAAGAGAAGAAACACGTCGTAAAGAGCCAGAGTGATCATTTAACGCGAACAAATTCCGGTTGGCAAAGCGCCACATAAGTCATCCGATCAATTATCACTGTGTCTATTTTGATTCGAAGGATCAGCTCTCAAAATTCTTACTGGAGTTTTGTGACTTTGAGTTGAAAGTGAGTGTGTCAGTTCGAGGTTTGCTCAACCCTTCTTTGTTGTTTTGAAGGAGAATGAAGTGGATGCACAGCGGTCGTCCGTCCACTCACTCGCTGCCCTCCAGTTTAATTCTTGTAACGCAGTGTGCGCTCAAGTGGCAGTAACAGGATTTTGGGAAGCCCGTGTCAGATGTGATGAGCTGCTTCCCCCTGTTAACAGGGGGTTCGAGGGGGGTGGGGGAGATAACACGCTGGTGAGAGATACGTCTTACATTGTTTTTTTAGGGTGTGGGAGACCGAGCAAATTCCGCGGAAAACGTGGCGCCACTTAATCTTGTCAGGGCTCCAAAGTTCAGGTGCCACTGTACAAGCTGGTATCTCAGCATGTGCTTGTGCAGTTCTTCATCTCTGCTTTTATACATTTCCTCTTCAGAGATGTCACACAATTTTCTAAATACTTCATTGGCTGCTAAAGTGTTGGTAGGTAGGCGCTGTGCGGCGGATTAAAAAAAGAAAGCAACGATAAATCATTGAAGGAAGGAGACATGGATGGAAATAGAGTTGGAGTTGCTCTTGTTTCTACGGTAACTGTCGATGGGGAGGTACCAGGGATGAAAGTGGAGGGAAAACAAACCTCCCCGCTCCGATGGCAACAGCACAGCAATTGGTTCTCGTTTCCTGCGAGGACAGGAAGAAAAAAAAAAAAAAAACATAACAAGGTCCCCTAGTAGCCCAGGAGACACAGTTCGATGTTGCATCAGAAAGCAAGAGGCAGGGCAAAATGAACACGCGCTCGCAAAACACGCACACTCGAATCGCACATGTACACACACACACACACACACCCGCTTGCTCGCTCTCACACACACACACGCACAATCACATGCTCCACTTCACCCCGCAGCCGCCCCTCCCGCTCCGGCTCTCTCACTCTCCCGCCAAAACATCTACAGCACGTGAAACCTGCCTAGAAACCGAGGGGAAACTTCCGCCTTGCTCTGATAGGCTGAGCTCCCTAGCAACCGCGTATACCCAGCCAGCCAGTCAGGCGCGTTGTGAGAGGCACACTGACCCAATGAAACAGATTATTCAGAGGCGCGGGCAGGCACAGTGACCTGGTAACAGTCAGGAGAAGAAGTCAGGGAGACGCTGGAGGGAGAGAAGAAAAGCTTTGTGCGATTGGCTCGCAGATTTCCTCCCCGCTCTGATTGGCTCGGTGCTCTCCTCTTTGCAGTCATTCATACATTTTCTCTGCCTGCCTCAGCACAAGCTGAGCCGTTTCCTCCACCCGCAGTCAGTTCGTTCAACTTCCAGAGTGGCCACCCTGCCCTCAAGGAAATCCACTGCCCAAGGTCAAGGCAAAGACTGCACTGCTGAAATGGGATTGGTTCAGACAAGCAAGAGCAGAACAAGATCCTAGTAACAAGTTTACCTCATCATGTCAGCGCGGGATTAAAGCCCGTGATCAACAACTTGTTAAAGTGCTCTTCCTGTTGTCGCTGCTGATGAGCTTGTTATTGTGTTGCTTGTAATGGACACGGGCCAGTGAAAGGCGTAATTAGCGTTCCACTTAATAATGCAGCATTTGACAGGGCTGTTCTCCAGGCGGGTTGCGAGACACAAACGAGCAAATGGTTAGTTTGTTTTGAAAAACTTAGCTTTTTTCGAAGGCAGCCCGGGCGAGGTTTGCAGTCTTTTTAAACATTCCAAACGGCTTGCTCCAGTAGTGTGGGGAATTAATGTCAATACCCTGCAGGATCAGGAGTTCACATTGAATAGTTAATGAGTTGAGGGGGGGGAGAAGGACTCGAATAATTCTGCGAATCGAGCATGCCATGCATACTGCCTAAATTAACACAACTGCAGGCAAAAACTCACCCAGGCAGGAACATTATACTGCCATGATTAGCAAAAACAACATTACCATCCAACACAGAAATTGCTCATAGTTCCCCGAACAAATGAGTTTACTCTGATTGGAGGATGAATCCATATTGGAGAATTAATTTTCCCTTTCAACAATAAATGCTGCTCTGTGTTATTTATTCTGCGCTGAATGTTTCAGTTTAAATTCCGTGTTTTCTAAGCTCTTTACTGATAGGCCGTTTGTACTTTATCAACCATACCTGAAAGTGTGTTTTTTTCATTTAAAGGCATGACAGAAGGATCATTCACGATATGAATGAGGCAGTACAATTTAAATATCCAAGTTGAGTAGACTTTATTGGCATAACATTTGGCCTGTGTTGCTAAAGAAAACTGCTACTCAGTAAAATACCTTTGCCAAGGCCTAACAGTCTCTTTTTGTACTCTCATAGATACTAGCCACTTAAATTAAAAACGCCTGACTTTTTCAATGGAAATGTTGAAAACAGCCTAGCAATGTTTAAGAAGAATGCAAGGATAAATTCTTGGTTCTGCCTCTTTATACAGGTGCCAACATAAGTTTGCAAGCCAAAAGTTAATGGGGTCTATTCTGGGCAAAGACTCCTCCTCCATACAAGTTTCTCGGAAATCTGTAGTTTTTGTGTATTACTGCTTACCAACCAACAGACCAACCAACCAACCAATCACCCACCCAACCAACCAACTAATTCACCAACCACCCTACCAACCAATTAATCAACCTACCAACCAACTGACCAACCAACTAACTTATGCACAAACGATCAAAGGCGAAAATTCCTGGATCTACCTAATGATCGCAAGATGCTCACATAAGTTTTCAGGCAAACAGTTACTGGGGTCTATTCTGGGCCGAGATTCATTCTCCATCCAACTTTCGTGGAAATCCGTTGCATTTTGTGTGTGTGTGCAGGTGTGCATATGCATTTGAGTTATTCAGTGTGCATGCTCTGTTGTATAAGATAGAAGCTGACTTTGTTCCCCAAATGAATTGCTATTAGGAGTCCCCTGGGTCCTTGGTAGCCCGAGGAATTACAAGATAAGGATCACATTGCGTTTAGCAGTCATCACAGGGGGATTTCTCATAGGGACATGTACCTGTGTGAAATCTTAGATGTGCGTTTCCACCATATACTTATTGTCAAGATGAATATTAGCTCGTGGGAGCTAAGCACACTCCACATGGTGTGTGCAGTCGAGATTAAAGAAAGCCTTGCAAGCCCTATATCATGGAATAACTCAGAGGGGTTTGAGCTTCAAAGTTGAAATGGGATCTGTCAGCACCTTAAGAGATTTTGCAGACCTTGCTGTAACCTTGCTGCACTTAACTCCTGTATTTCCTGCACAGACCTTTACCCAGCTTGGTAAAGGTCAGCAATCTGAGTTTCTCTGTTTGCCAAGGCCTCATTAATGTCAAAGGGGGGTGACTTCAAGACAAACAACCCTTGAGGGCCTTTTCAAATTGCCTGGAGCATCCGATGACTCACCTAATTTAAACTTGTGTCGTCGGCGAACATAAATTCCCCCTTTCAGTGCACATCTCCGTATTTCACCAGTCTAGGCCCTTCTCGGAAGGTGATGTGTGTCACGGTTTTGAAGGTTTTATGTTTGGCATTACGTCATCCCCCCAAGCTATAGGGATTTACATATCCGCGGGTTACTGGGGGGGATCAGCGGTACACTGTGCTCATCCGTGAAATGACCTATTCAACTTTTTTTGTTTGGCCTGTTGAGGGATCGCCTCTGCTGTCTGTGTGAAGCTAATTGGATACAGCAGAGCTCCGAGTTGGGCTTCACAGCCAAGGGGAATAATTCCAGGAAATAAAGCATAAAGGTATTGTCTCGGTGAAAACAGTGTGCGTTCAGCATTTTAAGCACATCGCCATCGCCCGGAAAGGACTGGAAGAAAAAAAATGAAAGACGTTGGACAGGTCTTTGAATAGACAGCAAACCCTTTCTCTTCCTCTAAACACTGACACAAACACTTCCTCTTAGTTTTGATTCCACGGGATGCTGTATTATGATGCAAATAATTACTTTAGCAGGAAATGCCAAAGAAGGGATTATCATATGCAATTTTCATTCATATTAAAAAACGGTCCAAAAATGTTTGGCTGTAAATCCACGAATACTGCTTCGTTTTGTCACACTGAGTGCACGGCTGTTATTATGGTGAAATTAAAAAGTGAAAACTCTCCTCATGGAAAGAGAATTTTAAATGATACAAATGCTGGGAACTTAAGCTTAATTGCATCTCGTTTATTCATTCAGCTCTGACCTACATAGCAACTTCTCCAAAAAAATCATTTATCAGCCAAATCAATTATCTCGTCTTGGATTAGCGAGACGTAGAAGTACCCACAGGAGTTTCACAACATCACCTATCTGACATGGTTTAGAGATACAGCAAGTAAAACCAACGGAGCAGCTGCTCCTTTTCTTTGAAATCCCTCACATTTGGTGCAGCTTCCTGGGCAGCCCCCGTGTGTCTCAGGGGGGTCAGCGGCTCTGAAGGATCTCCACTGTGCCCTAGAGGTGTGACAGCCGCCCTCTGATCTACCGGCTGCCTCTGAAGATCTGAGGACAGACTTTGCCCGTATCGTCAGTCACAAGAGCTCCTCGCATTAAAGCGGTGGCTCTTGAGCGAGCCACGCAGTCACACAGCGTGAGCCCTGATTTCCAAAGTCTTCCTGAAAATAAAAGAGCTGGAGAATATCAAGCAGGGAAAGACAGATAAACTGTAACCATGTCAGTCCTGGGCATGTTTTGAATAATTTTAAGGTTGTCTTAATTAGACAGCCATTATCCAGTCGCTCAGTCAGTGCACACTAGCTGGTGCAAAGCATTTTAACGAACACCCACCACGTGTCACACCTCGACTGTTAGAATCCGCTGAATGCAATTGTGCACCCCTCAGCAGCGGCTTTGCGGAAATTTGTCAATTGGTGTTAAAAAATGATCCCGTTTCCCACAGAGGAATTTAATGCTTGCGAAATTCTATTTTCTGGTCAATTTGAGAAAGGAGGAGGAGGCTGCATGACTGAGCTGCAAATTAATTTTACTGTCTTTACTCTGGATCCCTTCCTCTTTTCCCAGGGGCTTTTGCTTTTTGGGTGACTGAGCCTTACACGGCTTTCTGTCACCATGGCATGCAGCACATGGGCAGCAGATGTTGGCAGGCTGTGTGCCAGGATCGTATTGGAATACCCCTTCTACTGCTTCAACAGATGTGGCTCCATTTCAGGAAGAGAGCTTGACGAACACACCTGTGGCCGGGACCACCTGCTTTTGACAACCAGCACATTCTTGCAGCTTGCAGTCAGTGGAATAAATGGGTTGTACTGAATTTAGTGTGTGTGGGAGGAATGGTTATACCACTATCCAAACAGGGCTCTGACAAAGTTTAAAAAAAAAATCCCTATATTATAGGTGCACTATATAAGAAGTGGCCAACCATCAAATTCATTCTCAGAACAAGTACAAGGCCACATATCACGGAGTAACAGCTAACTGTTACTGACTATAGCTGCCCTGAGCTAGTTGCGTTAGTTAGCCGTTGGGGTGCATCGGTGGTTACACCACTAGCACAGCTTGTTAGCATACTAACTTCAGTCAGTGTCTCTGAGACACAATAGGTAGATGTAATAACGCCAAACCTGTTATTTCTTCACATTAATTTAATCATTTCAATTTTGTACACATTGCACCTTTAACCAGACTGCGAGTCTACAGCCATGATGGAGGCTGTTTGAAGCAGAACAACTTCTAACGTGCTAACGCGCCCACAATGACAATGATAACATACCAATGTGTGGAAGGTATAATATTAACCATGTTCACCACCATTGTTTAGAGAGTCAGCGTGCTAAAATTGCCTTTTAGCATGCCATGTCTTTGGGGGGATAATCATAAATGGGCGGTGACCAATCAGGCATGCTGCTAGAGGTGCAAGCAAAGAGGTCATCCGCATGAGATTGCTCTGTCGCTCAAGTAATCGTTCTGAGATATTACTTTTTTTGCTGGTGCCAGTGCATAACCACAGTGATGTGGTGGAGTGCGGGGACCTAAAAGAACCATCATCAAATGAAAAATGAAGACAGGCGCTCCAAATATGCATTTTTAAAATTCCCAGGCTATGAAAAAGAGCCTGAGAGAAAATCGCTGTGGCAACTAATCAATCTGTCGGGACAATCCAATCCAAGCCCAAGTTCTAACTTTTGTTTGTAGCTCGCTTGAATACTCGTCTGGAGCACAGATATGTAATCGGATGATGTATTGACACACAAGTACCACAAAAAGAGATAAGTATCAACTCAGGCTCCTCCTGCTGTGTTGGTTTGCACCTCCAACAGAATAATATTGCACGGAATTGTGTGTGGATTTTGAAAATGTAAAGAATACTCCTTTATCTTATGAGCAAAGTGGCGCAGCAGTGTCTGGCAGGCTGCGCACCAGCAGGGAACTAAGGAGAAAGTAAACAAACATGTGCTGTGATTTACAAGCCGTGGTCGGGCAGTAAGTTGTTAGCAGTGAGTGTTAACGAAGAGTATGGACCACACGAGCAGCTAAACAGACAGCAGTTACACTTGCATGTACATTTACATTCCGTTTGATGTGCTCCTGCTGCTTGACAGCTAATTAGCTAAACTTGACGTCAGCAGTTTACTTCTTTCTAGTGAATGTTCGGTCAGGCTATAGAGGACAGGTTATTCATAATTGTACAGGGGAAAACTAATGGTATTTCAGCAAATTAAGGCAAAAATAGGGAGGGCCATCTTAAAACCAAAAATGTATAATGTCAGTTTCTCCCTACTGGTGTCTGATTTTTTTCCTCTGAAAGTAAAACGTGGAGCGTGCAATTTGTGATTTTAAGGGATCAACCAAAGTTACAATGCATCCCGAGGGGGACATGAATGACTGCAACAAACTTCAGGGCAAACCAATAAATAGTTGGATATGTCAGTCTGAACCAAAGAGGTCCGCACCACTAGTTTGGCTAAGAATATGTTAGTTCACCTCAGGGATACACATTAATTAAACCACGGATCACTGTCAAGTCAAAAGACGGTGCCACCTGTGTTCAAAGATTGGGCATAGAATATGACGACTTAATGAGCTGCGTTCGGGGCCTGTCTCAGGGTTTTCAAGAAACGGCATCAAATATTCATGAAGGTGTTTCCACGGCAGATATGTTTAATTGTAAGAGATTTCTCCTCTGTCTCTTTAATAATAGAATACACCAGGTAGGCACCACACTAGCAGTAATGGCTGGAGACATTGTCTCCTGCTCAGGGCGTTTTGGTGCGGATGAAACGGCCATCATCCAGGAGCGCTCACACACACAGACAGCCTCGTGACAGCCATGCCTTCAATTCGGGAGTTCACAAAGGCGAATATGTCTCTGCCTGCTTGAGAGAGGATGCGTAGATTGTGGCACAGTGAGCGTGAGCTGCAGCTGGCTGGTCCTCCATAGCCGGCAGTCACAGTCACTCTCCTCATCTTCCCCCAGTCAACGTCCCAGGGGAAGCAGGAATTGACGTGCCATTAAAGGGGCTTTGAAGAGAAGCAACTGTCAGCATGGCTGCCTCCGCTTTTTCGGCAGTGAAGGAATGGATGTACAGTGCTGGGTGCAATGAGGACACAGTGAACAGCTTTTTTGGAAATACATCTCACTGTGTGCCCGCGTGCTGCGTCGAACCACAGATAAGTAGAGTTGTCTGTGAAGCAAAAAAAAAAAAAGAAAGAAAGAAAAGAAGAAGTGTGATGGAGAATTCAAAGTTTTTTCCACGGACAAAAGATAACAAGAGCACTGTGAGTCACATGAAGACAATGGATGATTGTTCCACAAACCTTTTTACATTGTACACAGATACAGAAAAAACAGTAAATTTGGATCACAGGTATGGAAGCATTAATAAAGAATATTTTCTAGATTTTCTGACATCATTAAGGGTATTTTTTGCCCCATGACCTTAGTGACATCTCAAAGATCTAATTATCTCAAAGACACACTGCAGGGGGCCCGAGTGCAACCAAACCCACATGATGTCATGTGCTCAGTAGCCGCTAAAGTGACTCGGCAGAGGAGGTGACCTCATTTCCTGTGTGGTTTAAAGGAGTTTTGGGGACTTTCTCTGTTGGCCACAATGTTGCCATTACGATCAAAATGAGGTGAAAACAACATGATGCAAGCCTAAGGTTACGTCAGACACTTTTTTTTAAAATTGTACAAAAAGAAGAAAAAACAGATTTATTTTTTGGGCTGAATGGCTCACAATTAGCTTGTCTATGTCTAAACAAGCTCCATTCATCAGCTGGTATATGATCAAGTTTTGAGCATTGTTTTTCATTCGCTGTCTTTGCACTTCAACCCGTCTCCAATTTGCATTGTTCTGTGCAAACTGAGTCTGCCGTGCCTCTGACCAACGATCCATGTCAAGGCGAACAGTGGCCAAACAAGAACCCCTTTCAGTGTATTTTCCATATAGAATCTGATAAGGGCTCCGAAATTAGGGTACAGTTCATGTGAAAATGCTGTCGATGTTAAAATTCTTAATGTCAAACCTGAGGAAATATCTACAAGTAAGTTGATTTTACCACTATTAGTCACATAAAAAAGCTCTTCTGTCCCCACTTTGTTATTTATTAGTGTTTTTAATTTAGTTTAGAATATTTTCCAGTATCCCCCCAGTAGGCAACATACAATAGGATTAGTTTGTGATAAATTACCCGGACCTCCACTTATGATCCATTTATAGAAAAGTAATGAAATGTAGTAGTCAATTAAAGTCACAAAATAAAAGATACATTACTTATTATTTTGTTATTATCCTATAACTAGTAATATGTACCAGTAACACACCAACACTGATCAGGCAGCATGTACAGTATGATATTTATTTAAAGAAAAGTGTCATACATGCACATGTCGGAGCTGTAGCCTACAGAAGACAACATCAAGAAACTGGATGTCATGAATACATTTTATCCATGTCATGAAAAAGACCACCCACAAGCTATTTGTTTCATTTTCCACATCAGGCCACTTCATGCCTCGTGTCATGGTGAGTATTCAAATAATAATAAGAAGAAAAATTCGCTCGGTTTCAGTATCATTCAAACTGCAACCTTCACGGCTCATTTTGCATACTGTCCGTTGGATGATTTTGCTCATTGTTTGTCTGCTGAGTCTCTCTGAATAAGCATGTGCCCCGCCCCTCCCTGCAAGCACCGCCGCCTCGTCTGGTAGCACAACCGGTGTCGGATCAAAAGAAGTCTTGTAAACAAGCCATGAAAAGGGTTATGTTACGGATGACACCATCGCTTAATTACAGTGTCTTTTACACAGAGCCGGGTCTTGCTTGTTGCCACCATGAAGGGATTTACAGCTATGGATACGGATGATGCCGGCTGTTACTGGACTGCATTTCTTTTCATGATAAAGCCGGTAAAAATGCTTAATAGAGAATTAAACAAACATGGATTACCGCCCTGTACCAAGATGCTCGTCACAAAACGTGTGATCCTGATCCTGCCCTGCACCCGACAACCATTCTGCCTCCTCGGCTGCCCATAAATCCACAAGTTAAGACGCAAGACTGTCCCTATCAGCACACAAATCTCAATAAAAAACATACACATAATAGCTAAAGTGTTAACCACCATTAATTATATCTAAAGACAGTTAACATTATCCAGCAGTGTAAATAAGGCTGCACATAAAGGGGGTTGGAAGGGGGAAGGAGGAAGCTTCCTGGGGCCACAGTGTGAGATTCTGAAGTCATGTGACCGTGATGTCAGTCTTTAACAGCCTAAGATTAGCCATTTATTTCTGCCTACTTCATTTGCACCTCAAAAATCATAAAAGTGGTGTTCATCCGCAAAGACCATCTCGATGAACGAAACCTAAAAGCCTAAAATTATTGTTTTCTGCAGTAATCCAAAATCCAAATGAAAAATGCGATTGTTCAGGGACCCAGGCTAATGCTAACTACAGCATCGTCCCTGTAGCACTCTTTAGCGGCGAGCAATAAATATGTTAACGTTACATAGCAGCAGTGATTACCATGTTGAACCCAAGATACACACCACTACATATTAAAACAAACGTTTAATTTATTGTGGCTTTCGTAAAATTTAGCCTGTTTCACACTAAAAACTCTCTTTCCTGAAGATTGTTATGGGTAAACTTACGATCTAAACTAACTTCTAGCTTATGTTGGAGTAATCTTCTTTGCTAACAAACCCTATTCGCACATTTGTTGCAAGTTGTAAGTGAGAAAACTGTTCTGTTGTACTTTTAGAGGTTAATTACACTGCCAGCTACTAGCTACCTCATTAAAAAGATGATGTTCAATATGTTTTCACTTGTCACTCGGTTGATTTGAACTTTAACCCCACTCTCATCTGAGAGCCGCTGTTTGCCATCTCTAACAAACGAGTCATCTTTTACCCTAGCGTTCATTAGCAAACCCTCTAAAACAATCCTTTCATTCATAATCCCTCGCATTTCTTAAACATAAATTCAAAGTGGCCTCGGGTTATTTTTAGGACTCGTACAATATTTTTAGTCCCAGAGCTCTTACGGTGCAGCCACATTCCCAGAAGTGAACCTCATCTGTCCAGGCCGGACATGAAAGACTGCCACAAGCTCCACAAGCTGACTTCTTTCTTCCTTAAAAAAAAAAAACTAAAGGTTGTCAGACTGGGAATTTTTTTTTTTAAAGAGCAATTACTTTGAAGTCCTGACCCTGATTTAGCAGGGGAAGTGGTGTTTGCTCGGTAGAAAGTCATGGGAGAGGCATGTGGCCGGACAGAAATAGCTGCAACAACTTTTCGCCCCTCTTTTAGGTGGGTGGACGGGACTTTGGGGCTTCAGTGGGGGCAAACAATGACATCAGGATCACCTCCCACACACATGTCCATCTCCACACACACACACACAGACACACATTTCAGTCCACACGTGTGGTGAGCGAGGCGTCGACGCATCAGGATTAAATGATGTCATCCCCTAAGCGGCTCTTCTGCGGTCTCCCTCTGGGACCTCTGTGACCCCTCAGGAGCCACCTGCAGTTCACAAACACCACCCGCGTGCACGTAACGGAGGCGGTTCACAGGAAAGGCCGCGGCCCAGATGGCCAACAATGACCATCAGAAGTGTACAGGGTGTGAACCGCCGCAGCATTCCTGGTACGTGTTGTCAGCCCGGGCAGGGGGAAATCCACCTCAGGAATGTCAGGCGCTCTGTCACTGTCAGTCGGGTCACTGTGACCTTTGAGGATAATGGTGAGTGATAATAAGGGCATTGTGTGACCTTATTAGTTTAATGCTTTATTTGATTAAACTGACGGATCAAAACAGACGACAAGGAATTTCAATTTTAACTACACCTACTAACCCGTGGATTTCTTACCAATCAGAGAATGAGAGAGTGTGGAAAACAAATGCGGATTTAGGGTAAAAGGAAGAAAAAAAACGTATCGCCCTCATAGCTGTGCTGTTAATATGAAGCAGCCAGCAGCTGTTTAGCTTATCGTCGCATAAACGGGGAAACAAACTGATTCTGGTGAACAAAATCCGCCTACAAGCAACCGTAAGCCTCACTAAGTGATCAGTAAAAAAAGTTTAAAAGCAACATTGTGATTTAGGCGACGTAGGTTTTTCTTGGCCAGGAGTGGCGACTTCCTGGAGTCTTGTCATCGCCGTGAAAGTGACACAGAGACTCCAGGCAGTTACTGCGGCCAGCCAAGACATAAAAATACTGAGAGCCTAAGTGTAATCTTTGTAAGACGGCAGCCACTCTGACTATAAGTGGAAATGACATCATAATGGCGACTGGTCATAAGTGAGCCTGTAGCAGTCACATGTACTGAAGTGAGCAAATGTGTGTTAAATCGTCTGTGAGTGTTTTAGTTCTCTGTTCAGAAGTTGTGTATTCTTGATTATTTTGTTGAATGTATTTATTCTTTTTAATTTTTTTTTATCAGTAACAAGCTCTGAAGAAAAACAAGATTTGGTTGTATTTATTTAAAGGGGCACTATGCAACAATATTAGCAAAAATTACCCTAACTATGCAGGCTGAAAGTCATTCTGAATGTTCTTTGACACTTTCTGGGTCGTTTGGTCATTGCTACGACTCCCCCTAGCGCTTCTGGGCGGAGAAACGGAACATGCAACTTGCTGCCACCGGTCCGAAGTCAATCCGGAAGTGAGCCGGCGGAAGTATCCCGCCGCCCCTCGAAAATGTAGTCAGATTGTAGTTTCGAAACTGCTTTACGGCAAACACACCCCCAAACATGGAACCGGGTAGATATAAACTGCCAGTTGCAAGGCAATTGTTGTATTCCTCATGTATCAGTCGACTATAAAGAGACCCAAGAAGCCACAGTCGGAGGAACAGAAGAAGAAGAAAAAGGAGCTTGACAAAAAAAAAGAGACCAGACACGAGTAAACATAGGACGAGCTTTTGAGGAGTCCAAAACAGGCGCCGACTTGGCCGTGTTGGTGTTGAAATTGTGAGTGGATGAACTTTGTCTTTGCAACGTGACTTGATAGTCTTTTGAACAACGTTATTGCTCGACTGTTTTACTGTGAGCCCTGCATGTGTTTAGCTTGGTTTCTTGATGGCTCGCTCGATAGTTAGCGGGTGTTTAGCGTAGCAGTCACTTGCTACCAAACACGCTTGTTTGCGTTCTGATTCCAGGTTCTTGTTGGTTTTTAGATATCTAGTTCGGTCTTTGAATGTCGCATGGTTTGTCGCCTGTATCTTGCGATATGTCCGGCTGAACACAGAGCACGAAGTGCATTAAGTGCCAGACGTGACTCGCTGTTTAGCCGGCCGGCTTCTTAGAAAACAGATGCACATGGTAACGTAGTAGCAGCTAGGTGGGCGGGGGAGGCTCGTCAACAAGTCTTTTCGACAGTGTATCTGCGCCGAAGCTGTAGGGGGAGCCCTGCAGCGAAAAGCGTATGCACAAAACTGGTGCAAAGCTAGAAAACGGTGAAGGAATCTGGTCTGGAAACTGCTGCTGCATAGTCCGGCTTTAAAATGAAAACTTTATCGTCCCTTCCCTCTCTGTCCTCATTTCCTGTTTCCTGTCACTGTCAAAATAAAGGCGCTCTGCCTTTATTGTGTTGCCAGCTTGTAAAAAACAAAATCAATTTGCTCTGTCTTCTTAGCTGCAGCCCGCATGAATGAACTGACGACTGCAGAGCTTCACACCCAAAATTTTTGTAAAAGGTTTATTTATTCATTCATCAACTGCAAAAACATTTATGGCTGATCACTGCTGATGGCTTATTATATGGCGGGAAAGCCACCACTTGTTAACAGCATCCTCACTTCCTCATAAGCCATCAAGTCTGCAGGTAATAATGTTAATAAGTCATTAAAAGAAGGTCGTGGCTTTCACACTGTCTGATGAGCCATCAAGATGAATTAAGAGGCCAATAAAAAAAAAAGAGACGGGTTAAGAGCACTTGATGTGATTTTCCTGAACCCAAATTGGTTATGAATGTCCTACTAATGATCTATAAAATTAATTTCAAGTTAATTTGAATACATAATATGCAACATTTGCACATTAAAATCAACCAGCCATTGTTATATATATTGTTGAGCTGTTAGATTATGCTTAACGTTTCCAACAAATTCAAACCCCAGGGAAATCTGTCATTTTAATCAATGGTGGGTTTGATTCGGTCGCCCGTTTCTATAACTTCTGAGAGAGAGTCAGAAAGTGCATCAATAAAACGTTACAACATTACTTTGCCCGTAAACATTTCAGCTTTGGTCACATATCAGATGGATTTTCACCGGCGACAGCTTTTATTTCGCTTTGATCGAGAGATAACGGAGGTGAACCTTCACAAAATATACCTCATTAGAAAGCACTCTTTCTATCTAGTCCCCGACTTCAATTGATTACGCGGAGAGTTTCCCCCAGCAGGTCTGTACCTGTGTCTGTGCCGCAACTTATAATTGAGGAACTAAGTACAAGAACCCTGAGAGCGTTTAGCATTCGATACCTCGGTGACACCTCAGCTGCTGGAGAATCTCTCCACATCTTAATTAGTGGTTTCTGCTATCCATCCAGTGTGTTACAAACAGCCCAGGGGTGATAGAAGCAGGCCCACTCCTGTACACACACCAACGCGTGTCTAATGAGTCTATCAAGCCTGACAGCGTAGGCGTCCTGGGGGAGCCTCCGATCATGATTACCAGCGTATATCGCAGATGAATGTTTCCTGGATTGAGAATGCCATCTGTCATCGCGTTTGAGTGTGTGTTTACCTGACAGGGGAGCGAGGCAATTCATGAGCAAACGCACCTGTTTGGGGTTTTTTTTTGGACAAATTAAAGCAACTTCCTCATCGCTCATCTGTCATCTCGCTCATTTTTTCCTCCAGATTCTCCTCGAGTGTTAAATAAGACGAGGTTAAAGGACCATTGAGTGTAAAGTGTGTCAAAAGCCACCGCAGATATGAATGATTTACCAGCCATTGCCCAGGAGCACATGCGGTATATTAGAGTGTCAATAATTGATGCTACATCCCGTTAGTCACATCACACTTTTTCGCACATCAGGTGAGGCAATCAAACTGAAAATGATGTATATCAACTTAACTTTGCATTTCAGGCTGAAACGGGGGCCCCCGAGGGAGACACGGCGAGGCGGAATCACTCACACAGTACAAAAGGCTGTTGCATGCCACACATCGGAATCGTCTCCTGCACTCACAGCACTTCATGCTGAATGGGCTTAACCCTCAGATTCTGTCAACACTCATTCCTTTCACTTGGAGTACAGTCAATATTTTCACTGCGTCTCTCTTTTTTTTTTTGCCACGAATCCTCAGCCCGTGCAGACTGAAAGCTTTTCACCAGTCGGCGTGACTGCCAGCATGTAAACATCACGTCACATGTCATCAGGCAGCAATTTGCCTTTATCTCGTATTATGTACAGGTGTAACTCTATCTACGGCAGTAAAACCAGGTCACGTGAGATTAACAAAACAGCGTGTGAGGGCGGGTGCGTTAGATTTGACAAACTGAGCACACTTTGACACCTCACATTATTTCCGCAATTCAAACATGCGTCCGTTAAAGAGTAACAACAACATAAGTGATCCTGCAGCCTTGATATGAAAAGCATCTGTCTTAGTTACAACCCAGTGCTGGAAAATAACATTTACACAACATTTACTCATGTACTGTACATAAGCACCTCAGTATTGCCTCAGTATTTCCATTTTCTTTTATTTCATCCTTCTACTCCACCACATTTCAGATAATGATGTAGTTTTTACTGCTTACATTAAACTAATAGCTTTAGTTCAGACTAATAATACAATGAAAGATAATCAACATACATTCTGGATTATAATTGAACATTAAGATCAAACTACCCACCAGTATATAAACAAGGCTAATTAAAATTAGCTCCACCTTTAAAGTGATGAACGCATTAATGGATCAATACAGTAATGTGCTATAATGTACTGAAATAGTCTGAAATGACCCACTCTGCATGGGTCAATTCACTTTTAAAGGAACAGTTCCCCCAAAAGTGAAAATTCATTCACTATCTGCTTCCCCTGATGCCACAAAGAGGGGGGAAAGTTGCGGAGTCCACAAAGCATTTTCTGGAGCTTCACAGCAAAAGAGTGTTGCAGATTTCTCCCTAATCAAGTCGATGGAGACTTGTTTTAAAAAGATTCCATATAGCATGTCTGACATAATCCAAGTTTCCAGAGGCCTCGAGGTCCAAAATTCGTACACCCACTTTAAGCTAACACTTTTAGCTCAACAGCTATGGTGAAGATTTCAGCAATAAGGGTTAGAGTGTACATAACGTCTTGTCAAATCAATTCTTGATCTCAGGGCTTCCTGAGACTTGGATTACGTTGGACGAGCTGTATGGAGCTGTTTTATTATCTTTTTTCTGGTTGTTTTTAATGTTTTTAAACAAGTCCCCATCTACTTTAGTTGTTTAGGAGAAAGCTGTTTTACTGTGAATCTTCAGAAATGTTTTGTGGACGACAGAACTTCACCTGACTTTCCATCAGCATGATGGTGAGTAGATAATGACTGTTTATTCATTTTTGGGTGAGTTGTTCCTTTAATACATACTTGCACAATACTTTTAATAAACAAAACTCATCATGCAGGACTTGTAACAAGATTATTTCTACACAGGGTACAAAACATCATCTTATCATTGTTAAGCAACACAATATTTTATAACAGTTCTTCTTTACAGTACTTTTCTCAGGCTTCACATGCATGAAGATATCCCCACAGATACTCAGCATGAAGGTTCAATACTTTTCCAACTTTAACTAAAAACCTGATGTTGAATGCACTTTAACTGGTTTTAAATGGGTTGACTTTAGATGATGTAACACAAGAATAATCGTAACAAAGAATAATGCATTTAAAAAAAAAAAAACCCTGGTGAATTTTCACAGCTACAGTTGGATGCGTTGGATCGCAGTGAATAACAGCACGCCATGTGTTACATTTCCGTGGTGCTTAGCTGCCACGCTGCCTTGTTGTTGTTGCTCGCGTTTCATGTTCCGCACACATTTTCGCGGACAGTTGTTCTTTTTTCGACAGTTGTAGCATGTGCTCTGGTTTCTCTGCTCGACTTCCTCTAGGTGCGAAAGGGAAACCGCCTGTTGCCCCGTGATTCAAGTGTGTGACATGTGAAAAAGCAATCATATGATAAGACAGATGCTTATGGTTTCAGAAAGCTCTTTTTGCCCAGATACAGCACTGACTGTGTGTGTGTGTGTGTGTGTGTGTGTGTGTGTGGCGGTGTGGGTGGGGGGTGGGAACTTGTTTACAGCTCACACACGCTGCTTTGAGTCCTCTCGACAGGGGAAGAAAAGACAGCGTACAAACCAGAAACTTGGCAGAGTGAAAGTGCAGCACACTGGCGGTGAGTTTTTTCAGGGATAAAAATACTGGCGGTGTGCAGCCTGGAGCTCAGCGGTGAGACTAGAGGTACAACAGCCTCTGGGCTTTGAAGCATCACTATCTGTGGCAATCAGCCCAGTGTGCCGAAGTAGGTTAAAACCAAATCTCCATAATATGCAAATGCCCCGGTAAGTCTTCGGATTAAACTTCCTGGGAAGTGAAGTTGCCTACGTACATCATATAGGAGCATTTTTGTTGAAGGTAAATGTTTTTTGCACACGTGTCTTCTCCTCTCAATCGACCCCACGGTATGCTCGGCATGAGGCTTTGGGGCGGATAAAAGCTTTTAAGCCTCAACCAGTGGCTGGAACACATAATATAATGCAATTTTGGAGAGGGTTTGTGTGAAGTCAGGGAAACATTAAATGAGCAGATCCTCAGGGTGAGGGGCTCAGCGAGGGACTCAGTGCCAACCAGCCCTGCAGCCTGGCAGAGCTCCGCCTGATTGGTCTCAGTGGGCAACTGGGAAGGAGAGGGCAGAAGTCCCATCTACATACACATGCGTGCACACACGGAGGCCACGCACATGCTCAGACTAAAGTGATGTAAACAAATGCTTTAACAACAGGCAGACATCCTTGAAAAAAGAAAAAAAAACAGATAAAAAGCACAAAAGAGAAAGCATGGCCAAACGCACACAGACACACACACCCACGTCCAAAAAACACATAACACCCACGTTCGAACACATGACACCCACACACATTAAGAGTCTCACACATCGCAGCAACGAGCGCGCGGGGCGGGGGGGTGCTGGGTTCACATCGCCTGCCTATTCAAAAGCTAATTCATCTGCGTCCGGGATTCAAAGAGACTGGCCCGGCCACCTGCGCTGATGATGAGGAGGGGAGGGAAGGGGAGGGAGGACAGGAGGGGGAAAGAAAGGGAGGAGGGGAGGTAGCAGTGGAAGAATGACATCACCTTCCCTGAAATGTCACCATTATCTCAAGCCTCGGCTTAGCTGTCTACAGAGGTGACATCATCCTCTCTTTGCCCCTCCCCCCTCCGCTTCTCGTATATGTGGCGGAGGGAGGATGTTTGTTTGTGTGCACACGGGCGGGCGTGCGAGTGTGAGAGCGAGTGTGCGCATGAGAGCATTTTTTCAAGGGAGGCATGAGTGTATGTTTGTCTGCGCTCTCTCCCTCTTTCATGCCTTTAAACTGACAAGAAGCGTAGCCCCGCTTCAATGGCACTCGAGCGCCGTTTGCATCGTTTAGCGTCGATAGGAATCATAATTTGTGTTTGCTGAAAACAAGTATGCACTCCGGTCGTGTCGCTTTGCAAAGAATTTGCAAACATCACACGAGATGCAAAGTATGTAAATGATATGTGAAGTCACTCTGTGAAGTAATTGAAAATGTTAAAGAGACAGTTCGTCCAGAGTGGGACAAACACGCAACACTACTTTAATGTTTCTTTATTTAGTTACAGGACAACACACGTCGGCATTTAAATGTATCCATTTGAATGTGCCGGGGTTAGCTTAGCCGCTAATTTGCACCTGTGGCTACTTGAAACCCGACAAGGACCATTAACATTATTCATGGTCTCGGTGCAAAGAGAAGGAAAAACAAGACAAATGCTGAATACAATGCATACAGTCAAACAAATATGAAACACTATAAACAAGTTAAAGAAGTCTCTATTAAAAGAAAAGATCACTCATCGGTACATATCAGTAAACGATGTAAAGATTCAACCTCTGACATTTTAGCATTAAGTCTGTTGTGTAGGTACATTATCCAAAATGTGGGGATGGAAGGGTAACGCTGGCCGCTATAACTCCTGGTAAAAACATCAGGTGATTCATCCGACATCAGAAAGTCGGCAATCGTGATTAAACATAACATGAACAAGACTTTAAAACTTTTCCTTTTCTGTGAACATTTCTTTTCATTGTTAATGGTGGTTGTCTGACGACCCCGCGCTACATTTCGAAGTCATCGCACTACGTTTTTTATTTTAATTGTTTTGATTGAGTGACCCCAAAGAGCATAATCATACAGACTGTGTGTTCTAGTTAGATTTTTGGTGAAATGTTCCAGAGGTTTGCTGCTCTCACAGAAAACGCTTATTGACTATTTCTGCTGTGTGTGAAGACTACTGATCCATTCAGATAGATTCTTCTTTCATCTCATTCCAGATAGCGTATCTCTTTCGACACGGGTAATCCATAACAGTCCTGAGAAAACAGTCAATTTCAGTTCCTGTTGTCTTTTATTCTTGTGAACTGATCCTTTAATGTCATTTCTTTCTTTAATGTCTTCCACCTGCTTTTTCCTGCCCATACTCCCCCGGCACAGGGCGAGGCCACTGACTGTAAGTCCCTGTTCATGTTTGTCCAGAGACCTTTGATGCGTGTCACTCCTCATTTCTCTCTTCCCTCATTCCCCGTCACCTCTCCCCAGCTTACTATCTAATAAAGTCGTAATAAACCTCTCTAAGTGTACTTTTCTTCTCAAATGTCCTCTACGGTATGTTATTAGGTCTTAATAATACAATTGCCCTATAATCATGTCCCGCAAACCTTATTTACAATCCATGTCGGGGCACAGATGCGCATAAACAACCTAACAAATCCAACCCCCCACCCATCAGGCCGCCGCTTCTGTCTTCATGTGTCTCAGCAGAGCACTGACCTCTGTCATGTTATTACACTATCTGATGCCCCTCTGCAGCTGACGCTCGTGAAATCCGCCGAAGCATGCCAGCCATGCCATCGCTGCCCTTTGTGCGTGTCCGAACACTCCCCGAAAGTGCTCACCCTGAGTGACATCCCGTGAATGCCACGTTTAGATCGTGTTCAGGAGAGGACGGGGAGGGGCACGGACGGGGGGGGATGGAAGGCAAACACGTCATCATCTCATCTCATCTCCACACATCTCATGTATGACGGGAGTTAATCAGGTTCCGTGGTTATTTTATAAAAAACCTTTATACCGTCATGGTTATTTTGGTTACAGTCCGTGAGGTTGAATCACTCCACAACAAATATGAGGGGAAACCGCTGGCCCTGTGGTGTCACTGGAAAGCAAAATAAAGATCTGAAAAATTGCTGCACCAAAAATAACTGCGCATTCGAGCATTTTCAGGTGTATGACCTGGAGTTTAAACCTCACTTAGGTCACGCCACAAAAATCTCGTGGGTCAACAAAAATCAACATGTCAGCGGAGCTGTGCCATGTTTGAAAGCAATGGTTAGTGTACAGTCTCTAAAATCTATATTTTTATATTTATTATGGATCAGATGACTAGCTGTGGTTACATAGAAACGTTTTCTACACACCTTTTCCTTTCATGGTTGTTTCAAACTTTTCGAACAATTATGTGTTCACCAATCCTTAAAGCCTTAGGATCACAGACCACAGTCATCAGACCAGTTTCTTCTGATGGACAGGAGTCATTTTTATTCTGAATACTACATGAGCTTATTGTCTCAGTATACTTTTGTGTAAGCAGTTTTATCTTATTATATAAAGTAACTCCGCAGCAGTGGTTCTGAAATTGAGCTCTATAATTCCATCCATAAGTAACACAATGACAAGAGTGTATGACTACATGTATGATGTCATGGGTTTCTCAGACTTTGTGTCAAAGAAGCTTCTAAGAGCAAAATTCTTATCAAATTGGGGTCAGTGGTCTGATTTTTTTTCAGGTCCTTGATGTGAAGATGTTTTAGAATCACTGCTCTAGACTTTGCAAATATATATATTATAATATATTATGACGGTATGAAATTGTTTTGCCGTATTTATTCAAATAAATGTGGATTTTTCTTTTCTGATGAAAATGTCTTGCCCCAAAAACTACACAGTGCACCTTTAATCTAAATCACTGTTTGGTTTTGTTTAACAGAAAATAATCGGTTCTCTTCTGAGACACTTTAAATTAGCATGTTGCCTATTCAGCAGAGTTTTTTACAGACTTGGTCAAATGAAGTTAAAAGCTCTGTCATTTCCACAGCATTTGAAAGTCTGTGTGAAAACTTAAACAGCCCTTGTGATGTTATCTAACCTGTGTTGTTTTCCAGTCTAACCTGTCTTTAATGACATGCTGAGGACCCATTTAACCATCACTGTGACCTTTACTCTTTTCTCCCCCGGAGGCTTGATTGTGTATCATTTCAAACAGCAGGTCTCTATACAAAAGGGCTCTTTAAGGAGACGCACGGGATGTTCTTATGCATTTTGTCTTGTGTGCTGAGCCTTTACTGTGGGGGCCCCTTGCTGCTTCTCGCCTCTATTGTAATGCGCGCAGGGTTTATAATCCACTCCTGGCCCGGGCCACTTCACACCTCGGTGAACACTGCGGCCCCCCGCTGAGCTTGGATGGGATTCAGCGGCCTGTCCCTTTTACAGGACACACACACACACACACACACACACACACACACACAAATAACACTGGAGACCCCACACACCTGCTACCCAAACCAAATAACTCCCCCGTCTCTCCATCCTGTGCTCTGCCGTCCAGTCTCTTTGTCTTGCAGGTGTCCGCTCCTCCGAGTCAAAAGGTGAGCAAATAGAGAAACTAAGTCGTTGCTAGCCATTACTCACAGAGGTGATGTCAACAGCACTCTGACCTCAGAGGTCACCGCTGCAAAGAATGTGGACTTCATGACCATCAGGGGAAAGATAAATGTTCGAGACATTATAAAACAAGACGAGAGGTGGGGGCGAAGATTTCCTATAATGAGTTAGTAAGAGGAGGAGGAGATCTATTAGATCAAAGCATACCATGTCAACCGTTTGCACAGCAAGCTCTCAGGGTGGGGACCTCGCTCATTAGGGTGGGATGCTCGGACGGGAGGGAGTGGGAGTCATCGGAGCCTGTATAACACTTCATCCCTCATCAAAAGAGCGGCCTCTAAAAATAGGCCTCAGTCAAACAAAACGACGTCCCTGGCAGCAGGCTTAAAGAGAAATATTTGCTATTGTGGGTAGTCAAGCAGCTTCAGATGTTCCGGGTTAAAAAAAAAAAAAGTGTCACACCGGTGGAATATAAACATTAATTAGGGGGTTTTGAACATGACACTCCATATTTTATGCAGCATCAGATAGTTTGTGTTGTGAATCCCCTGGTGGACGGAGACAGAACTGCTGGTGGACCGACAGCAACGAGGCGGACGACAGAGGAGCAGTACTACATGACACAGCCAGGGCAAACACACACGAGTAAGTGTTGGACCTATAAACTGTTTTCTGGTACTTTATCTGACAGCTGGAGTTACTACTTACTTTACAAATTAAGCTTTATTGTACAAAACCCAACATTATGTGGTTTGGGAGCACATGGACGTTTCTGGGCTTTGTTGACGGTAGCAAAATCACAGAATATTGCCTTGACCTGTAAAATGAGTTTTGGTGTCAGCCGTGTGGTTGCAGATCTCTTTATATCTCTGGAGCAAGAGATTTTGTCCATTCTGGGCTCCTGTAGAAACATGGCAGTGCAACATTGAAGAGGACCTGCTCCCTCTCTAGATGTGAGAGACTTATTTAAAGGTAGAGAAAGGGCGATTCTTAGTTTCAGGTGATTATACACGAATTATGAATGTCACGTTTCATTTCTGCCAGTATATCCCCCTGAATCCCACACACTGGACTTTTAAGTGCATTTTAATAATAATACTTATTTCTTTAAATGCTGGATTTTGACATGTAATAAAATATTTTTGTCATATTTTAACTGAAGAAAAGCATCAGACTACTGCTGTTAGGCTGTAGTTCAGTACTTTTAATAAAATATTGTACTGTTTAAGACATTTTACTTGAATTTGAACCGCTTGCAGGGACAAATGTTGATGGTGAATGCGGTCAGTGGAGGCAATAAATTCCTCAGCGCCTACCATAATGCCGTAAAATCTGTAAAATATTGTTCGCCTTCTGACCTCAGTGATGTATTGTTGTTAAGGAAGAACCTAAAGAAACTCTTGCTGGCCCCCGGAGGCGAACTGCCACTCACGAACAAAACTTGAAAAAAAAAACAACCTGTAAAAAATGGCATCCTCAAAACAGGCAGGTGCTGAGGATGTTATGGAGAAGGACGTATTTTGAAGGCGACGTCGGCACGTCTCCGCAGCAGCACGGCTCAGCTGTCTCCATTGATATAGGAGACATTGTCTACTTGTTGCTGCTGTTGACTACATGTTCCCTTTAAGCATTTCCATTCATTGCTGTTTCATACTCTAACATTGCATTTTACTTTATATCATAATTTTCACAGTTGCTTCAATGTTTGGCCGGACTCATACTTGTGACACTCCTGATACTTCCTCCGCTATTAAGAAATATTGCCTGAATGGTAACGCCCGTATGCATGTTCAGGTCAAGTAATCCCATCTTAACTTGTCACTCCAACTATGAAAGATTATACTGATGACCGTAAACATTGACAAAACACAGCAGTCGTCGTGTTATCATCATTATGTTATAACCCCCAGTGACAACAATAACAGCGAATCATATTATTAGCTCCCTCCGCTGCCATAACATATCTGATACTTTTCTCTCATCACCTCTGACTCCCCGAGGACACATTTCTGCATGAGCATGCCACGGAGCCACCTGTGTGCCCGGAGCTCGTGTTTCCAAACACTGGCACACAGGCGAGGCTGCGAATGGAGGCAGATGAGGAGGAGGAGGGAGGAGGAGGTGATGGTTTCAGTGCAGGAGGGGTCTTAAAAAGTCAGTGTTAATGATCGCATAGAGCCCGGTGAACAGTGAAGCCATTGTTACTGCTGGAGCTTAACCACAGCGGAGCCCCGTGCCTGCTACTGTCTGAATGCATTCGCATGTGAGCTCGACGGGCACCTGTTGTGCGGATTCTTGCCCTTGACACTGCTGTGCTCTGCTGGACGGTGGGTGTGGTTTGGTTCTTTCGTTCTGACCCAGACTTGAACTCCCTTACAGCTGTCACTGTTCCACACAGCTATTCCAAACCCTCCGGCAGAGAGAGCAGCGCTGCACACTGCGAGGAGAGGAAGGACAAGAGAGGACGGGGTGAATAAAAGATGCCACTGCGACGAGTCTGAAAATCAATGCATTTCTTAAAACAGAGTATAGAAGGATGTGTCAAGGAAGATGACCTCTGTTTAAAAGATAATGCCGCCCAGAACATTAAAGCTGCGTGTTTATCACCTCGTCAGTGAAGGTGTTCATCTTTTCATCCGTGAATGTTGGTTTTGTTGGTTTGTAGGCAGGATTACACAAAAACTGCTGGACAGATTTCCACAAAACTTGGATGGAGGACGAGTCTCTGCTCAGAATAGACCCAGTTCATTTTTGGTGTGGGTCCAAATAAAAAGGACGGATGCAGGAATATTTTCTGACTTTATTTAATGTTGTATGATGAGGTATTTTTCTTTTACATTTTCCTTAATTTCTCAGACAGCAATACCTGGATTTTGATGGAAAAAATCAGGTGTATTTAGGTGGCTGGTATCTATGACAGAGTACACATGGTGGCTGATGGGCTTTGGTGGAGGTTTACACTCTAAAGACTCCCATTTTAGGTGCCCCACCACATACAGTTCCCCCTCTTTTTTACGACCCTGCCCTTTAAATATCATGATATAATATGCAGACTCATAAATAAATAAAGTGTTACCTTTACAGGAGCCGTGTTGCTACATTATGAGTAATTTCACTGGTAATACTTTTGCAAATATTATTTCTCTTCTCTCAGTTGGATGATATTTTACTTTTAATGCAATACTTTCACACCATGATTTTGTCAGAGAGATTTCACATGCGTCACAGCTGGTGGTTGTGTAGCAACGGTGCTAAAAACGTACAGAAAAGGAAATAGTATTTTTAAACACAGCCTCTGATGATGAACTTAAGTATACAACTATTAGTGGGAGATTACAGATAACAATTACTTTAAAGTAATATAAAGTTTAGTTCTGTAATGCTCAAAAAAAATTCTGTGTGTGTCAGTGATAATTGTTAATAAGAAAGTTGTTTTCTCTTGTATAAACCAGACTTTTTATTAAGTATTTGGTTTATGATTTGTAAAACAAATGCTGAAACTTGAGATGATGCGTTCGAGGACCACATTTGCATTTAAGTATTTCTGACAGACGTAGAGGTGATAAAGATGTTTATCTATTAATTTAAAATAGACATTTGCTGGTCTGTGATGCAGGAAGGGATGATAATAATCTTCCTCAGTGTCAGCCTGTATTCACACCAGCAGATTCTCAAACCAAAAAAACAAACTTCACTGAGTTCCGGACCAGTTTCGTTGTCTCAGGCTTGCTTGGCCATACAAACTGTACGCCTATTTGTATGTCCAAGACTGTCCCTCATATAAGTTAATATATTTTACAGAATAATCTGTTTGTAGCCTACTACCTTCTTGTCTTTCTTGTGTTTAATATTCATTTGTCTTAATGTCTGCAATATATTGCTTAATCGTTGGTCACCGTAGGTCTTCTTTTGCAGGGAATACTGTTCTCAGAATAAAGAAAATATTACTGATTATCTGGGCTTGTTTTTCATGCATTATTTTAATTGTAGTCCTACATAACAGCTTGGAGTTAAAAAAAAAAAAAAGGCAGGGCTTGAAAGTTTATTTATTTTGATTATTATCATTATCATTGTTTAGCTTGCAGCGCCATCTGCCGTCCAGGCGGTGTTATTACACCAATATAACAGCCATTACAGCTATAAATGACTGAAAATATTGGGAAATTGTGCGTGTAAAGGTACAGATGGAGGAGCAAAGCAAAAACGAAATGCCAGGCAATGAACCACAATATCCTCTCATTGTGTTAAAGTCGTTTTCTGCTGAAGAACTTAAGTTACACAAGAGTTCTTTTTAGGGGGGCGTTTTGCAACTAGAAAAGCTTTTGCCATATCATTTCATAACCCTCCGTGCCTCTGACGAGAGAAGACACACACACACACACACACACACACACACACACACACACACACACGGACAGACATACGTGTGTTTTAATGCGTTGTGACTTTAACTTTAACTTTGCAGAGGGCAGTCCGCCATGTTTTTTTTGTCTTCCTGGAGACTCGTGACATGAGGAAGTGGGCCCACCTGACTGCACCGCTGCACAGGTGAGGGAGTGGCCAGCTGCGAGAGAGCGAGACGCGAGCTGTCAGGCCCCGAGCTCTCCGGGAGGAATAACGCTTTGTGTCCAGCTGTTTTTTTTGTTTGGTTCTTTGGGGGAAGGAATTCAATCAGAATCAGGTAAGTTGATCACAGGATGAACAGATGTATGTGTTTTTTATTTTCAGCAGAGGGATTTCCCCACCTCCCCACCTGAATTCTGCCCAGGTGGAGCTGGATGAAGCCAGTCCCACTAACAAGGGCCCACATTTTGTTTTTTTAGAGGTTATAATCAGAGCAGAGCTGCATTTTCTCACGTCAAAGGTGCATGTTCTGTGTTCAGCCTGCTCTTAAAACATGTGTTATCCTTGTTTTAAAAATGAGATATGTTTGTCCTTGCCAGGACCGTGCAGAATGTGAAACCCTGCTTTACAGTGCTTGAATGTGTGTTGGTTTTTTTATCAAGGCGATCAATGTGAAGCGCAAACATCCATTTTTTCTCCTCACAGAGAGACAGAGAGAGAGAGAGGAGTTTGTTCATTATCACAGCATGTCTGTGCAGGTGGAGCAGCAAGCGAGCCACATTCCAGTGCCCGGGGTCATGACGTTGCGATATGCAGACCCCCTCTCAGCACAGCGCCGCTCAGACTGCAGGGCCCGCCTTCAGCTGGAAACCAGGAAAAGAGGCTCCTCTGCTAACTTTCCCACCTCACAGATTTTATAAGACGTGGCTGTTTTAGTCAGTGATTGCCCAGATTTCCAGCTGATTCACTTGGTTATACAAGCCAAGATCTTTTATCTCGTAAACATAATCTCGGATTACCTTTGAGGGAGAAATATGCAGTCTCGTCAAAGTACGATACAAGTTTTCCCTGTGATGTTGCTACCCACAATCAGCATGTGTTGACACCTCTCGGTGGAATGGGTTATAACACAGTCAGCGCTGCGTGTCGTGACAGATTCTCGCGAAGACAAGTGTGTCTTCCATTGCACCACTGTGCAGTTTGCTTTGACAGCCAGAGTTTGTACCTGTGTAGGGAAACTGTAGCTTGATTGATACTGGATTTTTATTCAAGGCAGATAGCAGCAAGTCCTCATACCTCAACGACGGAGCAGGTTGATGGTCAGTCACTCCCAAAACGACCACGAAACCAGCGACAGGTGTATCGGACTTTTGTCGTGGGCACGCAGTTTGGTCGGGTTTAGGCGAGGAAAACTACATGGTTAGGTTCAGGAAAACAGCGTGGCTTGGGTTAAGATAACTGTGTGAGTTATGAAACTTCTGTTACAAACGTTAACAGGGTTAGGGTAAGGGTTGGGGTTAGTACGTGACGTAACACAGCGGCCTCCTGGGTGAAATGCCTGCGCTCGTTTGACTCCGCCATCCGTCCCCGACTTCCTCTCTATGCTGACTTTCATGCTCTTTAACTGCTTCGCCAGACCTCCTTTTTCACTGCTGTAATAATTGCTACAGCCACTAGAGGCCGCCTTACAAGAAAAATCAACATGGGTCGTAATAAGCTGCTTTAAAAGTCGACCTAAATGGTTGTTTTTCTGATGAGGGCGGACTGTCTGATACAGATACTTGTAGTAGTAAATGTCCGATAACAACAAGTCTTCTTACAGTTAACGAAAGGGACATTTCACAGCGGAAGTATCAGCTTGTCAGTGCTCTCGTGTGGACAAACGACAAGCTTTTAATTGACCTCAGACCTTTCTCGCCATCTCGGCGCTGCAAATTCTTGTTACTTACCAGGCGACATATTAAGGGCTGCAGCTACGGTCATTAACGTTAGCACTTAATATGTCATTTATAATCTCAGTTAAGTGTTTGGTCTTTAAGGGAGCTTCTGTGTTGTGCAATTTGCAATCCAGCAGCATTATACAACTTAAACAAATTGTCCGTAGACTTGCAAATGCAACTGAGAGAGACATTTTTTTCACGTCAAGTTAAAATCCACTTGCATGTGGCCCCCCCAAAAAAGTGATTAATACATGTAAATTGCTATAAACTGTTACATAAAGCCCCTTTAAAATGCCAGAAAATAGTGAAAAATTGCATTCCAGAAACATTTTTTAACGACCGATGATCCAAAACCTAAATATGTTCACTTTACATTTACACGAACAGAGAAAAGCAGAAAATCATCATTATCCTCAGTTTTGCTTGAACAAATATTTAAACAATCAATTGATTATTGAGCAGACGGCAAATGTATGATTCCTACAGTGGCATAGACGTGACCCACCTCTGCCTCTGATTGGCTTACCATGACATATTACCCTGACCTTGACCTATCGTCACTCCTCATGTCTAAATTTAACCAACCTCACGCCTTCACCGCGGTGGGGATTTGTAATTTAGCGAGCAGGTCGTCCACTGTTCCCACGGTTGAAGGTTTCGATCCCCACCTCCTTTTCTCCACATGTCTGTCATTGTATTGATCACTAATTAATCCACCAATTGTCCCTGGCAGATCTATCAGTCCAGCTCTAGTAGGAACTTTCTGAATGGACTTATTTATAATGAGCAGCATAGCCGCAGTATCAAGACAGCCTGGCAGCGAGTACACGAATAACCATGTAGTTTTCTGGGGCCACACTGCATATTGGCCACGCAGTTAGTTTGCACATTAATCAAATTGTCCATCATTCATGTTAAACTGTGCAGGAAGCCAAATGATATTACGAGAAAGAAGTCAGTTTCCTGCTAAGAGCTCAGCCCACATGATGACCAAATAAAAAAAAAAAAAACAGCCTCTAACCAAGAGCTTGTAGTGCGGTTAACATTTTTGCAGGCACTTCCCCAGCTGCGTGCGGTGAGACTTCTTTCTCTAAAGCTTACTGGATTGCAAAATGTCTATTCTATTCTATTCTTTCTAGCTAGTCTCCTCTTGCTCTCAATGTGGCCTTGTTGAAGTGTGTTTCTTCTCTCTGGGGAATTTTGTTCTCATTTGTCAACCCCTAGTCCGTCTCTGTCATTCACCTCCAGACATCTCCCCAGTAGATAATGGACATTTCTAACTGCGCTCGGCTCAGAAATGGAAGAATGACAGAAATAACTCCTAATCCAGAGGAAATTTTTGGGTGCTGAATACTCCTATTCATCATCCCGCTGCGGCGTTTGTTGTGGCTGAGCGCTGGAGGAGTTCGCTCGCTCCACCTTGGTTTCTCGGTTTGTGATAAAAATCTCCCCCCGGGATCACTTACAGTTACCATAACAACTCAAGTGGCAGCATGACTGTGTTAGAAAGAGACAACAACACGGCGAGCTTAGAAAGCGTCGCTTTTATTCAAACCTGGCCGATTGTTTGAGACACTTTGGACTTCACGGCTCAGGAACCTTTCTTTAAGATGTATATGCATGTTTTTTTCTACATGTATTGTAAAGCGCTTTGAGCTGTCAGTTGACTGGGAAAGGGCATATAAAAACGCATGCCACCACAACTCCAAGGTGAGGTCTCCCAATCACCTGTCAAATCGCAATCACGTAAGAGTGATTAAATAGCAGTGAAGAAGAAGGATCAAGGAACTGTTTGGCACTTTTGTGAGGAGAATGACTCAAGACGATTTTACCGAACTGTCACCAATTAACTTGATGTCATTTGGCTAATCGACACACTTTTTACATAACTCTGGTTTGGCGGCAATTTTAGGTAACGACAGGTCTCGCTTATTCAGAGCTGAGTCTGCTGACACATTATGACGCGTTTTTGTGGTAATGAATTATTTCCCAGTAGAAGACGTTCTGACATGTCAATGCAGGAAAAAGCAGAGGTGTGATTAATAAAAAAAATCATTGATGCCTGTATTTCAGACAGCAGAGCCAGCTCCAGGGTTTGGTAATGTGCATGCTCACCCACTTCGTGAGAACCGTAGCACCGGATAATGTAGTAATTTCCTCCCGCTTCAAAATGACTTAAAAAAGTGGTTTGAATTTGTGAAGTGAAGTGAATTTGCACAACTTTTCGTATGTCCTAGTGTTTCACTGGGTAACGTAGTGCTAGCAGCATGGCCACGGCTAGCAGCCTGGCTAAAAAAAACAACCCTAACAATCCCAATTTGACCTAGAAACCCTAAAAATTAAATAGTAAACCACCTGGTTGTATTAAGAGGTGGGCAGGTTTTGTTACTTACTGATGTAGAAGCAAGAAAGCTGCTTTTGCTCGGTCTCATGTTCAAGTCACAGGAGGAAACACATTTTGACAAGGGAGCAGACTTTGACACAACACCGGAGCGCTCTCCATCAAGTAAACGCCCGTCTGTTCGCTCTTGTTTTATAGAAAAAGTTAGAGCAATTGCCAGTTTATGTGACCAATAATGTGTCAAATATCCTGACTGACATCGTAATAACTTTATTTTTTATACAGATAATGTAATTACTCATTACATTACTGGGGATTTATTACATTTCCAGTCATTTCAGTCACGTAGACCAACTTGCATACCAAACATTTCTGAGACAGTTTTTTTTTTAATTACATTAGCCATCCTGATTAATACATCATCAGTCTTGAACTATTACATCATCAATAAAAATGAATTCCCAATATCAATCACAACATGTTTCTTTCTTTTTTTATTGATAATGTTCTTGCCTCATTTGGTTTTGTTACATTTTCAATCAGGTTCAGCACAAATGGCATTTTTCAGGACATTATTAGGTGTTAGAAGGACACTTAATGTGAGGATTACTGCAATATTTTCCTGTTTGTCACAAGTCAAAATGTCTGCCACAAAAAAAGGTGTATTTAGATTTGCTACTCAGCTGTATTTTTAACCAGGCTCTGTCCTTCTGCGTCTGTGCCCCATTGTTCTGTGTTTTAGTGTTTACGCGTGAAAAACCTAAAATCAACTCTCACACTCTCTTGTTACCTGAAGGAGCATCGAGGTCATTCTACAGTGTTCAGAGCTGCGCCACGACCACTGCAGGACTTTTTTCATCAACAATACCTCACCTATCTATCTATTTGCGTTACGAGCCATTCACGATCTGCCGTCTTTCTCTGTCTTCCGTCATTCTTCTTAGAGACGTGGTGCATGCAAATATTTTGGTTTCAGAGTGTGATCTGAGCGCATGTTGCAATCCGCCATGAATATATGTCACTGGGTTTATTCATTACTTCCTCCACATGAGCCAGAGTGTTTTTGTGTATCCACACCTCCACACACTGTAATCCCATGGATGTCTTCTTATCTTAGAAGTACTCTTAAACTTCACCTCCTCAATCCCCCCCTGTCGTCAGGCCTCCCACACCCAGGTGATGGTGCAACATGCCGGCCGTGCTGCACACTCATCTTCTCTCTCTTTCTCTCTCTCTCTCTCTCTCTCTCTCTCTCTCTCTCTCTCTCTCTCTCTCTCTCTCTCTCTCTCTCTCTCTCTCTCTCTCTCTCTCTCTCTCTCTCTCTCTCTCTACACACACACACACGCACGCACACACACACAAACACACCCACAAGGCCCTGCTGGGGAATTCATGGCCTCGGGCTAAACAAAACACAACCCTCGTCCAGTGGCAGCAGAAAAAGCCCTGAGAGAAAAAAAAACCCAACACAGCTCAGCTCCCTCACAGCAGACTCGCAGCGTGGTGCTTCGTTTGTGAGGGAAACACGTTGTGACAGCCAAAGGGTACTTCTCTGACGGACGCCGTTGTGAGGTGGGTAACCGGCAGACTCTCTAACTCGGAGCGAGGTGTGTTGTCAAGGTTGTTTTGGAAGTATTTAGCCCACTCCGGCTCTATTTACTGAGTCAACACGCCCTCGGATGTTTGATTGTCAGGCCAGAATATTAATGTGAGGGGGTGAGATGGACTTGTGTCAGGGTTCTTAAGGTGAGAGCGGCTCCGGACGAACTTTTTTTGCTGATCTTTTTTATTTTGATGCATCACTGGGGGGTTGCTGCCCTTCTCAATGTCAGATGTAGCCTGAAAGTTCATTCAAAGTGCGTGCAAGTTCTCTCTTTTTTTGTTTTTTAATCCAGCGATAAGATTTCACTTGAGTGTTTCCTGTTGAGCATTTTGTGGCCGTGGTTGCAGCTGCTGCTGAAGTTCTTTTTCTTTCTATGATCTCCGGTAACCATCACTGTGTTAGTTTAAGGGTTAGGGTTAGGGTTAGGGTTAGTGGTCGGAGCAGGACCCACTGCCGCCAGGGTGTTTTTCTTGAGAGGGATTTATATTGTTAAAGGAATAGTTTGCCATTTTGGGAAATACTTGCTTCCCAAGAGGTAGATGAGAAAAATTGATGCCACTCACTCACTCACTCACATGTTGGTGTGTTAGATTTAAAGCTGGAGCCAGGAGGTGGTTAGCTTAGCTTAGCACACGGACCAGAGAGAGGAGGAGAGATGCAAGCCTGCCTCTGTGCTGAGGTAGCCAATTCACCTCTCTTGCACCTTTAAAGGTAATAGCTTGCTAGAATAATAGTGCTTCTGCTAGTGCAAAAGAGGTGTCAAACATTTAGCAGCATTATTTTTCGTATCGTGTGGAAGGAAGTAGCTGTATCTCAAAACCAGGGGTGTGAATGTGACCTCATGGTGACTTCAGGAAAAGGTCGATCTGAGGTGAAAATGAATCTGATACATGCCCACCAGAAACCACAAACTGGCAATACTACTGTTATCTTTCTTTGTTACTTAACAAGATTGAAGATATTAATAACATATTCAGCTTTAAATGCTGGCAGATTTTTTTTTGTCTGTACAGTGCCAGGATGGCTTGTTTCCTCATGGAACTTAAATATTGTGTTGATTGTGGCACCTCCTGTGGACAAAAGCGATAGTGCTCCTCGCTGTTTTGTCCAAAGCTTTTTCTGAGGCGTTTGAAAAAGTGGCCGCACCAGGAGCAGCAAGTCTGTGTGATCTGCACCTAATGGTAATTTTTATTAAAGCTATTAACGTTCCATGTTAATATTATGTCTTCATAACGATAAGCTAACAGCGAGGTACATAAGCCAGTTGTTTTGCTGCTGTACCCTCAGACTCCAGAGCAGCTTCTCTCCTCAGGCTGAGACTCATCAATTAATCCTCAGTCATAGTTCATTTTTTTAGTTTTCAGAACCAGACCCTGTGGGGGGGCATTAAGAATCACTGTATACAAATAGCCAATCCCCGTTACTCTCGCTGCTGGTCTGGTTTGCTTGTGTCATTAAGTCATTAAGAGGCATCAGTATGAGATTAAGACTGTTTCATAACCGGTAAAAAAAGTTCCTTGTTGTGTGTTTAATACAGAAAGGACAGATATGCCATCAGTCTCTGTATCTAACTTTTTGGCAGCGACTGTGTGAAAAGGGTTGGACTATTTTCCTAAAATGTGAATTCTTTGCTTTTGGAAGAACAGAAAAGCTGCTTTCCCGCTACTTTTGGAGTTTTCTCACCTCAGATTGTTGTCTTAGGGATGAATCAACACGAGTTGCATAACGGCTCGGAGCGGAGGAGCTACTGCACGGGTCGGTTAGTCATCCCTCAGCTATTCACTAGTCGTTTGGTTACACATATATCACGGTGTTGTTTAGGTCTAAGACATTTTGTCATCCCTGTCAGGCTGTGGACAGGAAGATTCCTCTTCCACGTTTTCCCTTTTTTTTTAGCAGGTATGAAAGGAATTTTAAGTTGTATATGCACTCAGGGACAGGAACCGAATGTCCTTCTATAGCTTCTAGAGCTTTCTTTACACGGATGATACAAGTCTGCACACTGTCACAGTTTTCTGCTTCATGAATCACACAGGCCCTCACTTGAAATCATGGTTAGGAAAGAATGTAATCGACGGATCTGCGAGTCAAATGGTGTGAGTCAGACACCGCATGGCACGAGATCAGAGCATTGACGTGAAGCTCAGCGTGACTTCAGTACTACGATGAGACGAGTCACAGAACAGTGTGTACTGTTGTGTTAAAGGCACCTTTGACACTTTCTTACGGGCCACAATCCTTAAAACCTGAACTTCGTTATACAAAACAGACTGTCCTTTTTCCTTTTTCTAATTTTTCCTTCTTTTGGGTTCAAGATTACCAGCTAAGGATCAAGACGTGGACCGCTGAGGCTTCGCTACACATTTTAAAATCTTAATTAAAGTCTTTCTTCCCCTCTGTCTGTCTGAAGGATGATTTGGATATGACGGTGCCGACTCAACCGTGACGATGTATGAGGTGATGTCTGGAGACACCCTGGGCTGGAAGGTGCCCAGTCCGAGAGAAAGTAGGGTAGAGTCCCCCGAGCTGAAGTTCACCGGGGACGAAGGGTCCGTCAAGATCCTCAAAGTGTGCTTCTGCACCAACAACAACCTGGGCAAGAACTTTAAGCTGGTTAAATGTGACAGCTCCTGGCAAATTAGGGTGAGAGTCATCTTTAAAACATTTGGGGGTGGGAGGGTGGTGATGTGTCAGAAGGCTGTGATAAAGAGACTATGGATTCAAAGGTGGTGTTTTGTATTTGAGCCAGAGATGTGTTTAATTTGGCATCCTTAACATCCAGGGAAGATGATAAATTCTTGAGCAACACACAACTACTCTTATTCCCTCTCTGAGTGAGCAGCAACAGCCAAATATAAAACTTTAACTTGCTATCTCCAGTGCTAAAGAAGAAGCAAGTGTATCCAGAAAAGTGCAATAAATATTGGGCTAAAAGTTTGTGATAAAAGTTTTAAAGTCGCTCGCTCTCCTGTCTCCTTCAGGCCATTATTCGTTCGATTCTGATCAGCGGTCGACTGGGACCAAACATCCAACACGCAGGATGCTACGGTCTCCTGCTGAAGCACCTGAAGTCAGAAGAACTCCATTGGCTTCATCCAGACCTGACAGTTGGAGAGGTAGAGCAACGCTACGAGAGCCATCACGTGGAAGCTGAGTGGAGGTAAAGGTCGTTTTCAGATGTTTGTATCTGGATTTTATCTTGTAGAGTGAGTGTTTGAATGTGATCTGTTGAGATGAAATATGTTAAAGGAGACATAGTGTGCTCATTAGCTTCAAGAATTATGACAAGAATAGGTTTACATGCTTTAATGCTCAAAAACTATACCAGTTTTCTCAGACTGTCTAGTGCAGAAGCATTGTACTCTGTTTTAGCTCCTGTCTCTTTAAGGCCCCCCCATCCCAAATACCCAGTCTCCTCTGATTGGTCAGCTCACACACGCCTGAGCAAGCAATGCTAACAACAACTGTGCAGCTGTGCGAAATCTAGCTAAGCATTAATTATGCAAATGTGCGACATGGTGCCATAGTGTGATGTCACAAAGTCAAAATCAAGGCAAGAGTACTGACGAGGCGTTTAAGGAGCAGTGATTTCTGTGGGAGAGAGGAGCTTCTGTTGGTGCAGACTTTGACCTTTTTAACTTTGAATATCTTTTACATGAATAAGAGCTTCTATAAAACACTAAAGGAAAGGAAACAAATGAAAACATGAACATGAACAGGTCTCCTTTAAAGTCTGACATTTGATAAACTTGCTCGGTGTTTCTGCAGGTACGACCTTCGTATCCGATACGTTCCTGTCAACTTCTTGGAAAAATTCAAAGACGACAGATCTACATTAGTGTATTTTTACCAACAGGTAATTTTTTTGGCTTCCATAAAATGTACCTCTTTTCATATTTTTGCAGATGAATATTCAGCAATAAGAAGTATTGTTCTCATACAGCATGAGAGATTAGTACTAGATTGTTATCCAGTATTTTGATAACTTTTTTCATTTACTCCTTTTTGTTTCAACTCTACAAATAATAATCTATATCATTACTGTGTGTGGACGCAACATGTTTGCTACCAGGCTGCTGGAGACCATTTGATTCTGCAGAAAGGCCAAATAATACTTATACCAATGTATTTAGTCCAGTGTTAATGTAGTTTATATTGTCCTTTTCCGACTTAAGGTGCGCAATGATTACATGCAGTATCACGCCAGTAAGGTCAGTGATGGGATGGCGCTGCAGCTCGGCTGTTTGGAGATCAGGTGAGTCGCCGCGTTCCTCCTGTTCGTCCGCTCGTGCTGGTCTAACTTGTAATTTCATTTGATTTATTGGAATGGTTTTGATTCATTTTCTTCTCTTTTCTCTCTTTAACAGGAGGTTCTACAAAGACATGAATGCAAAAGGTTTAGAGAAGAAGTCCAACTTTGAGCTGCTAGAGTGAGTTTCTATTTTTCATGAATCTGTTGGAGCAGCTTGATTTACATTCTCTTCAGTAAAAGTTGACTTGTAGGATGTGATGTTTTAATCTGGCATGGTTTGAATTTGTTTCCCCTGACTTTTTGCTTTATAAATGAAGAAAAGAAGTGGGCCTGGACCTTTTCTTTCCTCCACAGCTCATTAACAGCATGAAGGTAAGCTATGATTTCAGTTCTTAACGCCTAGACAGCCACACACGTATTTTACTACTCACGGTATTTGATTGTGTTTCAGTCACGGCAGCTACGGAAGTTGATCCAGCAAACGTTTCAGCAGTACGCGACGCTCAAGGAGGACGACTGCATGGTCAGGTTTTTTGAGACCCTCAAAGATTTCAACAGTTACGACGAGGAGGTTTTCCCCTGCGAGCTCGTGGTGAGTATCGACACGGTGATCCAGACCTTATTCCGCCCCTGCTCGCGTGGATTTTTAACGAAACATTTAACCGTTCTCGCTTGTCAACAGCAAGGTTGGAGTCTGTCGGTGGAGCTGGTCATCGGTGGGAGGGGAATTCGCCAACGCACACAAAAGAATTCAGCGGTAGGCATGATGTAATCCCAAGTGACCCAACATACAATCATCATTTTGAATTTGTAGACTTTAGTTTTTGTAAAGGTGAAACAAACTACAAGCAACAAATATGACTTTGTGAGCTTTAGAGGCGCTGGTAGGCAGATGTTGTTTCTGTTCCAGTTTTTTATGCTAAGCTAGGCTAATTGATTGCTTCACAGATATCACACAGACATGAGAGGGATTTAATATTCTTACCTTACCTTAAAATACCATTATTTTATTCTCAAAATTTTGATTTTGTTAGTTTCATTTTTCAATTCCGGACATGTCTTGCAAAGAATCTGCTCCACATCTCTTGATTTGAGTGAATTGTGCATCATTATACAGCACATATATACACAGTAATCTAACTTATAGCTCTGTCTTGTGCCTCAGCCTGTTTTTCTAGCCGACTTCAAACAGATCAAGAGGATACAGTGTTTGTCTCAGAGCGACGGCAAGGCTCTCCTTAACATGGACGTGGTGGGGGCCAGACAAGTAAGCGTCACAGCAACACTGTTGAACAAATGCACTTGCACATTGCACAAGATGGGGAAAAAAGTAGTGTATTTACTACAGAGAGTGTTTGCACAGATTAGAGCCGGCACCCGTGCTCACATTGTCATTCTCTTTCTGATAGCGCCTATCGATCAATGTGGCGACGGTCCCCATGGCGGAGAACATGATGGACCTGATCGATGGGTACTGTCGGATGGAGAACGACACAGACGATAGTGTAATCTACAGACCAAACAAAGGTTTGTAAGGCGCAGCTACTTCCTCTTTTGTTTTCTCAACATGACTGTGGTTAAAGCTTACAGTAAACAGCATGAGTATAAGCAGTAAAATCTGTGTGAAGCTGTTTCAACAGAATCAGAATTATAAATACCAATTTATGTCATTCTTTAGATGCCAACGCACGGACTGCCCTCCCTGACATCCCCACAAGGTGAGTGGATTTTGGCCGTTGTACAGCTCTGAGTGATTTGTGGCCTCTCAGAGCGTCAGTGCAGGTGCTGAGTCCACACTGTACTCATCCCCTCTTTGGTTGTAATATGAAATGAGAAGTTAGAGTTATTGATGAGAAAGGCTGCTTTACTGAATCATCCTGTCGGCGCTCTGAGGAGCCATAATTTGAGAATTTATGATGAGGGCTTTTCTCTCGTTCTGTCTTTTCTCTGGAGCAGCAGAGACAGCACGATCAGACACAGCATGGGTGAGCAGACAGTGTTCTTACTTTTACTCAGCCTCCACGTATAAAGCAACAAATATCATGTTCTTAATTCATTCATTAATTACTTCATTAATAAAACCTATGAGGTTGTGATTAAGAAAACAAACTCTTTCTCTTGTATTTTCAGGGTCGGATATCTATTGTGAGATTCTGGACGAAAGGCCTCGATCAGGTTTGTTGAAAGTTTGCGTTCACGTCTTCCGCAAGAATAGTAACTGAGGGAACGCGCTCTTGAATTTCGTGAATGTGATTCTCATTCTGTAGTTGTTAAGTACGGGATCGACCGAAGTGACATTGAGCTGGGACGAATCCTTGGTGAGGGCTTTTTCGGGGAAGTCTACGAAGGAATTTACAAAAAAGATGTAAGTGTATCTTCCTAGTCAAAGTAATTATTATATATGAATATATTGTTTATAAAACTATCTATAAATTATAATATAGATAAGAGAAATAAAGATTGTTTAAGTCTAAATGCTGCCAGTGGTCACACTTCGGTAAGGCGATTGATCAGGATTCCCTTTAAACTCCAGAAGGTGGTTGCTAATCTTCATGCTGTCCCTGCAACAAAAAATCGAATTAATATCAACAAAATTCAATGTAAGATATAAGTTTAAAACATTTTTGAAAATCACTAAAATTGAGAATATCACAACTACAATAATAGTATTGAGTTGAAGAGATAGCTAGCCGGACTGCTAACTGAGCTAACTAGCTAACAGCAGCTGCAGTTAGCGGTAAGACATGCGGTGCTCCTGTTTGTTTGGTGTGTGAATACGCCAGATGTCCAATTCTTACATATTGCACCTTTTGAATGATAATGTTTAACTATACATTGTTTAATACATACTGACTTTCATTGCTTACGGTTTAGTATGATAAAATAAAGTATAATACAGGGCTGAAAGTAACAATTATTGTCATTATTGAGTAATTATTTGATCTGTAATTTGTTAGAGGATAGAATAAACAGCCTGTCACAAGATGTGAATTCCAGGTTGAGGTCTTCAGATTGCTCGTTTTGTCCGACCAACTGATCACAACCCCAAAAAGTTACAGTTCACTGTCAAATAGGACAAAGAAAAGCAGCAAATCCTCCTTATTCTAAGTGCAGCATGCTCACAGAATGTTTGGTCGCACTACCTTCTGTTAAAATGTCTTTTTCGGCTGTTGACTGGACAGAATGGCGACAGAGTTAATGTGGCGGTGAAGACCTGCAAAGACTGCTCACCTGATGTGATGGAGAAGTTCATGAGTGAAGCAGGTAATCAGAAACATGTGCAGAAAACGATGAAACAACCGTCATATGAATAACTCTGATGGTAACACTGTGAACTTTGTTACGTTTTGCCAGTGATCATGAAGAACCTCGATCACCAGCACATCGTCAAGCTGATTGGAATCATTGAGGACGATCCCGTGTGGATCGTCATGGAGCTCTATCAGTACGGGGAGGTCAGTGCCAGTCTTAGTGTCATCGATCACACTGTGTGTTCACGTCGCAGCTAGTAGCCTCGTGCACTGAAGTGTGGCGGAGGCCCTTTAAGTGAACTCCTGTCTCGCTTGATGTTTTTGCAGCTGGGGAACTACCTGACACAGAACCAGAGCAAACTGACAAACATAACTCTGGTGCTGTTCAGCCTGCAGATCTGCAAAGCTCTCGTCTACCTCGAAGGGGTCAACATGGTGCACAGGTGAGCCGGCTTGTGTTGTTATATCCAGGAAGAGGAGACTGTCTGTGAGATTTTTTATTACAGGGAGAACTGATAACACAGAGCATATGCACATTAAAGGGTAATGCCACCAAGTGTGTTTACGGGTCTTGGAGAGTACCACTATATGAAGCATAAAGCCTTTTGTGGCTCAGAGGAAGCTGCATGTAATCTGATAAATTGCCTCCAGTGATGTGACTCAGTGGCTAAGTTGCATTGTGGGTAATGTAGGCACCAGATTGTGTAAAAGATGAATGATTAGAATAAAAAAGGTGATATCTGTAATTGTATGGACTTTGATCATTTGTTTGTAGACTGTGGACTGCTTTTCAAAACATGGCGCCTACATTACCCAAAATGCAATTGAGTAACACAATTTTTCACATATGCAGTTACCCCCCCCCCCAGGACCTGTAAACACACTTTAATGCGTAAAATTGATGGAGTTGGCCTTTAAAATGTCTTCAAAACGTGATAAAACAATAGTCACAGCTATATGTGACACGTCACAGCACATATGTATGTATATATGTGACATATGTCAAACTGAGGGCTTGATATTTGTGAATAATGAAAGTTGTGAGCTCATTGTCTTCTAAAAAACAAGCTGACTGATCAGAGTGTATCTAAAACAGTTCCCTAAAGCATTACACAGAAAACAGAACCTCACGTTCAGAGCGTAACACGTTTGTCACTTCGACAGAACCACTGAGTCACCGTGACCAGCTAACCTGAGCTGATTTTGTGTATGAAGTGATAGTGTTTGTACAGTCTGTGTGTGCTGAACCTGGAGGAGTAAGGTCTTAGATAAATTGGGTCCTAACAAAAGAGGCACAACCTGTAATGTTCTGGGCCTCAGGCTGATTTACAGGGTCAGTGTGTTTCTTGAAGTAATTTCTTGTTATGTAGTGTGCAGTGGTAAGTCACAGTCGCAATGTTAGATGTAGCCAGAAAAATATAGAAAAACAAAGGCTGGGAATTCATAATACTGATGACATGCCGTCAGCAAAAAAAGCTTACAAATGAATCAAATGAAAGATGAGCTTTGATTATGCATACCTGACGTTTTTCCCGATGAATGTGTATGTTTTGAAAAAGCATTGTATGTCTGCACCCGCCTGTGGGCCATTATGATAGAAGTAGGCATTATAATATGTTAATCCAGGACAGGAGAGACTTGATGTTTTCTGCAGTTACGTCGAAAAACAAATGTGCATATATCACCGCGGGCAACCAGCCAGAAATGAGTTGGAAAATATCTGCACATCTGCAAAAAAAAAAATGTAATACTGTGCATCTCTAACAAAAGGCTGACAGCATCTGGGTGTAAAGCTGGGTCAAACTTTTTTTTTCCTTAAGTATAAATATTTATACTGACACACTCAAATTACAGAAAAGTTGATGTGAGATGAATGTTTTCTGCAGAATGTTATCAACAGGTTTCAGGCAGGGAAGCAGCCGCTTGTGGATTCAGTCTACCGTGAAGAAAGAACACAGCGGAGGAAATGAGTTTCTGCCTGTGTGGAAAATGCAAACATTCTTCTTGATTTATATTCTGCCGCAATCATGGCAGCGCCGCAGTAAATCGAGAGGCCGATTGAGGTCAATCAGCGAGGTTCATGTTAAAACCCCTGTGTGTTATCAGCTGAGCTTTTATCACCTTCACCTGTACCTGTGTAAACTGTTCTGTCTCGTTTGTGTTTCTTTGCAGAGACATTGCGGTTCGGAACGTGTTAGTCGCAAGTCCAGAATGCGTGAAGCTCGGAGACTTCGGCCTGTCGAGATACATCGAGGATGAAGAATACTACAAAGGTAGGAGACGTAAACATACTGGATTCGTATTTCACACATATTAAATACTTTAGTGGCCTGTTTATGTTGCCGTTCAAAACTGAGATGTCTCCCCTTTTCTCTACAGCGTCTGTTACTCGGTTGCCGATCAAGTGGATGGCACCAGAATCCATCAACTTCCGACGCTTCACCTCAGCCAGCGATGTCTGGATGTTTGGTGAGCTTGTGATACTCTAACCTACGACACGACTCCTCAGCGCAAAGAGGTTTCGCTGATAGAGATGTTTATTTAGGAGCACATGACACAGCAGCACACTCGCTAACACATGGCGACAGAAGGTGGATTGTTAACCTTCAACTTCAACAAACACCACGTGGGAGTTCCCAGAGTGCAGTAGGCACACAGACTTGTACTCATCCTCAACGCTTCGCATTTGTCTGGTTTTCTTTCTATAGCTGTGTGCATGTGGGAGATAATGAGTTGCGGGCAGCAGCCGTTTTTCTGGCTCGAGAACAGAGACGTGATCAACCAACTGGAGCAGGGAATCAGGCTGCCCAAACCAGACAACTGCCCTCCCGCCCTCTACTCGCTCATGACCCGCTGCTGGTCCTACGACCCCAGAGAGAGACCCAACTTCACCGAGCTGGTGGTCAAGATCAGGTAAATAACAAAAAAAAAGAAGGGAGCTTTACTCTCACAAAATGATGTGTTCGGAGGACCGCTGTTGCTCAGGAACACTCTGAGATGTTTCCTTTGCGTCAGTGTCGGTGCATGATTTGGATGAAGTGCTGTGTTGCAGGGACCTGCAAGAACCGTCATCAAAAGAATAATGAAGACGGGTGCTCAGAATGTGTACTTTTTAAATTCCTGGGCAATGAAAAAGTGCCCGAGAGAAGAGGCCTGAGGCAATTAGGCACTCTGTCTAGACAATCCTTCAGTCTGACAAGATTCAGCTGTTGTTTATAAATTGCTAGAGCACTTGGCTGGAGCACAAGAATGTGATCCAAAGACATATCGACATATGTACCGCTGAAAATAAATGAATATCAACTCCGTATCTTCTTTCCACATTCAAAAGGCACCTCCTTATGTGTCGGTTTGTATCTCCAACAGTGGTAAAACATGCTCTTAACAGCATATTTTAGTCTAACTATCTTCTCAAGTTCAATATAGGATGATGTTTGCTTTTAAACTATAAAAAAATAAGATTAGGGAACAATTATTGAAGAACAACGATGCTGTCAAGTCAGTCCTTCCGTTTAAAATGTCTATATTTATTTTACTGAGACATAATGTAGCTTGTTGTCTCATCTCCCAGCGATGTCCACAAGATGGAGAAGGAGCAGGAAGTGGAGCGAGAGAGGGACAGAGCGCGCTCCACCAAATTCTTTGACCCCAAGTTCAACTTTAACGAGCCTCCTCCCAAGGTGGGAATCCCATCGGCCAAAACAGTACAATGTTCAGATGTGTTCGTGCGTGTTTTGATACGTCTCTTCAATATGTTTACTGCAGCCCTCAAGAATGAAACCGGGGCGGTTTGGGAACACGCTCAGTATCGGGCTGCACATTCAGGTACAGTAGTGAAGCCGGGGTAACCTCTAAAGATGTTTCATCCAAGACTACAGGCTTTACTTTTCATGTTTTGTGATATATGTGTTTATGTGCAGCTGAACGAGGCGTTGTGTGCTAGCTCGCCTGACCTGGCCAGCCCGTGTGAATATCAGTCCCCTGTCGACTCCATGAACACTCTCACGTTGCCGGTCAGGTCCCCTCGGCGCCGAAGCATGGGGGTAAGAAAGACTCAGCTGTGTGTCACATGTTAAATTATTATAAAACAGTAAAGAATGCATTAAGACTTTCTGCCACGTTAACCCGTCTTTCTCCTTGAACACCTCTGTGATACCAGGAGGGCGAGTTTGTCCGAGTGGAAGCCAATAGCAAGGAGGACGCCCAGCGCCTGTGGCAGAGGGAGCGGCAGCACATGCAGGACACTCTCCGCCAGCAGAAGGAGCAGATGATGGAGGATAAAAAGTGGCTGGCTAAGGAGGAGAGACTCCTGGTGCGAAGCAGAGCGTCGTTAACCTTTGTCAAAACCCTCTCTATGTCTCTGTGTCCGTCTGCATTCAATGTGGCCCTGGAGGCGACGCTGAACGAGGCGTCCTTTGACAATGTCAACCCGCTCGTTCACTCCCGACGCCCCGCTAGTCTTAAATTGAATGTTCCAATCATAACAGTTCCAAAGAAGGGGTCCACGTCCATATTCTATAAAATGAACTTACCTGTTCTTTTGCAGGACCCCATGGGACCGGAGGACCACGCCAACCCAGCGGTGAGTGTCCACACATAGAAACGGTGATTTTAGGGTCAGATTAAAGGAAGGTTCAACTCTAAAACTCTTGAAGATATCTGGGCAGTAACATAGTGACCAAACGAAATCAGCATGATGTTTGTGTGATATAACTAGTGCTTTAAACCTATTTTTCTGCTGTGTAAAAGTTCCAGTCGGTCGGTTTTAGTGGCATCTTGTGGTGTTGTTGCGACCAACTGAACACCCCTCGCCTCACCCTCCCCTACACCCACTTAAAATGCGAAAGGTCCTCTCTAGAACTTGCCTTTGGTTTGTTTATTTGAGGCTGCTGTTGAAACCAAGCAGCCTGGGACAAGTGCGAAGCTTTGAGGACAATCTTAATGTAATAACGTCATGTGATGCACTGTGGCCCAAAAAAAACTTTTTCTCATAAGCTTACAACGTGAAAGAAGTGGCTATAAAACAGTGCAAGATGTTTTTTAAGGTCATAATCCACATTAAATTGTCATAATTGGACCCATTCAGTCCAATAACATGAACGAAAGCAAATTACCTGCCTAATTAAATAATTATTTCCCTATTTCTCAACTTAGCCCCCGACCAACTTTCTTGGCTACATGCGCCACTGAGCAGCTTTTATAGGAATGAATATGGCCCAGTCTCTAACACTGTGTCCAGTTGTCATTATAAATTCATGGTAGAAACATGGTGATGTACCATGGCCGACTCTTTGGAAGATGATTTGCCCCCTTTGTTGATACCAAGGGCTCAACCTAAGATCACGAAAACACAACCATTCTCATGTTCAGTCTCATGATTACGCCCTGTAATCTATTGTGTTCCATTTCTGCCCCTAAATAAACATTTGATTAATAAAATAACAAAGAGAAAGGGCCCAAAAAAAAAATGTTTTCCATCCTCCTCCAGTGATCGCAAATATATCAGCTGAAGCACTTTTATGTATTTGCAGCAAACCACTACAGACATAACTGAAGTTGTGTATCTGTCAGCGAAATGCAAAAGCTTCACGTGTTGTTCTTCGGGGATATCACAGGCATGATGGGAAATATAGGACACCACCAATCAACCAAAGAGGCACATTGGTCGATGCTCCTTATTTGGGGATATTCAGCAATGTGAATGAAAACAAGCAGGGGTTTTTCAAACTTTGTTCTTCTCTATATACATGTGTTTGAAAAGATTTGTTTGGATTACCTTTGTGCATTATTGTCTACAGTGTTTGTGAGCTGTTAAATATCTTGACAGTGACAGTACACACAGCCAGTTTGTGTTCTCTGGTCCTCATAAGATTTATCTCTTGTTCTTTTCAGTCCCCTGAAGCTGACAGCGAGCATGGTGAGTGCTTGAAGAAAATTTACAAATGCACATTTTTAATTCAGAGCATGATTATTCCTCTCTCTCAACGCTCCTGTCTGTCTTTTCTCTCTCTCTCTAAGCAGTTCCAGAGAAGCCCCCGCGGCTCACAGCACACGTAATTATATCTCTTCATTTTTTTTTTTTTATTGTAATGTCTTTTCAGACCATTTAATTATATTAGCTTTGATTTTAAGATGAAAAAAAGAAGAAGTTATAATGAAGCCCGTCACCTCGAAGAAGTTAAATTACCCTGTAGTTGAAAGGGCACCGATGCCTCAGTGCAGTTTAAATAGTGTCCAGTGGTCCTTTGTGTAAAGTAATGAGGATTTTCCATTATTAAAAAAGACATTGTTCTCTCTTCTTCAGCCTGCAGCCCACCGCTGAGCTGGACCGCTCTGACGACAAAGTGTACCAGTCCGTCATGGGCCTTGTCAAAGTCGTTGTCCAGCTCAAGAATGACGTCACTGAGCTGCAGCCGGAGCAGTACATCACCCTCGTCCAGGTGCGCCGAGACAAATCTGTTTTTCACTTGGACCTTAATGTTTATGAATTGTAAGCTACGCCAAACCCGTTGAGTCATGCAACTGATTAATCCTCCCCCATTGATCTGGGCCCACAGTCCGTTGGGATGGCTTTACGAGACCTGATCCGCAGTGTGGATGACATACTGCCCACTTTACACGAGTCTGTCAGAACGGAGGTACAGTATATTGTCTGCAGCTTGTTTGCTGTGTTTTCTCATCTTCTTACGCACTGTCTGTATTGATCCCCCCCCCCCCTCCTGCCATGCTGTTGCTGTTTCTTGTCCTTGAAACAAAAAGTGACAGAACTTCCCCTCAAACACAAAGAAAGCACAGAGGAAGCGATCATTTCATACTTACTGTTGTGGGTGAGGACAGCCAGAATCCATAGCTTACATACTAGAGCATTTTCTACAGTCATATTTATCGATTTATCAAACAGGCTACAGATAAATGTTTAATTTGATGCATTTCTTAAAGGTGCAATATATAAGAAATTGACCTCCCAACAAATAGGGGGCAACATAACACCGGAGTAACCACTAACTACTGCTAACAGTAGCTGTTGTTAGCTGTGCAGCTACCAGTCCAGACTGTGAGCTAAGAGTGGTGTTTTGAAAAAGGAGGGCATGGAGGGAGGATATGCTAACACGGGGTCATCGAAATGATCATACAGGTTTTGTATGGACAAAATAACATGAACAGCTAACCGCAGAGCTGCAACAATCAGTCGATCAATCGATTAGTCAATCAAAAGACAATTGACTGCCTTAATCACTGAATCGTTTCTTTAAATGTAGGGATTGGCTGCTTTTCTTTGTCATTTCTGATATTAAATGAAAACTCTGGGTTTTGGACAGTTCGTTGGACAAACAAAGCAGCTTGAACGACTGTAAATTGGGATGAGCGTTTTTCACAACTTTATTGTTAAACCCTAACCAAAATGTGTACAAGTGTCACAAAGACAGTGTCCATGTCTATGAATTTAGATTACATATTATTTTACAGGGTTTTTTTTTTATAGGCCTTTTTCACTGCAGACACTTCTAATTTGTTACAAATCACCTACTGGTTGTATTTAAGTGTCCCAGTAAGTCATTATAGTGTGACAGTGAGCCGTCATAAACAATACTAAGACCCTGACAGAATTCAGTCGTCCTTCATTTCATTATTTACACTTGTGCCTTTCCTCCTGTCACATGTCATCCATGAAAATGTGTCCTTCCACCCATGTTTGTTTGCGGTACCCCGCAGATTGAGGGCACCCAGAAGCTGCTGAACAACGACATGGCGGAGCTGATTAGCAAGATGCGGCTGGCCCAGCAGAACGCCATCACCTCTTTGAAGGACGAGTGTAAGAAACAGATGCTGGCAGCAGCACACACTCTGGCTATGGACAGCAAGAACATGTTGGACGCTGTCGACCAAGCCAGGGTCAGAGCCAATTTAGCCAAGCCAGTGGCCCCTTAGTGGACTGTATAGGTTTTCACTTCTCTCAGTTAGGAATAACATTTCTGCACAGCTGTGGTGGAGTTTGGAGTTAAATGTGTGTTGCCAGGTTTAAATATGCTACAAAAAATATCACTGTATGTGTACAACTTGGGGGGGAAAAGTGTACGCCAACCTATATAGTGTGTATACTGAGACTGATGATGGTCCTTTGGCATCATTTTGAAGATGCCGTCATTTCAGACATCGAAGCTTGTTTTTATGTATGATTGGTGAGTTATTTTGAGTCATTATCTGCTCAGAATCTTTGTAAATACAAAATGTGTCTTGTGATAAGTACAATGGGCTTTACTGCGGAGAAAATGGAAACAATCATTTAAAGCAAATCGAAACACAAGTAAATGTTTACTCTTTTAACCCTGTCAAATGTAACCTGACTGAAAATGTTTTAAAAAATGACAAAACCAAAAGGTCCAGTAAACTTTTCAAGTCTTTTTTTATATGTAGAGTTCATATCTCACTTAATAATATTAGGTCCACCGTCCGCGTCATTGTGGTCTCATAATATTATTATGAGATCACAATGACGAGGACGGTGGATTGTCAGATATGTGTCAAGATTGACTCTAAACAGTCAGAGGTTTTGGTATTGTTTGTAACCATTATTATGAAATATGAAATTGTAGCATGTAAATCAATGGCTATAAATAAATATCATGACATGTGCAACATACTACAATGCCTGTTCTTTGAAGCACACCTGTTGTTGAGTATTTAAATATAAATGCTCTGCGTTTACTTTTACAGAGAATTTTGTGACCACATTTAAAGTTAGTCCATGTTGTTGATGTTTAAGGATGGATAATGATCTTTGTATATGCATTTGGGCCAGTTTTTTAATAACTAATGTTGAGATGTTATGTCTCTTTAATCTGGTAAACTGTACAACAAAAGGATGTGTGAACTTGTACTGTATCATGTGTATTCTGGACTCTTGAAACTCTTGTTTAGGATGGACTACTCCAGGAATAAAACTACCTTTGTCCACACTCACATCACTCAATAAAAGCCACACAGATTTTTAAAGGTTTTCATGAGGGTATTTATTACATAGTATGATCATTCAAAAATAAGTTATCATGGCAGCATGGCCAGAATGAAAAACAAAAGAAAATGACTTTCCCAAAATCCAGTGTGATATAGAATCCTAGTGCAGCATGCCACTGTTGGTCACAACCAAAGAAGGTTGAGAAACTTAAAGGTAAAAGTCATCCCATTTTAGGTGGACTGACGTTGACAACTTGGATGGATGGAAATATGGTGCATTTATTGTCTCCAGAAGATGAATCCTAATGACTCTGATCCCCTTTATAATGTCCATCAAACATCATCATCAGACTTAAATTTCCACTTCTCTTCATGACTGGATATATCAGAATGAATTCTTGTCAGCGACAGTGGTATTTTTGTTACATAAATGCTGCAGACCAATGTTTAATGTTATGTAGTCATTAATTAGTTCATTATTTGGAAAATCTGATTTGTTATTGCTAATTTAAAATGTAACCGTATACAGGAAGTATGTCGTTACATTTCTTTCCATTTTTCAGCAAGGCTTGTGTTTAACTCCACACTTTGTGGAGCAGCCGGCACCTCAGATTTTAAAGTCCAGTCCTCAAAGATCTTAATTAACATGTTTTACAATTCTAAACAAAACCCAGGTGTTTCCCATGTTTGCCAGTGGATAGCTAGCAACATGTAAAGACAAATTGGACTTTCCAGAAGGCTTACTTCTGCTGGAGTTTAAATGTTAGCTTCAACTTAAGCTAACATTTAACATGTGGACCTAAGAGGTCCATGATGTGGACCAGTCTCTCCACTGAAAGAGACAAAACACTGATGTGATCCCACCATCGGACTCCCAGTAATACTGCTTCTATTACCGATCCAAAAGTGATTAAGTTACTAAATTTTAAATTGCATTTACTTAATACAACAGTACTTGGGGATCATCTTGTGATGGGATCACACCAGCCACAATGCCCATCAACATGTTGACGTTCCCATCAATGACTACTCAGTAGTCATTAATACTTTACACCACAAGTACTCAGAACTCAAAGTGTCCTTGAACTTGGCCTTCCTTATGATCCCAGCTACACAATTGTACAGTTTTAGAGATTGCATCTTGCATGGTTGTGATGCTACTGTGCTGACAAAATCTGTTCACAGACTGACAGACATATCAACACCTGACAAATTCGAAACTGCTTCTGTGGTAGTTCCTGGTACAAGAGCTTTCCTTTGGGCTCCCTTGCTGCTGTAGGCTGGTAATGACACTATTGTAACACCTTACCCAACACTGATGCTGGCACCACGCTTTTTTTCTAGAGTGGTGTGGTAACCAAGATGCTAAAGAGACAATAATTTAATCATTAGCATGCTAACATACTGAATCTTACATGCTAAACATTAGCATTTTTACAATGAATGGTTAGTTAGGTAAGGATTTTGAGCATGTTGACATGCTAATGTTAGCATTCAGGTCCACTACAGCACATGTAAACTGAAGCTGACAAGGTGAAGCTTAGACGGATAAAAGTTCAGAGGATGAACTGTTCAGAGGATGAACCCTTTTCATTAAAAATGAAAAATAAATTAAACATGGCAACATTATGGTTGAGTCACATTCCCTGTTTTGCAGTGGAGTTCAGCTACATTTTGACTGTAAAACTTTACTAACTAGTCATGGGGATGGAATTTTCACACTTTCTGATAAGCGCTAGATCATGCCAGCTAGCCAAGGGGGGAGGAAGAGTCCAATGGTCCCAAGCAGGCACACGATAATGAACATCCACAGGAAGATGCGGTCAATCACCATGGCAACATACTTCCAATCCTCTTTCACCTGTGGCGCATTAAGAGAAACAGACACGGACAGAGATTATTTCTAGTTTTTGCCTAATTTGAAACAAAGTTTGGCTTATTACGTCTCATAAATGTAATCTAAAGTAAAGTTTTTTCATACCACACATTCTCACAGGCTCATAAATACTATGAGAAAGTTGGATACAGTAAATCACGAACCGACGCTGACACAAACACCATTCTGATAACAGTAGATGTAGTATTTCATCGATACTCACGCTGAAGTCAGCATCCTCAGCCCGCAGATGGTCTGCAATGTAATGCACCCCTTCCAGAGCGCGAATAACACTTGGTGAAAGCAGGAATGATGAGTCTGTCGATACTGTATTATCGACTTTAGCTGACTTCTGAGTTGGATTGACTCTGGTGACCCCTGTTAACTGTCTGTTCGCAGCCCCTTCCTGTCGGTTCAAGCTGTTCTGTGGGATTTTCTGCTGTGGTGGAGGAGTTGACCCTGGAGGTCTGGGCGAGGGAGGACGGAAGGAGAAATATGAGGTCAGCGTTCCAAGCTCTAAATCCTCGTAACTGCTTCTCTCAGGGTCTTCTGACGTGGTCCCATCTCTTAACCAGTTAGCCGAGGTGCTGAGGCAGTTGCCAGACTTGTACGCTGCTATCCGGCCCTGCCGCCGCTCCACCACTGCTTCCTGCTGGAGGAGCAACAGCCTTCGACGCCGGCCATCTGGCGCGGGGCGTCGCATGAACAGCCAGCGTGGGATCAGGTCCAGGAACACGGAGTGGACCCAGCGGGGCATCTTGTGAGTGCTGGGAGAACGGTGGTGCACGTTGAGCACAAAAACAGTGATGACGATGGAAAGAGTGACAAAAATCATGGTGAAGAGCAGGTACTCGCCGATGAGCGGGATAACGAGGGACGTGGATGGTATGATCTCTGTGATAAGGAGAAGGAAGACAGTGAGGGAGAGCAGCACAGAGATGCACAGGGTGATCTTCTCACCACAGTCTGAGGGAAGATAGAAAACCAGAACAGTGAGGCAAGAGATGAGCAAACAGGGGATGATGAGATTGATGGTGTAAAACAAGGGAAGCCTCCGAATGATGAAGAAGTAGGTGATGTCTGGGTAGATCTCATGGCAGCAGTCGTACTTCTTTGTATTGTATGTCCCCACAGCGTTGATGATAGCCCACTCGCCGCTCTCCCAGTAGTTGTTCAGGTCCACAGTGTTTTCGATTCGCTCCAAATCGATCTTGGCCTTGTCATACGTCCAGGAGCCAAACTTCATTTTGCAGTTCTGCTGATCAAAGGGGAAGAAAGTGACGTCGATGCTGCAGGAGCTCTTGTAAATGGCAGGCGGGACCCAGCGAACTTTACCGGTGTAGAATAGATGAGCTTTCGTCATGTGGGTCACAGCAAACTCACCGTCGGCGCTGGAAAAGTGTAAGATATCATATGAGCCATGGTGATATACACACTCGAAAAAATAATCTGCCCAAAAGAAGTGACTTTCAGAATCTCAATTACATTTAATTTTCCATCTTATTCTTTCTTTATGTAGAAATTCCCCTTAAATTTATACGTGATATTATCATATCCTGCTCTAATTAAACCTTTTTCTTTAGAAACTATGCATTGAAAAGTGTTATGATATCCCTGTTATTATCTTCTCCAGTGGTCTCCCCCCCCCCAGGCATCACTTTAATGGTGATAATAGCTCCTGCTGAAAACGTAATGACGAGTCCTTATCATTTCATCAGCTTCACACCTTTTTTAATTTAACTTACAAATCATGATTACTCTGGCTCGATGGAGCAGAACTCCATCATCGACCCTCTCAGTTTTATCTCCATGAGGTCAATTTAGGAGAGAGAGAGGTTTCTTAAAATCTATTTCACAATAGATTCATACTGAAGCAATATGTTGGGAAGATGATCATACACTGCATTGATAGACACTGACAGAGATGCTCAAAACACATAGAAATGTTTAACATAGCTTATAATTTGAGACTGGAAGAACTGTTTAAGTGAAATTATATCTTGTTCTAGAGCTGAATAGATTAGACAGTCCACTAGATGGTGCCATCTTCATACCATATACCATCCAGTAAAGCGGCATCAATTTTAACCAATTTATCACTGTATGATCAGTGTAGCCGCTCTTAAGTTTGTTTACAAGGAATTATAGTGTTGTTGAGAAAAGATGTACCTTTATTGATCCCTGTGAGATTCAATTTGGCACATGCTTGTGTTAAGAAGGTGGATTGGTTGATTTATATTTAATCCCTCATGCATGGTAAATTTCATCTGCAGCAACTGAAATAATCCATTCTTCATTTAAGTTATTTTATAAAGGGAAAAAGCAAAAAAAGACTCTGATCATCCTCCTCGGATGTGAATATTTGAACATATTATTGGTCATTTCGGACAGTAAACTGAACACCTAGTAATTTGACATGAATGTAATGAAAACAATTGTTTGCCGTTTCTGTTGTGTTGGTCTCATATCAACCTTACTTGTTGTATAGGACGATGTCTGGTACCCATATGAGCTCTGACGGCACTCTTATTGACGTCACATTGTCGTAGTCGGACGGTCTCCAGCGGAGTTTGTAGTCATTCCACTCCTGGGAGATACAAACAACAGCAGTGTCTCTGCAGGGCTATGATACTTAATTTATTATTTGTGATATAAGTAATAAAATTCTTCACTAACTTTTCAATTCTTTATTAATGTTTTTACACTTTTTATCTCAACAATGTGTCACATCATAACAAACAACACTGGCACAAATGATTCTGACCTGTTTCAGCCACACATTGGTTGTCATCATTTGGTTCTTCTCATCCTAGCAGACAGACACACACACAAAGGGAGACAGACCGAGTTAAGGCTGTCAACTCTGGGTTCAGGCCAGAAGAAAATATGAAAGAGGTTCTTGGAGGTTTGTCAGAGCAGACCCAAATATAGCTCGCAGCAACTTTACTTCAGACGTGTTCTGAAACTATTTTTTCAGTGACAGGGCAGAGGGTGCATGATCCTGTTTTCTCAAGTTTGTTTTTGTGACTATATATAAAAATGGCAGAATATGGTGCTGAAATCCACATGTGTAGTGTAAAACCTAAAGGGTAGAGAGGCTAAAGTTGCAGTGCCTTAAGTTTTGTATAGGGAGGAATATGGTGTATTGATCAAATTAAAGGGAATTGGTTCTTGCACTTAAAAAAATACCCTAAAATGACATTGAACCTTGAAGCATTCTGTTCATATGTAACCAAAGTCATAGGTAAAAATCTTGTCTTTCGTAAAGTAAACAGACAAAGTTCTTTGAAGACAAAGAGATAGATATTACATAATCCTTTTAGGAAGCTTCCACATCATCAAAAAGACTTCAATATCACCTCAATTAAAAGGTCCACTATAATGCTAATTTCCAGGTTCATATGTTTTTCTAATGTTTCTTAGGGCAGCGCCTGTAAAGCTGTGACTTTACAAGCTTACAGGTGTTGTAATGCCTTGTTAAAAGGTACAGATCTGAATATGGGTTGTGTGCATTTCACCATTGATTGTGTGTTATGATACATTCACATTATTCATATACCAAAGACCTGCTTTATAATACAAACACACACAAATCTCACTTTCTACAATATGGGACCTTTACTGTCTTTATCCATCACGTGTTGGTCTCATAATGACTCACCACATCGATGAGCTGTGCTATGGACAGCCCAAACTTGACAATGACCACATCGGAGATGTTTGGCACGGGTCTGGACCACTTGTTGTAACCGGCAAACAGCGATTTGAAGAGATCATCCTCAGCGTGCGAATGGGTCTTCTCATCACAAAGAGCTGCAGATACAGACATTTTAAATTTCAAAAGTCTTCCTTTATTAAGTGTGAAACATTTATAGAAGACAGATACAATATGAGAGTAATAGAAGCTAAAAAATGGTCACATTTATTCAACACCATATAAATTAAATTCCAGATTCTATTAAATTTCACACCCATCTTTTATTCATTTAAATATGTATTTAATAGATCTACAAAATATTTCTTGAAAAATTATCACTCTTAGAGCTGTAATATGGACTTTTTCAACATAATGCATCAACTTAAAGTAATTCATGTCCTCACATTATGACATCAAGAGAAATAAGACAGCTTTTAACTTTAAGTTTGTGACTTGCTGGGATTCAGCAGTTGATATTTAACGGTATGATATATGAAGAATGGAAAGTGAGTGCTGTGAAAAGCGGACAGGATTTAACTGCACAGGGAATGCTGGGATCATATCCATGTTCTCTCATCCATGTCTCCCCTAATCCTCTCTCCACAAACACTAGTAAATCAGGATGGCATGTTATATTGGCTTTTGGGGGTGAGACTACGTTTTGTGAACATCAGCAATGAAGTCTATTCTAAACATCTAAGACTTTTTTCTTGGTAAAGACTTATTGACTTTTACACATCTTAGCAAATCTTTTAATCCAAGTCCCTGTGTGGGTCGCATTCTAAACTCTCTTGAGGTGAGCAGGGTGAGACTGAGGAAGAATCTCTCCTCCCTCGACAGCTCCTTTATCTCTTAAGTGTTATTGTTATGTACATGTGGCTTCAAAACAAGAGGTGGCTTAATCTAATTGATTTTGAATATGCAGTCTAGACGGGTTTGCGTACAAGCTCCGACTGACTCAGTGTGTTGTTTTTCTGCAGTATGAATAGCATGGAAATAGACAGAGACCCCGTCCCTTGGGGGATTATCGCTCCCACCTTCATCAATGTAGTCAGAGTCAATTACACACATCATTACTTGCTTGTGTTAAGTGGAGGTGAGCTAATTTCTCACTAGTGAAGGGTGTTTACTGTCAAGCTGTCTGTCACTCTGTGTTACAGCTGATGCATAAAACAATTAACTGACAGTTGAAGCAGAGGGTGACGACAGTGTTTGTTTGCAATTGTGGATGCTATCTCACACCAGACACTTGATTTTGAAAACAATATTATTTATATCTTACAGTTATTTCATACCAATCGACTAATATCATGTAGATGACAACAGCCCTAAGCTACTATTGGCAGAACTGACAGTCAGGCTTCAGTCCATCCATCCATTTTCGTCCGCTTATCCGGGGCCGGGTCGCGGGGGTAGCTGCCTGAGCAGGGACACCCAGAGTTCCCTCTCCCCGGACACTGCCTCCAGCTCTTCCGGGAGGATCCCAAGGCGTTCCCAGGCCAGCTGGGCGACATAGTCACGCCAGCGTGTCCTGGGTCTTCCTCGGGGTCTCCTCCCGGCGGGACATGCCAGGAACACCCCCCGAGGGAGGCGTCCCGGGGGCATCCGAAACAGATGCCCGAGCCACCTCAGCTGGCTCCTCTCGATGTGGAGGAGCAGCGGCTCTACTCTGAGCTCCTCCCGGGTGACAGAGCTCTTCACCCTATCTCTAAGGGAGCGCCCTGCCACCCTGCGGAGGAAACTCATTTCGGCCGCCTGTATCCGGGACCTTATTCTTTCGGTCATGACCCAAAGTTCATGGCCATAGGTGAGGGTCGGAACGTAGATTGACTGGTAAATCGAGAGCTTCGCCTTTCGGCTCAGCTCTCTCTTCACCACGACAGACCGATACAACGACCGCATTACTGCGGCCGCTGCACCGATCCGCCTGTCAATCTCACGCTCCATCCTTCCCTCACTCGTGAATAAGACCCCAAGATACTTAAACTCCTCCACTTGAGGCAGGAACTCTCCTCTCACCTGGAGGGAGCAAGCCACCTTTTTCCGGTCGAGAACCATGGCCTCGGATTTGGAGGTGCTGATTCTCATCCCAGCCGCTTCACACTCGGCTGCAAACCGCCCCAGGACATGCTGGAGGTCCTGGCTCGAAGGAGCCAACAAGACCACATCATCCGCGAAAAGCAGAGATGAGATCCAGTGGCTCCCGAACCAGATCCCCTCCGGCCCGAGGCTGCGCCTAGAAATTCTGTCCATAAAAATAATGAACAGAACCGGTGACAAAGGGCAGCCCTGCCGGAGTCCAACATGCACTGGGAACAGGTCTGACTTACTGCCGGCAATGCGAACCAAGCTCCTGCTCCGGTCGTACAGGGACCGTACAGCCCTTAACAGAGGGCCTCCGACCCCGTACTCCCGGAGCACCCCCCACAGAATGCCACGAGGGACACGGTCGAATGCCTTCTCCAAGTCCACAAAACACATGTGGACTGGTTGGGCAAACTCCCATGAACCCTCGAGCACCCTGCGGAGGGTGAAAAGCTGGTCCAGTGTTCCACGGCCAGGACGAAAACCGCATTGTTCCTCCTGAATCCGAGGTTCGACTATCGGCCGAATTCTCCTCTCCAGTACCCTGGAATAGACTTTCCCAGGGAGGCTGAGGAGTGTGATCCCCCGATAGTTGGAGCACACCCTCCGGTCCCCCTTTTTGAATAGGGGGACCACCACCCCGGTCTGCCAGTCCAGAGGCACTGTCCCCGACTGCCACGCGATGCTGCAGAGACGTGTCAACCAAGACAGCCCCACAACATCCAGAGACTTGAGATACTCAGGGCGAATCTCATCCACCCCCGGTGCTTTGCCACTGAGGAGCTTCCCAACTACCTCAGTGACTTCGGCTTGGGTGATGAATGAATCCACCTCTGAGACCCCAGTCTCTGCTTCCTCTATGGAAGGCGTGTCAGCAGGATTGAGGAGATCCTCGAAGTATTCCTTCCACCGTCCGACAATGTCCCCAGTCGAGGTCAACAGCTCCCCACCTCCACTGTAAACAGTGTTGGTGGAGGACTGCTTCCCCCTCCTGAGGCGCCGGACGGTTTGCCAGAATTTCTTCGAGGCCGACCGATAGTCCTCCTCCATGGCCTCCCCGAACTTTTCCCAGACCCGAGTTTTTGCTTCCGCGACTGCCCGTGCTGCAGCTCGCTTGGCCTGCCGGTACCCGTCAGCTGCCTCAGGAGACCCCCGGGCCAACCAGGCCCGGTAGGACTCCTTCTTCAGCTTGACAGCATCCCTTACTTCCGGAGTCCACCACCGGGTTCGGGGATTGCCGCCACGACAGGCACCGGAGACCTTACGGCCACAGCTCCGGACAGCCGCGTCAACAATGGAAGTGGAGAACATGGTCCATTCGGACTCAATGTCCCCAGCCTCCCTCGGGATCTGGTTAAAGCTCTCCCGGAGGTGGGAGTTGAAGACCTCCCTGACAGAGGGTTCCGCCAGACTTTCCCAGCAGACCCTCACAATACGTTTGGGTCTGCCAGGTCTGTCCAGCTTCTTCCCCTGCCAGCGGATCCAACTCACCACCAGGTGGTGATCAGTTGACAGCTCAGCCCCTCTCTTCACCCGAGTGTCCAAGACATACGGCCGGAGGTCAGATGACACGACCACAAAGTCGATCATTGACCTCCGGCCTAGGGTGTCCTGGTGCCACGTGCACATATGGACACCCTTATGCTTGAACAAGGTGTTTGTTATGGACAAACTGTGACTAGCACAGAAGTCCAGTAACAAAACACCACTCGGGTTCAGATCAGGGAGGCCGTTCCTCCCAATCACACCCCTCCAGGTAACACTGTCGCTGCCCACGTGAGCGTTGAAGTCCCCCAGTAAAACAACGGAGTCCCCGGTTGGAGCACTCTCCAGTACCCCTCCCAGGGACTCCAAGAAGGCCGGGTACTCTGCACTGCTGTTCGGCCCATAAGCCGAGACAACAGTGAGAGACCTATCCCCGACCCGAAGGCGCAGGGAAGCGACCCTCTCGTTCACTGGGGTAAACTCCAACACATGGCGGCTGAGCTGGGGAGCTATAAGCAAGCCCACACCAGCTCGTCGCCTCTCACCGCGGGCAACTCCAGAGTAGAAGAGAGTCCAGCCTCTCTCAAGGAGTTGGGTTCCAGAGCCCAGACTGTGCGTGGAGGTGAGCCCGACTATTTCTAGCCGGTACCGCTCGACCTCCCGCACCAGCTCAGGCTCTTTCCCCCCCAGCGAGGTGACATTCCATGTCCCCATGGCTAGAGTCACCGTCCGGGGATTGGGTCGCCGGGGCCCCCGCCCACGACTGCCACCCAAATCCCTCTGCACCGGCCCCTTCTGAACCCTCCAGCGAGTGGTGAGCTCACCGGAGGGCGGGCCCACGTCGCTCCTTCGGGCTGGGCCCGGCCGGGTCCCGTGGGCAAAGACCCGGCCACCAGGCGCTCGCCTGCGAGCCCCAACCCCAGGCCTGGCTCCAGGGTGGGGCCCCGGTAACGCCAATCCGGGCGACGTAAACTGCCTTGATTTTATGTCTTTCATTTCAGTGTATATAATATTTATGGACCCGCATTATTCACTTAAAAAATAGTCCAACTTTGGAGAAAATACACTTACTTACTTTAATGCCAAACATTATAAGAGAAGATTGCTACCACTCTTACATCTGTACGGTTAATATGAAGCTGGAGCTAGTGAGATTAGCTTAGCATAATGAGTGGATACAGGTGGAAATAGCTAAATCTTTTATGGTGTTGATCTGGATATCCAGGTGTGGATCCAGGGACTTTGACATTTTTGTTAATTTCTTGGCTATTAAGGCTTGGATCTTGATGAACAAATCAGACATATTTAGGCTGCTGGTGTCTATGAGTGAACACAATTTGATGCCGATCCTAAATAAAAAAAAAAGTTTTTCCTCCACAACACAATGGAGATGATTTACATTCTACATTCTTTGATGTCCTCGTGGTTGGCTGTTACAGATACGGAGATCTTAAATTGTGATTATTATGATGGGTGGTTTGAAATTGAATTGAATGGTACGTTGCTACCGGGTTTGGTTTTTGGAGTAGGCTTGACTGATGTTAAGGGGACTTTGGGCCTTGGCAGAGGTATGCACTCTACTGAGTGCCATTCTAGTTGACAAATGCACTAATTTTTCATATACAGAAGAACAACTTACTTTATGACAAATATCTGTTGACTACTTCTCTTTATTGACTCATGGAAGGTAATGTGGGTGAACATTCAAAGCATTAAACCAAAGCCAAACCTCAAAAATCAATATTAGAAAAAAATCTATAGAGGTTAGATTTACATGCCATTAACACCCACTCCCTCTGGATGTCTGTCTGGCAGTGTGATGGTATAATGCAACCCAATGAAGTGTGCTTACATCAAGAATCCTAAAATAAGGACCTTGAAGCACCTGCATCTGGCAGCAGTCATGGTTGCTTTACCAAGGCCACATCATTACCTGTCCATGGCTGAGTTGTGGTTCTGATGACCACATTGACAAGTATTTACATCCTGTAACTGCAGGACAGTCCGCTGGAGGGTAAACAGGTGAGGAGCACAAATGTTGCAAGGAGCTAACCTGAGGGTGTACATGCAAATCTGTGTAAATGATTTATTGCACATGCAAATTACGAGGCTTGAGGGTCTTTAACAGAGAGGGGCTTGACAAATGTGCACATACAAAGCCTAACAAGTCTCTATGTAACACAATTGTCTGACAAATGTGGTCTGTGAACATCCCCTATTCAGACAAGACAAAAAACGTGGCACTAGGCATGATAAATAGTATGAATTCAGAGTTAATTTGCCCATGGTTCTCTTGGGCTCCGCTCCTGCCATCATGAACTAATTTCATTCTGGCAAACAAGCAGGCACCAGAGATTTCTTATCTGTTCTCTTGACAGTCAGGGCGGTGCATGTTCATCTGTCCGTGCATCTGGGAAGGACCAGATGTGGGGCTTAAAAAAAAAGAAAAGGCTCTTGGGTGCCATAGATCAAAGCCTCCTGCCAGCTGAGACTTGAAATGAGATGACACCTCCAACATCCAGCACACTGGGCCGTGGATTTTGGACTGTGGCCAAGCCCCTTGGCGAGAGGTGTATAAAACACTGACCAGTTTGGATGATCGAGTCAGCAGCTTCTCAGGCCAGAGGCGCTCTCGTGAAATTGGGCTGTCAAATACTTAAGAGTAAAAAGTTCACAATGAAAAACAACATGCAAAAACTCTGCATGAGTTGACTGAAAATAAGCTAAACTGTCAGAATCATAATGAGAAGTATGTTGGCACATGATCAAGCACCTGCACATCTGATTGCTGTAGTATGTGGAGATGCAGGGAGGGGAAGTATCACAGTGTCATGTTTGTTTTTAAGCATTCGCTCACGTACGTCACAAGGAGACATATGCTATCTTACACTTCTTAGTGAGCACTAGTGTGTGTACACAATCCTCGCTTGCATTTGAGGGAGGAGTGATGTCATACATGCCAATATATAAGCTCCTGAATCGAGTTCAAAATGGAACTGCCACGAGTTCCACTGTCAAGCTTAAAGGATTTAAAATCCAAATGATAATTAATTATGATCAGCCTATTTTAGACAGTGTTTCCAATTATATCCACAAAATGGTTAAATCCCCTTAAAAAAAAAGATTTTTTGTTTGCCTGTCAGGGGCTGAAAGCTGAAACCTACTTCAAATTCTGACCATAAAAATTCATCTTTTTCTTGTTCATTGCTGTTTAAAAGAAACAAACCTTTACATTTACATCCACTGAAAACATAGGTAAGATTGGAGCTGCCAAATATGATTATTTTCACTATAGATCAATCTGCAGATTATTTAAAAAATATAATCGTTTAGTCTACAAACTGTCTACGAAAACATTTTAAAATTGCTTCTTGACATTTTTTGTCAAGCAGGGCTGCTTCCTTTGGAAATTATGGGATTGCATGGTGAAGGAGGAGGGAGAAGCTAGCTCAATGTAGCATCTTGCTAAAACTAGCTTTGTGTTTTTTTTAATTAAAAGTAACATAAATAAGTGAACATTGTCTGCTGAAAAAGCGAAAGATGAAGGGCTACAGAGTTCATTTAATTAATTAACCAATTGTTGGCCATTGTATCACATTATCAAGATGTAAAACAAATATAAATCATATTCAAACAACAAGAGGTAGTTGATTTGCATAGCTTTTAACAAACTGGCGCAATTTCTCAAAATATGAGAACTGCATTGTGGGAGTTTCAGCTGATAGCGCGCAGGTGTTTAGATCCTGGACGTTAGCGGTTTGGACTGAAACGTGAGTTAACACATTAACTGCTTTTTAAACCATGTTAACTTTTATTTATTCGACATGTATCGCTTCTAGTGGGGACACAATGTTTAGTAGCACTCTTCACTGTCGTGTTTTATGGAGTTAGCTTATTGTTGTGGTAAAATATCGACGTAAACGTGACACATTGCTAGCATGTTTAAGTTACTTACTTGGAGATAGCAGAACATATTCACTTAAGGGAGTGCTAACGAAGGACGGTCTATTTTAATTCGTACAATTATTAAATGCTTACCTGACAAACACAAGAGCAGCGAGCAGAGAATAGCCGTCCTCACAGAGAACAGGTGGTTGTGTCCCATTTTGTACTCTGGTTGCAAGAAGTCCAACTTCACCGAGGAGCACGGAGCCGCTTCCGTCCACTGTCAAAACGTTATCTTGAAACCGTGATGTGTGAACAAAATCTGTCATCTTCGCAGCTGGGAGGCATATCAGGACAACTTCACCACTACTGTTACTACAGCTGCGTTTATATGAGTGGGTGGGGAGTGAATATGACGGTGTACCCCGCCTGAATAACTTTACTGAAGCTCAGCATCTATAGTGATCAGCACTGTTTTGGACCGTGATGTACCTCTTTAGTTTCCGCGCTCCAAAAGCCTGTCCGCGCACTTAAGTCGGTGAGCTATCCATCACAGGGTGCTGAATCAGGGAGCGGCACCGGAACACAGTGTCACACAGCTGCTCATAATACTGCCTATTCAGATCTACCCTCAAAATATTCATTAAAAAAAGAATAGTAGTCCTTTTTGTTGCTGGGTGTTCATTATCCGAGCAATTCCAGCCTTTTTACGCACGGTGCCAAGAATTTACGCGTCCTTGGTGAACCTGATCTAAGAGTTTGATATCCATTTTCATTTTTAAAATTGGTTCTTTTCCATGACTGGAAGCATTGTTAGGGGTCACTCTGGTGTATGAGGTCCGCAAAGACAGCATCATCCACTGTGAGGAGACAGGACACATCTGAGCGCCTCGCGTCTTTCATCTGGTACCTATAACAGTCCCTCCTCCTCCTCGTCTCTCTCTCTCTCTCTCTCTCTCTCTCTCTCTCTCTCTCTCTCTCTCTCTCTCTCTCTCTCTCTCTCTCTCTCTCTCTCTCTCTCTCTCACACACACACGCCCACACGCATCAGTGTAAAAGTGTAAACTTGCATGTATGGGAAGTGAATGACCAGTAATTCCTAAGATTCTGACTTTTTAATTTATTTTATAAAACATGGAACGGGATGTGTAAATAAAGACACACATGCAGGGGTATTTCTGTGGGAAACAGCTAGAGGGCAGACTAGGTGAATTAATATGCTTTAGTTCACATGAGTAGAGGATATGAAAGCATCCAGCAAATAGAAAATATGTGGCTTTCCATATATATATAAATATCAAAAGGTTAATTTGTTGTTCGCTGCTTTTTACTTGATAAAACACGTAATATTATACACTATACACATTCATATTATTACACATTGCAATCATGAAAGTATTCTCTCTCATGAGTAGGGTTCAAGTTATAATCTGAGCTTTGTGGGTGCCTCTAAATAACGATGCGTAATGCCCCTGCCACATCCTGCTCCTCGTCTTAACCCTCCCAATTGTGTCACATTCAGCAGAATCAGGTGTGGTATCAAGGCATTGTTTCTTTCAGTCTTTTTGTATCAACAATTTAAATCATAACATTGAAAAATACATTGTTTTTAAAATGTGACTTGTTGATGACATAATAGCAGTTTTACTGCTTTCATGGGAGCTCAGACCCCTCATTACAGGAGCTCACTGACTCCCACAGAACTCAAACCGTGCTCATGAGTCCTGGCAGGGATAAAAAAGAGAATAGCACAATGGAGCTGGACACAGGACTAAAGTCTGATTCTCACATTTAAACAGATAAATCCACACTCAAACAAATAGTTTCTCAGTAAAATCTGTTCGCAGTCCTTTAAACAATGTGCCGATTCAAACTTTCTCTGTTTCAAGAGCTTTATCAAGATTTCTTATGCTGTTCCCTGATCATTTCTTCCTAATCATAGGAATCGTTTAATTGTTTATCTTGTCCCTCTTCTACAGGTTACTGCATAGTTTCCTCCAAACAATAGAGAAAAAACAATGCCTGGTAACAATATTGTTCCAGTTGCAGTTGCAAAAACAAAACTTTCATTGGCACACACTAGCCATCCTCTCCTGGTCTCCATCCTCACCCTGGAACCAGATGGCCATTGCATAGCTTCCTCTGGAGAAGACTAACAGAGCCATTATGTTTGCTCTCAGTGGGCCAATCTAGTATGATCCATAAACACTCTACTTGGCTTAAACCTGCACCACATACTGTTGCCACATCTGACCTCACCAAATTCCGACAGAATATCATATTTTATGGGTTATTGCGTTATATTTTCAGTGAAGGGAAACATGTTTTTTTACCCAGCAGGTTTTTTTTTTTTTGCTCTGTCAATGTTCGTGCCTTTTTTTTCTACGTAGATGCTGACAGTTGATGTCATAGCTGACCTTGACACGTTGCTGCATCCCACTGCTGTAAAGTACACAGTTATATTACTTGTAAATATAGAACTACAAGAAGGTTTATTTCCCTTATTTTTGCACACAGGATACTAAACATCATTCACGAAACAGATGATATGAGCAGTCTGCAAAATCTTTTCAACACCTCCTTAGCGATGAATTTTGGCAATGTCTTTCAGCTGCTTGGTGAATGAGGCATGCAGGGCCTGCGATGAGATCTCCAGCCTGTTGGCGATGTGAGTTGCAGCATGGAGCATGTCTTCAAAGGCCATGGACTCTTCTCTGATTCTGCTCCAGAAGACGCATCATCCAGGTCACCAGGTGGAGTAAAGATGAGGAAAAAACAGGGGCAGATGTTGAGAGAGACACAGTAAGTGAAACAGGAGCTGGGGACATTAAATACACTATAAGGGGAGTGATACATATGGTTGCCGTTAAAGTTGGTTATGTAATGGAAAGATTGTGTAAGGTGGAGGACAGAGTCATTGAGCTTAAGAAGTTACATTAAAGCTTGACAGACAGCAAAGAGTGTAATTTTGTTTAATATATGTATGTGTATGCTAAGCAGAGACATATTGTAGGATGGTAATGTGTTTTGTTTACATATTACTTTTGATTAACTTCCATTGTGAAAGATAGGATGAAACAGCAGTCAATTCTGATGAAAAGTAAAATATTGCTATCATTTAACACAAATATTCAACCACAATATGTCCAATTATGTTACCACCCTCAGATTATGTCTAAAGAAAACCAACAACCAGGAACAACCAGGGCTGATCTTTTCTTAGCTGCTCTTCACATTTCAACTGTCATGAAGCTCAGCAGAAACACATTCTTTCTTATTAAAAAAGGAATTTATCACACTCACTTCTGCATCCCAGCAAGGGCGCCTGACACCTCCCCCTCCAGCTGCTTCTCTAGATCTTCTTCAGCTTTCTCCACCACCTCATGGCAAGTCTTCTGGTCCTCCTGGATGCCAATTACATTTTCCTTAATCACATCCTCGTAGCTCTGATCTCCCAGCTCTGCCCCCACAAACTGCACCAAGTTCTCCATCACCGCCTTGTTTCCGTGCTGGATGGCCTGCAGAAAGGCCAGCTCCTCTTTCTGGGCCTTCAGCCTGCGAGCTGAAGCAACGTTAGTGCTGAAGTGGACCGAGCACTTGTCAGGTTGAGGCTCATACTGCAGCATAGGTGAGGATGATGGTGAGAAAGCTGCTGATATAATCCACTCTTGGTTGTCTCTCATCCTCGCAGGCTCATCACCTATTTCCTGTGTTGTGTCGTTGGTGGCAGAGTACAAGTCAAAGCCTGAACCCCAATCTCCACTTTGGCAGAGTGTTGGTGTTGCCATGGATACCCAGGCCAAGATGAGGGGCATCCAACAACGCCACATTTTAACCTGGTGAGACAAGAAGGTGAGTGACTGTGGATAACTTCTGTGAACTTGACAACAGGTGAACAGGCACATTAAAGGAGTTGTTTAACATTTTGGGAAATGTGCTAATTGCTTCCTTGCAGAGAGAGAGATGTAACAATTGGCACCACTCTCATGTCATTTATAGTAAATATAAGGCTATAGCTAGCTGTTGGTTATCTTACCTAGCATAGAGACTGGAAACAATCATCTATCCTGGTTCCGAACAAAAATAACTAAATCTTTCCACCAGCCCTTATAAAGATCTACTACAACTAGAACAATTCAAACACAAAACCAAGCTGTTTCCCACTGTTTACCCGTCTTTATGCAATGCTAACTAACTGGCTGACTGTAGCTGTACGTTTGGAGGATGTATATGAGGGTGGTATCAGTCCTCTCATCTAAATTGCTCCACAAAGTGAATTGTCACCTTTTAAGATCTAAGCACTCTGCTGTCCTTAGTCATTAAGGTATAAACAGTTTTATGTTTACATGGTTCAGCTGTGAATCCAAAGAACCACATGCTGGCTATTAGGCACATTAGCACAGCTTTAAGCCTAATCTTAAGGTTTCCCATGGTACCCCCTCCATCTCCTTGTTTCAAACAGCTTCATTTAAATCACACAAATATTGTGGATGGTTGTTATGCCAAAAGGAAGGTGCTCTGTTGGCCTCACAGGCTAAACCACATAATGGGGACTTAAATCTGTCTCCTGACCTTTTAGATATTTATTGTATGCATTTCCCAGGAGTCGTTCCTTCTGTCACATTGTACCTTTCAGTAAAATAATAATGACTTCAATTTAATCTTTAATATTGTACTGCCTCAAAAATGTGACATTTGAATGTCACACTGCATATTTTAGCAGGGATCAATTCAAACAGACGTGTACTTTATATGCTAACATTTCCTTTTTATTAAACTTTTATAATATGTCCCTGACAAATTATACTGTTTAACGTTATAAAAGGCAATATGAATTATTATGTCAAAGACGCAGGCTGCTGTGCTCACTAACTTATTGCTGACTTATTGCTTTCATCCACAACCACATTACCAGAGATGGAATGAATATGATGTAATAATTCTATTTTTACAAGCAACTACATACCTGTTTGAGAGATTTACTCACTTAAGCAGTGACTGACTGTAAGTCTCATTGAATTTATGACATTGAAATATTTTCTTTGTTAACCATCTATCAGTGCTCAGTGAAAGTATTAAAGTAGAGAAAGCTAGTTTTAAAAAGTCCCTTGTAATATTATGATGTAGTTAGGAATCTGAGCCGGTGATTCAAGGCTACGATAGAAAAAGAAAATCTGCTTTTGTTTGCTCAAGTAGGTCATATAAAGGCATCAGTATTATACTGAGACCGTTAAAAACTAGTTAAAAAGTTCTTGTCATGTGTTTAAACGCTTAGAATTAAGATTTTCAAATTGATTGGAATTGCTTTAAATAATGTTAAGAAATTGGTGAGTTCATTTGAAGGATAGATGGTTTTCAAAGTGTTATTAAATCCAGTAATGATTGAATCTCCCTAGCAAGTATTTAATTCCTAATAAGATTTCATAGAAATCCCTGTGACAACATCTCTAAATGTGCTTTTGATAGTTCATGCTTCTTCCACTGTTCTGCTCTGTAAAAATGCTGCCTAAAGCCGTGTGCTGGTTGTGTTGCATTACAAACTGGAAAGGGGCCTCACACTCTGTGGTTGGCTCACTGTAGCAGATGCATGAGTCCTGTCACGCTAGGACTGTAAAGGCTGACATAGCCCCTTGCAGCAGTGTATGTGTTGTTTTTGGTAACTAGCCGCTGTCTGGGGATCTTTCACAACATCTATTCACCTTGTACATCCCTTCAACACATGAGATAACAGAGATGGAGCTGCGTTTGCAAAATCTCTAACATCAGGTGTGATTTTTATCACAGAGGGGTTTTGTTTTCTCAAAGTGTTTGCCCCCTCTGCCTGCATGTGTTAAAGTGTTCACTTTATCATTTTGCAGACTGGCATTCATGCTTCTCTCCCCTGCATCTGGAAATGTATTTAAACCCCGAACCAGGCTTGTGAGACGGAGGCATTGCAGAGCTCTTTCCGCTGTCAGGGCACATTTGGTTTCACCCGTGCTTCGCTTTTGCAGCAGCCTTGAAACTATTTCAGCTTCACCTAGCTGAAATTAAAGTTCGACTTGGTTGACTCACACCTATTGCCATGTTTCGTCAAGAAACACAGAATGAATGCCCAGTCAAGCTTGTTAGGACAGACACTGCAAAAAAGGTCTTGTTTATTTTAAGATGAGTTGTGGTGTGGCACAAACCAATAAAACACCCAACTGTTGGCTGCTCCCTTCCTGCTTCCCTCTGTTTCTGTTTACTTTAAATGGTGACCTCACACATGTTACAGCAGCCGTAAGAAGAGAAGAAAACAGACGCTTTCAAGGCAGTGCAGATTGTAAGGAGAGACGCAATCCAGAGGCTTTGCAACATGATATTAGATTAGTAAATTAGCTCATTTCTTTTGATTGACATGTGCATTGTAACAGACATGCTGATATCAAACTCTGGAATGAAGCAGAATTAATGAGTTTTTCTAGAACTGACAAGTGTCATTATGAATGTGGTTTATTATTTGGACAGTTTGAATATAATAGATTTTATATACTTCATTTACAAACATCTTTGTACTCAAATAGATGCGTGCCTCTTTTCTGTCTGTCTTTGAATACACTGGTTTTGAGATAAAATATGATATAATGTAGCTTGTTTCATGATTAGATTACTCAATTTTAAGATTTCCAGACTAATTGAAGTGTCATATTCATGATCGGTTCAAGAATACAATCTACTAAAACTAATAAATAACTTCCCAAACAACCTAATTAATCCCAAGTAAATCTAAAAATCTAACATTACGATTTGCAGTGCTTTGAGTTTAATTTTGAGATGGTTTAACAAAATTCAGAAGACACCTGTAGGACAAACAGGAAACACTTGAATGTTGAATGGTGTCTCCATCTTCAAAGACATTTAAAGCCTGTTAATTGTCCTTGTCTCGCTGCAGCGCAGTGTGTCCAACACTTTTTATTACTCTGAACTTTTATTGCACTTGTTTGGACTCTAATAAATCAAAACCCTATGGCTTAGAGTGACAAACTTTCAGCCTAATGACAGAATACTGCCAAATGGAGATGTAATTCATCTTAGAATATAACTTTATTGTCTCTGTGTTCAATTACCACTGCGGCAGTAAAAGGCACAAGTCAGAGGACATTAAGTGACATTAACTCAGTGTCTAAAGGGCTCGCTAACAAGAAGCACACATGCCCGTCTCTGTGTCACAGATTGGCAGGAGCAGTTGCCTTTGTCTTTGGAAAATGTCTGCACAGTTTCCACGCTGGCGTCTTACGGTTGAGTTGAAACACTGTTTGTGTTAGACTCTCTGTGGCCTGTAGTGACCTTTTTTGGCTTCACTGTGAAGGATCTGTCATTTGGAAGTGGCTTTTATAGGCTGACTTTTCTTTTGGCTTAAAATAGCAGAAGCTCGCCTGCAGAAGGAGAGTAATTTACAGCCAGAAGCTCAGACCACGACAAGGATATTTCAGTTCTTGTTTGTAATCTTTAAAGAAAGGTACAGATTACTCTAAATACTTGTTTAGTGGTTTCTGTTACAGCGGTGCAGTCATTATTTATTGATTGATTGATTGATTGAGTGATTTACTAAACAACTAACTAATTAAACAACTCTTAACTGAACATACAGCTTTTTACAGGTAGCTGAGACTATGGCCATTATGCACGCTAATGCTTCATCAGATAACTGTCCCAATTGATGGATTAATTAATTGATTTATTGTTTGGTCCGAAATGTTTAATTTTTTGGTCTGATCAGTTGTTCAAAATGTATCATATTCAATTTACGATCAAAATGCAGCAAATCTATGCGATTCAGAAATAAGAACAAGGGAAATGTTTGGCATATTTACCTGGAAAATTAGAGATTTGTCAATTATTTGAAAAGTTGCGAACCGAGCTGCGATAATTGGTCGATTAAATCGATTAGTTGCCAGCTATTAAATTAATCGGCAATTATTCTGTTAGTTAATTCACTGTTTTGAGTCATTTTTAAAGCAGAAATTTCTCTGATTTTAGCTTCTCAAATGTGATTTTTTTTTTCAGGTTTCATTGCTCCTATGTGACAGTAAACTGAATATCTTTGGATTTTGGACCAAACAAGAAAATTGAGAGAGTAATCCTGGGCTATGGGAAATACTGATTGACAGTTTGTACAGTATTGTATCGACCAAATAACCAATTGATCAATTGAGAAAATGAATGACAGATTAATCAACAGTGAGATTAGTTAAATGACCAGGATCAATGTATGACTTGTTGTACATTTACCAGAAGTTAAAGCTCTTTTTTCCAACCCTTTAGTTGTAAAAGTATATCTTAGATTTAGCGCTCCTCCAACCTGGAGCTGTGGGTCAGAACTAATCTGAGTCTCTTGCTGTAGCTGTTGCTCAGCCCTGTGGCCACTCTTGTCAAAAGCCTGAACAGGTGTGCTACACAGGTGTCACAACACTCAACTGCTTCAGCGTTGCTATGACAACAAGGTCATTGGCACAAAGCCAGCAAAGCATACAAAGCCCTCACAGGTACATGGGCCTCATAGATAATCATGTAAGGTGTAAACATATGTGGCAGCATAGTAATTGTAGAGATACATATGAACACGTATGGTATTATGTAACATACGTAAATACCATCAGACTTAAAGAAAAGGTCACAGCTCTATTTCTGTTATCAAAATTTATATTCAACCCTAAAGAAATATCCACATCAATAAAACTATTTTACACCCAAACTATAATAGAATTAGCTGTTTAATGCGTTCAGTGCTGTGAAAATGTAACAGTAGGCTGTTTGTGCCAGGTGCAGAAGACACAACCTTCTATTTTACTCTGTGACTAAAGTTTTATGAATCCAAAATCCAAACTTACCTAACTCCAGTAATTTCTCACAGCTAAATTCTGCCACCTCCACTTTCTCAGTCGAGCAGAACGACTCAGAAGGCTCAGGACTACACATTCACAGGCACAGAGAGCAAACACTCACTTGGTTTCCTTCTTCATGTCAGGGGGGGAAAAAATGCAGACACACGCACACACAATTAGGGTTTGGCTGGAGAGTGGTTGTCTGTGTGCCCCTGTCTGCTGTTGGGAGGGGAAGGTAGGGGAGGGGGGTGTTTTGTAGAAGAGGCTGAAACTGAATGATTTCTTTCTTTGCAGTGGAAAGAGGGGCAGGCAAAGGAGGCGTAAAGAGGGGGGCGTAATCTACTTCACATCTGTGGGCTGTGGTGGGGGACAGAGGAAGCACGAGGGGTTCTAAGTATGGGGGGAAATGTCTTTTTATGACCATTCAGGATATACATTTCCTATTTGTTCTAGGAATGGCCCTGTTAAAATGTCTGAAGTATGAACTTAGGTGATTTAAAAAGAGAAAAAAATTTCACCCCAGCACTTATGATTTCCAGACCAAGACAGTGGTGATGGATTAATAATACATTGTCAGGTTTAGTTTATGTTGGGTGGCAAAGCTCTGATAATGTGATTCAACTGTATTTACCTTTTGTGAAATGTTTAAATGTCTTAAAGGAAACAGAGTATTTGGAAGTCATGGAGTGTAGTTTTTCACCTGATTTGTATCTTACCATTTAAATGATTTATTTTAGCTGTTTAGTCTGTCCATTTTAGAATAATAAGCCATAAAGCTATACAGTACGTAATCATAGACGTAGGATGCAAGTTACTTTAGCATTCACAGAGGTTATTCTGTGCTTTACAGGCAAGATTCGATTACATTTTCGATTCTGAGGTCACGGTTCGATTCGATTCTCGATTTTTACATTTATTTTTTTTAAAGCACAGGTTGCTATGCCATTTTTAGACTAGACTTTAGACAAGATAATATCTGACCTTTGTTCGCAATGTACCACACTACATTGTCAAATTTAAAACATTTATTAACATCATAATGTAACAATAACTTATATCTTCAGTCAATTGGAAACTTAAACAAAATAACTTGCCATCTAGTTTCTGCAGAGCTTGCAATCTGTGGCTTTTTTGTCGACAACGCGAACGTTGTCAATGTAACTCACTGGCAATCCAAAATACTTCCACACCGGCAAGGGAATAGGGCGGTGCGTGAGGTGTGTGTGCATAAAGTGCGTAAGGTGTGAGTGGGCGAGCGGGAGTGAGGGAGCGTGCGTATGTGCGGCCAGTGAATGAATGGGAGAGGAAGGAGAAGCGAAAGGAGCAGCAGTAGTAGCGACAGCAATAAATCAGAACCTTCAGATCTGTCAGACCTGCCCAGCTTGGACTCAGTAAAACCGTCTGCGATATCTATTGGGCCAAGACCATTGTGCAACTTACAGTACAATAATTGATGCAAACCCAAGGAGCTTTTATCAAATGTACACCCATCATTAAGCGCTAATTATGCATGGAAATGTGTGACTTTCTGGCTTTAATTTACTTAATAGCTATTGAAATCTACTTTCCTTTTTGCTTCATGCCAACTGGAAAATTCAATACAGCACATCTCCTTACAGTGTGAGGGTTATTTTGTAGAAAAACAACATACTTTGGGTGCTTCTGGGGATTAATTATTGCCCTGTTAGACTGTATTGGAAAGCAGTGCTCCCGGAGGGCTGAGATAAACAGCGCTTTACAGTGAAAAAACTGCGCTTGATGAAATTGAAACCAGAAATTAATCAGCATGAAATCAAAAACTAGGAGAGGAAGAAAGGGATAAAAATAAATGGAAGAAGGAGCTGGGGTGTCTTATTTCAGCCCAGCATTTGTAGAAATTATGCCCACGTTGAATGACATGAGATGCCAACATTTAGTCCCAGGTTTTAACATGTTCATCAATTCATCTTTTTATTAATTGTAGCCATGTCTTTCACTGTAGTGTTCTAACGTTAATCATACCTTACCGTAGTTCTCCTTTCCCTGTCTGTAAATATACTATTGTCGCAGATTGTGCAAGAACTTTCAAAACTTCAGTGTAGGACATAAAAAACATTCTGTGTAAAATCACCAACAACAACCTTTTGTTTTGCTCCCTCCACTCATGGTTCTGTCCTTAATCTACATGGTCAGTTCACAGCAGCTGTAAAACAAATAGGAAAAAAGACCATAAAATCATAAAAGACGATGATTACCGAAATAAAACAAGTTTTTGCACAGTTTCATATCAAATGACCCTGCTATGTTTGTTTTACCGACAAACATCCACCGAGTACATTTTAACACCAGGTAGAAATGGCTCTCTCTCAGTCCCCCCCCCACAACTGTCTCTGGAAAGTGCCACAGGCAGGTGGGCTCACTGACGAGAGAAAAAAGAGAAATTCAATCTTAATCTTGGAGGTACAAATCCATGACAGCTGCTGATGGCAACCAGTAATCCAGATCAGCTATGATTTGAATGATTCATGATACCTGCTGCAGAACATTGTTCCACCAGAGGCTGAATTTTAAAAGGGCATGGAAGAGATCTATGATTTTTATCGACCTGTAATCGGCAACCAAGACATTACAACTTTGACAGGTCTCTGGCACAGTTTAACTTATCCAAGAAGAGGATTAAACACATTTTAAGTCACGGTTAATCAAATATCTGATATGCACATGTGCCAGTGTAATATCAGGACTGTTTTGTTGATAGGATATTTGTACTTTTTACAGATTCTTTTGAAGGAAGGATTGGTTTTAATAACAGCATAAATCACCCTGCAATACAACTTTAAATTAGGATCTAATGTCACAGATGTTTTTGTCTTTTTAGTTCTGGTTATTTGGTTCGTGTTCACACCAACAAGAGTAAACATGAATTCATGTGGACTGACACCATATGGTGAGTCATTTATTTAGCAGTGTTGGCCTTTGTCATCATTAGTGCCATGTAAGCCTAAATCAAACTCTACAAAACTCAGCTTAGTTTTATAAATAAACAGGTAGGAAGGGGGATCTGTTAAGGATGTCTGTGTGGTCACTGCTTTTTGAGTTCTATGCGTCCGTGCCAGCAACAACCACGTCTGGATACATTATGGTTTCTGGTTATACCGACAGACGGTTGTATTACTGACTGCAATTAATGGTATTTTCTATTCATCTATAAAATGTGAAAAAAGCTGTGAAAAACACAATTACCAGAGCCCGAAGTGACATCTTCAAATTGCTTCTTTTGTTCAACCATCAGTCCCAAACCCAGAGGCCTGCATTTTAAAATCTGGAACCAAAACATGTTTGACGTTTTTGCTTGAAAAATTATAGAAATGATTAATCAATTAAAAAAACAGTCTGCAATTGATTTTCCTTGTTTGACTATTTGATTAATAAACTAGCTCTAGTAAGTACCTCCATTCTCATGAATGTGATATCTCATGAACACCTTGAGGAAAGTTCTTCAAATTTGGCACAGATGTCCACTTAGACTAAAGGATGAACCTCCCGATGTCACTGTAACCCCATTATTTAACCGCCTTAACTCAGGAACAGAAGGGGGGGTGGTGACCATATATCACATTTGGTTGGATACTGAATTGATTACACTAATCTCGGGTGCCTTGAGTGAGTGTAGATCCTTAGTCCAAAGTCCAGTTTAAAAAATGTTGAGGCTTTGTTTTTCTATTACAATCAGCTCTAAATGAAGACAGTGTGTTTATATGTAATTGTTCCCTGGAATCACACATGTCAATATAGTGATAATGTAGTTATTGTATTGTACCTCTTTCTCTAGCATTTGAAAGAGTCTTAACAACACCGCTTTTGAGCCACACACGTCATCCTCATAATGCAGAGGGCCAGCTGGTCTTCGTCAAATATCTCAGTGTTGAAAGCCCTCAGCTTTGTTTTGACATGCATGTAGTCTTTTCAAGGTGCTCCATATTGCCCTAAAGGACCGGGAGGCACCATATGGAAGCTGTTTTTCATTCTCAGTGTAAGCTGTGTCACATAAGTGACCATAAAATCCTTGACATCTGTAATGAATGTTACATGAACTGCAGCAGTTTGTGCAGTAGGTGGGAAAGCATGATTTAGAGATAGCTGCTTGATTTTCAGTACAGGTAGCAAAAGCAGCCATACATAACTGAATAAGGATGTCTTCATGAAAGGTGAAAGCCGAACGAAATTTCCATCAAAAAACTGAAAAGTGTTTTTTTTAAAGGCAGATACCTTAACCTTTTGGAGACATGTGACTTGTTCTGTTGATTGCTTTTATTGTGTGTCTGAAATCCATGTTTGGTTAATTCGCTCAGTATATTGCAAGATGATTATTCAGTATTTGTAACGCAGCTTATAGCATCTCTGCACGTAGTTTTCATATTCAATTCCCTTCATTTCTGTTTCACTGGCTCCAGTGTTAACATCATGTAATGTGAATTCAATTTAAAATGAATGCAGCATATGAACTCATGCAGCGATCCACTGGAGTGTTTACAAAATACATATAAGATTAGACTGTGGCCGTGAATATATTGAACAAGAAACTGTTTCAGCATTTTCTAATTGACCAGCACCCAGTGTACGAGGGCTGTTATTGACCCAGGCCAAGGACTCAGTGCTCTCTGCAGCCACTTATCCACAGCAGTGCGCAAGCAATGAGTGCCACAGTGTGCTGGTGCTGATAAACTCTGCTAATCCACTCAGGGAGCCCAACACAGTCCAGACTTCTCTTAGTGCTCAGAACCAGCATGCCACTTTATCCATGTTCCTTCTAACAGCACATATTGCAGAGCGCTGGGAGTAACAGGCAGGGATTTGTGATAACGTTCACTTTTTAAAATCTATAACATGTTGGATTGTGCCCAACAATTAATAAATCTGTCACCGGAAATGTTCTGTGAAATTAAGGGCTGTCGCCAGTGGGTTTTCTGTAACGGTGACAAATTTTCTTTCTCAAGGCCATGACACACAAGCTGACCTCAAGTAACACGCACCAACAAAGTGCCCATCAATAAAGCAGCAGTTGAACACACAACAAAGCAGCTGACGGCCAGCTGACACACATGTACGTTCTGACATGCCATACACTCTCTTGCTGTAGGTAGCTGGAAGTCAAAGCAGCTGTGAGGATGAAGGCTCATTTATGCGCTCTTGCTTGAACTGTTGGCTGCTTTGTTTTGTCCACCTCGGTAAACTTTCAGAAATCATGAACAATTACAGATTACCAACTAACTCACTAACTAATTTGACTGCAACACATGTTCAAAATGAGACTATGCTTGCTAGTTCCAATGACCTAATACTATACTAGACATGGTAATATCCCTGAGATGCACTATAATTGGCTATTTTGTTCATTGTTGCGATCTCAATCAAACCTGTTTGTCATTCTGTGTCTTTTTATGCACATTTGTGATTGCGTTTGTAAAAAGATCATTGGATTGACCTGCTGAGTATTTATATTTGAGCTGCTGGGTGATTATATTGCACAATCCTGAACAAAAAATGAGTTTGCTCTTTGGAAAAGTTGGCCAGGACTCTGCTGATGCAGCATTACCAAATCATCAGTATGTCATGGAAGCAATAGCAGCGCTTTCAAAGGAACCAGATGAGCTGTGATTGGCTATGATCGATGTCAGTGCCTTTACGCACCCGCTGCTGCTGTGATACCGGTCCCCTCTAATCTCACCCCAATTCCAAGAGGGCGACAGGTCACATAGATACTAAAAGTGTCATCACGACCTCTGCAAACCGCACACTTGACCACACTTAAAGCAGCACATCTTGTTTCGCAAAAACAAGAGCGCTTGGTGGCGTTTAAGTGGAAACTGAAAGGTTATAAGTTGCAGCTAAAGTGCACCTGGCTCGGCACGAGCTGCCTGGGCTACGTTATGTGTATTGCCACCCGAGAAAAAGAGAGCACAGACCTCCATCCAGACCTCACTATATAAGTCAACCAGCAGGAAATGAGACAGCCTGAGGATATTGTGAACACAGATCAATCAGACTGACCCTGGTTTGGAGCAGTGGAAATACAAGCGTCTGCACATATCAAAGGCAGTGCTCTTTTACATCTCAGTTCGTTTATGTTTGATTTAATTAAGTATAAATATAATATAAATGGTTGCAAGGCCAGCCAAAATTTAATCAGGCAAACATAATTAGCCCATTTGTATGCTTCCTGGATACCACGAGGACAGAAAAGATGACCATATAATGGAAGTGATCGTGTGACTGCATCCTCTGTCACAACTTACCAATCAGACAAAAGACAAAATTACATGTAAATTGAATGATAGATACAAATGTTCTCAGAAAGCATTATTTGTTTTGTCTTTGAATCTTTCCTTCTGCATACTATCATCTATGATGCACTTTCCACACACATATTTGAAACCGATGTAACACTTCAAATTGTGAAATTGCTCCCCCAATTCCAGACAGCTTTGCACATTTTTTGAAAATGTGTCGTCTATTTTACTGCAATATCATTAAAACCTTGGACGTCTTCCACGGTGTCGCTCTCCAATCATTACATTCAAGGGAGATAAAGCACTGTCGACTCCTCGCTCACAATTTTTCCTGTGGTTCTTCTATTGATTTATGTAGCTTTGGAGAGATGTGTTGTTTCAGCAGTAGGGGAAATACACTGCTGGAGAGACACCAGAAGAGGCTTTGATCACCTCCACAACACTGAGAGGTGTAAAGTCAATGGGGTGTTGGATTTTGCAGGTTACTAATTCCACAAGAACTTGTTTTTTGTGTCATCAAATCTTAAATGGGTCAAATGCTGAGTGTGTGACGTTTGGTACGGTTTAGGGCTAGTCCACACGTATGAACACGATCTTTCTTTCCTCCATTTTCCTCGACATCGTTTCAAGAATATTTGTGTCCATATGGATCCACTGAAAATGACCCAAAACTCTGTAGTTCATATTCCAGCCTATAGGTGGCGCTTGAAATTCACTAAAAACGGAGAAGAAGAGACGGAGCATGCGCATAAAGCTTGCGCACTGTAAACAAACAGACAGTAGAAGGAGAAACCGAACACAACAAGAAGAAGACGAAAATGGCTAGTGCAAGGAAACCAGAATCGTTTGTGTGGACCGTTAATGAGGTTGAACTGCTGCTGCGACTCACACTCAACTACAAGGCGAGTAAGTTGCAAGAAAGGCTCAATATCTTCTGCAGCACAAACACAAGCATGTAGTCCGCCATTGTTGTTGTTGTTATGAGACGTCGCGGGGTTCAGAGGTTGGAGGCAAGAGGTTGAGGGGTGGGGCGATGGCGTCATCGTTTCGGAAAGTATGCGGATTTGCTGTCCACACGAAAACACAAGGGCCTTTTCCACCCTGAGACCCGGTTTCAAAAAAAGGCGCTGCGTTTACAGGATCCATGTGGACGATCGGCAAAAACGATGCAAGAAATGTGCGTTTACACAAAAGAGCATTTCCGTGCTGACGGGCTCTTAGTGTCCAGATTTTTGTTGTGGTCTCGGTCTTGCCTGTAGTTTCACTTACCTGTTCTCAGACTAAGGTCACACAGTCACTGAGAAAACGATGCACTGAAATACGAATGGTTAGAAGGAAACTCCAGCTTAGCTCATCAGATTTCAGCCTTATTAAAGAATTTTAAATGCAAAGTTTATTTAGGCTGGTGCATTCATATTTTTTCTATAAAGCAAAATACATGTGTAGCAGTGATGTGTTTATACAAGGAACCGAATTGAGTTGTCAAGTAAAGTAAAATGTATTACCTACGTCGAGAATGTTGAGTTTTCAGCTGTGACCTTTTGTTGGTTTGTTGGCTGGCTTGTCAGCAGGATTGCATAAAAGCTACTGAACAGATTTCAACGAAACTTGAATGGAGGATGAGTCCCGACCCAGAATAAACCCCATTAACTTTTACTGGTGTGGATACAGATCCAGGATTTTTGTCTCACTTTTTTTTAACACAGAGAGGGCATTCTGCAACATTTTTGTTAATTTTTAAGGGAATGATATGTCGATCTTGATGGGAAAAAAACAGGTGTATTCAGGTGGGTGATAACTATGAGTTAGTGCAATTGGATGCAACCAAAGGGGACTGTCTGGCCTTGGTGGAGGAATGCACTCTGAGTGCCATTCTGGTTTATATTGTGCCAAATCAAAACAAAGGGAGGTATACGTAGGCAGTAAGAGACACCGAGATGCTCAGCAACAGTACTGAGCACCTGTGTACTGGTTACCCTTTCAATATTAAAAAATACATAATTTAAGAGAAAGTGGGGAAGGCTCGGAGGATTCCTTTTCATCATGAATTTAGATCATATTCGCCAGCATTCTGCACTGCTGTGGAGAACTGAAGGCGAGGAGGGGTCCTGTTAGCTAATATCAATGTACTGATGTTCAGTAACAGTATTACTGCTATTTCTGAAGCGTGGTGTATAAACAAAGGAAAACATTGCACTGCGTTTGACACAGATATGATGTACATGTAATGCAGTCCAAAGCATCACAAAGTATGGCCTTCAAAAATAATTTTATAGTTGCAGCTTTGTATGCGATTGTCTCTGATAATAGTATATGAGGGCTTTTTAGTTTTAGTTGGACTTTAAAATTAGCCAGTCGTTACACATTTAGATACCTTGCATGTTTTGCCAAAACAGAAATGATGTATGTTCAGAGGAGTGGTAATAAAAGGGATTTCTCAGATGGATTATAATGGAAACATTAGTAATGAAAGCTGGCACTTGGTGGTTTTGTTATACAGTAGCATAAATGTGATTTATTGAAAGACGTACACACACAGCCTTGTTAATGCCTCATATTGTAAGGACAAAACACATTAATCAGTCTTTCTGTGGTAGCTGGTGTTAGCCAGCCTGCTGATTTTTAGCTGCAGTCCTTTGGCAAGATGCTCTAAAACAAATGAAACTTAAGAAAAACAAAACACAAGACAATAAGATGTCAGTGAAAGCAACACAAGACAGTGACCATGCTTACGCTGACAAGATCAAGTGGAGCCCCGGGAGGAAACGAGAGATTGATGCAAAAACACAATGGCAGACATCAAAGATTCAGCACATGCAGCAAGGCAAAGCACATTTCAGCTGAACTGGATTTGTTGTGCTCTGTCTCTGTTAGAGGGTTTTATTAACTTCCACAAGTTGAACAGTGAAAAATGAGCTTTTAAACTGAAAAACCTTGTTTGACTTCATCATGCACGCCCTCAATCCCACCCACTGGGAAAGGTTTAGTGCACGGTCCTGCTGTCTGACCCACTGATGGGGTCATTTGTTTGTTTGATGTGATGATGTCAGTGTTACAGGCCTGTGGCAACTTGGCTTGCTGTAGTCCATATAGTAAATAGAAGGAATCAAAGGAGGACAGTAAAAAACTCTAAAGAAAACAACACTCGGTGTTCATTCGTCACGGTCAAGCATAACAAATCTCAAATGGCAAAGTAAAACTCTTCAGTAGGCAGCACTCCTTAAAGTTTTGTTCACTTTTCTAGTGTTTTTTTTTTCTTCTGTGGTGCTTTTTTAAGTCCCCTGCAGTCTCCTAGACCCCTATTTTTGGCCCTGGTTTTTATCATCCTTTTTTTCTGTTTCCCTCTTTCCTTGCAAATATCCATGAAGTTAAGAATATTGTTAGAAAAGCGATAAGGGACCTTTAGGCAACAATTTACTCAATATAGCAAGTAAAGAACTAAGTCTGTTATACCATGTAAGTCACAGTCGGAGATTCACTTGCTGAGGTTGTTTGATTAAGGTTGGACACGTTGATCTTTTTTTCCCCCCCTTACGATTATGCTACGTTTGATCTTTTCCATACATCTACTGTACATGAAAAGGATTTGAGGAGCCAAACTATCAGAGAGGAATACTTGGATGAGTTAAATTTCATCTAGGGAAAAAGCAATTGACAGAGAATGTTTCACAACTGTTCTTGACAGACTGTTTTTATAACAAAAGTCTAAGTCATAAAACGTTTGTTAGCAGCTGCTAGAGAGCAAGGTTGTTCAAGGGCAGTTGTTGTGGCCACGTAAAAAATGAAGCTATGTCTACTCAACTCCTTCTCTCAGGTTTTGGTGTCAGTGTTAAAAATATAAACAGAACTTCTGGGTCTGAATATTGAAACCAATATGGAAGTGCCTTAAACATGCATTCAGTCTGTTGGCCAGCAGGGGGCGACTCAAAAAGAAGTGGGTGATAAAGCTTTTTATAACCCCAGTAAACTGTTTCTTTATGAGTTTATTGTTTAAATTGTTGGTTTCAAGTCCTCTTCAGTACATCATGATGTTCATTTGATAAAATATGGTCTCATTTAGAGTAAAATATATACGATAAAGCAGGGTATGCTTTAGGGCGTGGCATGTGATTGACAAGTCACTACCATGGCATGTCGAGTTGTGTCTTCAGCTCCACCGTCTCATCCAAACATGGTCACTTGTTCTCTTTCTTAAAGAAATAATGTGTAAAACAAAAAAAAAAATGACTATACTTTTGCTGTGTATTTATTCAATTGTTTACCTACATCATCCCAAATCATTCCAACAATATCAAAACCCAGAGAAATATGTCATTGTCTCATTTGGTCACCTATCGCAATAACACCAAACGAATTCCTCAGCAAGTGAGGAATGAAGTTGGCACCCATTAGCCCACGCTAATCAATGCATCATCGAACTACATCTTTTGTCTGTTGTTTTGATTGAGGGACCCCTATAGTTGCAGAAATTAGATACCGTGCATTCAAAGCTGTTGAAAAATCTGTAAGTTCCAAGGATGTTCTAGAAATGAGTGGATGTCACCTCAGAAAATGCTAAATTGATTGAGGTTAGATAAAAGTAATAATTTATAATCAGTTCTAAAACCCCAGCAAGGAAGATGACAGGAAACGTTGTTAGCAGGTCAGCCCATTCCCACCTGTATACGCTGCTTCCTTCTGTGCCTCTCTGGTAGGGTAATGGAGGGACGTGCAAGAGGAAAGTGAGAATCGAGACCCCAGCTGTGCCCTCATCCAGGCAGGGACTCCTAATCAATACCAGGCAGCCGAAAGAGGCATGTTGAGAGCAGCGGGTCAAGGTCACAAATATCAAGCCGGTCTGGAGTGCTAAATTGAATGTTGAGATTCCAGAGGGTCTGTGGGTGCTGACCTATCTGAATGAAGAACAGAAAGAATCTATTTTATTCCTCCCCTATGGCTCAATAAGAATTTACTTTAGGTTTCAGCAAAAATAAGTTATTAAAGAAGTTTTAGACTTTTTACTCTCAACACAGCAACATTTGGTTTGTCTCAGAAGTTGTGATGGGAAAGAGCAGACATAAAGAAAAATAATCGCACTCAATTCAACTCTTCCTTCATTCTGACTCGATGTCAGTTTTTCAAACATTCACAGTCCCTCTGCTAGCTGCCATTGGCATTCAGATCACACCAGTGCCAAACGCACTCAAGATAGCTCAAGGGAATCAGGCTGTCCTTCAGGCTCTAGTCAGTCTGCCTTAATAATGGGATTTCCACACATTACATACAAACTCAGTGGGCGCTAATGTGGGAGAATAATATTTTCCAGGAAAAGGTGCACTCAAGTCCCAAATTGAATTTACAACATTACATTGACTTTAAAAAGAGGCTGTGGCACGTGTAATGCCCAGGAAATAATGGCGTGCTCCACTGAGCAGCCGAGCACCGAGCAGAGGATTAAACGGTGGTGCCGCTCTGGATTTTGCCACACACTGGGCCAGACTGAGCACAGTTCAAACATTAACACATGATTTTTGGCTGATATGCTTACTGTAAATATGTTGTGGTCGAACACTTTAAGTGCTAATACCCAGAAGCACACTGGGTTTGGAATTTCTGCTGTTTTGGCTTCTTGCTCCTCATTTCCTTCGTGTTTCCTGTGCTCTCCCCTTCGCACAAACACACACACACACCCTCGCACAATCATTAGTGGCACAGTGTTTGATGAAATTTGACAACGGCTGAATTTGCTCAGCGATCGCATTAACACATGGACATTACCTGTCTACGAAGCTTGGGCTCAAGCATCACACAAATCATGTTGCATAAAATATATCCATTGCATCCTAATGAGATCCATCATCAGTCAAGGTAGAAGGAAGTATTTGTCCAGGTTGTTCTGAATGTGCATACAATCAGCATAGATATTGCTTGAATCAACTCTGTGATAAAGCATTCCCATGTGAAAATGTCTCGATGCACCGTTTCATGCATTGTTTGATGAGAATGGACAACGTCACTCATGCATCTTTCATGTCCCACTTTTGGATTCAAGCACAACTTTCGTGCTAGAATCGTACATGTTGTTATATACATGAGCAGATGTGCTGTGTTTTTTTTTGTTTTTTTTAGCGCTGTGTCCAGACACCTCCACTTGCACTTCATTTGGGAAGAAAACCCCACTGAGGTGATTTAGTTTGTTTATTAGGTCTGTTGCCTTCCAAATTTAAAAGGCGAGGGAGACAACAGGAGGAAACAGGAGACAGACAGGCATCCAGTTTGTCAACTAAAATATGGGCTACACCGGTCAGACAAAACTGACAGAGAGAGACTTTATATCGATGATGTCAATGCATTTCTGCCTGCGCATGTGTCTGTGTGAGTATCCTGAACTGCTGAGTGATCACTCTGCAGCCCATTACTGGACAATGAGACACCATCACTGCCAGTAATAGTTTTGACTCTGCTAAAAGTTACTGTGCATTCTTTTCTGCACCAGTATATTTATTTAGTCATATGAGAAATTGGCCCTTCAAGATATAATATATGAGAATCAAAAAGGTCTAAATCCGACTACACCTTTTAAATATCTTGCTAAGTTGTGTACTTTATTCCAAAAGTTTTCAATGATGTGCAAACCCAGAGAAATCCCACAAGTTTACTCAAGGTAATGGTGTGTTTCATTTGGATGTCCAAAGTAGGAATAGTTTGGAGAACGAGGCAAAATTTACCGTGAATAAAACTTTAAAACATTACCTCATCTGTGAGTATTTGTGCCTGAGCCACACCACAAAGATTTTTATCAGCAATGGTGGTTGTTTAATGGTGTGTCTACCCCAAACAGAAAGATCAGCAACAGCTCCCATTGGTCTCCACCCATTGGTATATGTCTCCAGATTAGAGCCGAATCCAATGTAGCTCCAGGTGTTTATTCCTCCAGAAGGTGTGGCTCTGCACCCAATAATTAATTTTTCTTACCTCACCAGTAGCTTGCAGGTCAAAATGTCCGTCAGCACAGAGGATGTGTCATTATGTAAAAGGAGGCCTGTATATAAATTTGATGATGACATTCATGCTCATACTAAATGTAGCGCTAACCTCAGGGTACATTTTATAGCAGCCCTAGTGCTTTTTAGGCTCTCAAAAAATGATTAGTATGTTGATAGTTGTTTGCCTGTCATACTGCTGTTTCCAAGGTCAGGAATGAACCTTCAAGCTCAACACAAGTATGTTGTTTGTTCCCCTCCAAGACTATTGTATGGGCTTTTGTCTAAATTGTAGCTCCTGTGTGCTGCTGCAAAGCACATTTTTGACATGTAATCTTGTTCTTTTTTGGAATGTCTGATTTCAGAAGCAGTGTCTCTTGTATAGCTGTCAGATATGTTAAGTGTTAATTTGTCTGTCAGTAGTAGTCAGCAGATAGCATTTGGAAGCTACAACCTTTGGGGCCATCAATGAGAAGCCTAATCACCTTGTTTTGCTTTTATTTGAGGCTTCAGCTGTGGCTCGACACCACACAGCAACAGTCTCAGTGAATCACAGTCAGTGTTCCTCCCAAGGTTAAGAGCCTCCCTTTGGCCTGCTGTAAAACCATCTTCAAGGATTGGACACGCGTTTTATGGTATATGCGATGACCAAGTTGAAGCACTACAGCCATAAGCTTAATTGAAGGCATGACATACTGTCACTGTAAAGCCAAGTGGTCTGCAACGAGGAGAGAGCAAAATGACTGAAACTTAACATCAGCCTTGTCATGAGGAGTCGATTACCTGTTCTCATAGAAGACATCATGCATGAATGAATATCTAATCCAGATGATCAAAGACGTTTGTGTCTTGCTGTCAGGTAGGGGTGGGCGGTGTCACCGGTGACATGTTCTGCAATGACATGTAAGTATCATAAGTATTTTAATATAATGAAAATAATGTGGTTGCAATAGCATACAGTAAAAGGGCTTAAAACGTGCTCATAGTTACATCCACTTACTTGATTTTCCTTGCTAACCCAAACCCCAGTAGCTCAATTTGTTCGTTGTTGCATACACATACCAACAGCTACTCATCTACTCCCACCTTCTGAAGAATTGAGGACCCAGTGGATTCACTTTATATTTATATATAACATCTGGAAATCTCTCAAATGTTGGCGCGAACTATTTTACTTCTCTGATTTGTCAGCGAGGGGCCAGCAACGTAAAAAGCAGGATTAGCTTCAAAACTCAAGTGAAAGATGAATCGTTACCTGAGGTCAAACTTGGAAGTTTTGCCATTTTTCCGTCTATTGTAGCACGCCGGAGTATTTTGTAACTGTACTAATGGTCGGTCGAGAGTATTTGTGTGTCTGATGTAGGATCATTTTTCACATTGCTTTTTATAGAACATATTACTGCCAATAGAGTTTGTGTGGGGTATCCGTTTAAATTTTGTAGTGCCCTGCTGCTATCACAGTGTTGCCGCAAAAAAGGAAAAAAAAAAACAGATACAAATTTTAGGTCATATCGCCCACCCCTGGACGTTTTTCCGGTCTGTCATTCTGCACAAAGAAACGTGTGTCAGAAGAAGCTTTTCTAAAAATGTGTTTCTCAGATTCAAGGACTCCCCTTCCCTTGCATTATCCTTGCACTGTGTTTTGTCAGTGTCCATTGGTGGCAGTTATACAACACATTTTCTAAACAGTATGGTCAACAATACCTTCTGTCTGTGTATACTGTTCTGGGTCAAGGGCTCAGTTCAGGACAATGCTGTCTTGCTCCTCTCACATTACTGTGCTTAGTTACAAAACAAGCTGATGGCATGGCTTTAGTCAGGGTCAAACACTGCCGTCCATCTCTTAATATCAAATTCCATGTTGACTGCAGAGAAGTATGATTTAGCTCTCATTATGCCTCAGTGCAGGTAGACAGTACATGTATATTACACTGGTCCAAAACTGTCAGGGACTCCTCGTACCAGAAAGATGGACGTTGTGAGAAATTTGGCTTCACATGTCACAAGCTTCAGTATTTCTTTCTGTGTAATGTAGCAGTGCTGATTAGTATGGCAAGAGTTAATAACTGTTGGTTTGGTTATTGTCAGGACTTTCTGTTTACATTCCCCACACTGGCAGATTATAGCCACTAATGGCTCCGACTGGACGCTCTGTTCCTGAGAGCCACTTCTCTATTAGACTGATTATTGGGACTGAGGGTGCTGCCAGGCACTGGTGTGGTAAATGGCGTATCAAATCTGATTTGCTGTATTTGATCTCTTTGGAAAATCTTCCATTTTCTCAAGCTAAAAATGTCTGAAGACGTCTTTCATCCTGAGCTGTTGACTGTTACAATAATTAAATCTAGTGGTTTCTATTCTGCGGTGTAATTTCACAGCTTTTAATGCCTCAGCACCGTGGCCAGAGGAATTTTGTTTTCGGCTTGTCTGTCCATCCATCCCGTTCTTATCGCCAGGATATGTATAGAACGCAATGCGGGAGTTTCTTTTAATTGAATGCCATTGTCCACTTGCACTCAAAGATGAGCTGAATAGATTTTAGATGTCAAAGGTCTAAGGCCAAGGCCACTGTGACCTCACCTCATGGAGGATTGTGTGAGTGCAGAAATTATGTTCACCTATGTGTGACAGAGAGGTCAGTCTCTTCTGGGTAGTTGTGCTGCTGAAGATTTTGTAATAACAAGATTTCCTGGTTCCTTTTGCTCTCTAACGCCGAGTCTTCATGTATCAGAATAATTGCAAACAGGAAATATGCAGGAAAGGAGGCACTTATAGAGAGATGTTCACCAGGTGATAAAATAAATGTTTCAGTGATACCTCATTTGTCACTATTTAATTGATCAATAATGATAAATACTTCTTTATATTCTATTGCAAATAAGAATGACCTTTAAATTTAATTTAAAGGCATGCTACACCTTTCTCCTTTCAACAGTTTTTTGCAAAAATGAATCTCTGGAACATGTTGATATTCATTCCTGAATACAACATTTGTCCGGGGCATAGCCACCCTGATACAATCGCTGGCCCCCACACTTGCAATATGGGCAGTAGGCTACAGTACATTAGCTATGCAGTGTTTCTGGCTCCGAAGCACAGCTACTGTAGTTGTGCTCCTCTGACTGCAAAGTTGATTTCAAACTGTAGTTGTGCTCCTCTGACTGCAAAGTTGATTTCAATGCAGTCAAACACTAAACTGGAAAAGAGTCATTTCAAAATTGGTCATTTGTGAATTATCTTCCGTTGAATTCTAGTCCAATATTTTCCTCTTCATGTTGGCACTGAAATGTTTTCTGAAGTGATTTTGTAACCTCAAAATGCAATATGATGTACATATTTATACTATAGTCCTCAAAATGCTGTGGCCCTGGCAGGGCTAGGACATATGTCCCCAGTAATTCTAAATTCCTGTCCAAGGCCCTGTGTCCAAGACTTCAGAAATACACTCTTGTTCCAATTAGTGTGGATATGTAAGATTAGCAGTAATCAAATCAATGCAGATGCACCCCAAAAGTTATTTAATGTAACATTTGACAGAAGCGCCTGCATCAAATAACAGCACAGATGCTCTAATGGAAACCAAACAGCATAAATGCATCATTTTGAAAAGAACTGCAACGAGTATTTGACTCCATACAAGGGTATGTCTTTTGGCAGGAGTTGTTTAAATTCATGGCTGATTGGGGCTAAACCTGGCAAGGTTGCCGTACTTTGTTCGGTGTCATTCCTGTTTACCAATTTTGTTTTTTCATCGCTTTGAGCCCTAAGTTGGAGTCACAGAAAACGTTCCAATTATGCAAATAGGACACAAGCTTATTAGCCTTGAAGGGTATGAACGGGGTTTGTTTATAGAATGTCAAATACACAGACAATGCACTGGTAAAAGGACCGTAAGCTTGTGGGCAATTATCTTTGAAAACAAAAACGACTCATTAAATCGGTATTGAAATGTATTTATCAGGACCAATGTGTTTCAGAAAAGATTGGAGCTCTATGAAGTCACAGTTCAAATTCCCTCTCTCATAATTCCACTATGGTTTAGAAATGCATTCAAATAGATGTGATGGAGTGATGATGACAGGAAAGAGGCTAGTGAGGCCTATTTAAAGGAGATACCATTTCTGTGGAAATATTAGTGCCAAAGGTTATTCAGAGGTGGCGGAGTCTCTCCTGAAATTCTTTGGAGGTTTGTAGTGCTGCCAGTGCTTTTTAAAACTTCCAGTAGATGAGAGAGGCACAAGATGAATAGTGGTTGAGGTTTTTCTCTGAAATAAAAAAAACTACAAACTATCTTAATACAATCTGAATGATCACAGAACACCAGGAATACTGAAAATGAAGGTGAAATATTGTGTGCATTAAGTTAGAATTAAAAGATTTAGCCAATCATTTGATTAGTCAAAATGAATCAGCAGTTTAAATAATAAGTAATAGTTTATTATTACAGCTTCACAATGAATTTACTGCTTTTCGTTGCCTTCTGTTGTAATAAATTAATTAGCTCTTGTTGGTTAAACAAATCAGTGGATTAATCAACAGTTAAATGATAATGCAAAACCATTTTAAACTCAACATGCCATAAATAGATAATTGGCTTGTTTTCAGGAACTGAGTTGCTTGAGTGAAAAGTTTGAATTTGAAATTTTCACACTGAACTGTTGCTAAGTGCAACCACCAGCTGTCTTAAAGGTAAGAAGATGATTAATTCATCTAAAAGCTGCGGTGCATTTGAAAATGGTTTGCAGTAATTTAACCGGAGCGCCAAAGCACAAACGTATTCATGGCTTCTTCTGGCTTTGTGCATTTACATCTGTGAAGATCCCCAACTTCTTATCGGCAGTTCTTAGTCACACACTTTATGGAGGACTTTCAGGGAGCAGTCCGCAGCTCAGTGCAATTCCCTAATTCATTCTCATCACAGTAAGTGAAAGTGAGAGGACATTTGAGTCCCCTAAAGGGAAAGTCAATTAAGGAATCCCGAATGATTTATTGTCCGCTGCAAATTCATTTTATATTTCCCATCTGACACCAATTTTACAACTTATTTTAATTAAGCCTATAGGTTTTATCATAAATGCTTCTGCAGCACTGTGCGGATGTCTGTCTCAGCAGCCACCACTAAAGAAAGCTTATGACAACGTAAAACACAGATTTATGATACTTGAACTGTGAACTGTAATCCATCAATCTCATATACCTCTGACAAAGGAAACATCTTGATCCTATCAAGTTATGTCTCAATCGATTGGACAAATGAACTATAAGTGAACTAAGTATGAAGTGCATCTAATTTAGACCGGATAAATACTGCTCTTGTATGCAGAGAAATGCTACTCTTCCAGGAGACATTCCAGAAATAATTCTATATACACTAATGAAAAATTTACTTTGATAGAGTAATTCATGGAAACTTATTGTCTCAGTTACAGGGTTTATCTCCAGGTAACTATAGCAAAGCGATGTGAAACAGTAGATGTGTCTCTGGGGCTGAAATAAAAAATCGTGGCATAAAATATTATTTAATTTGAATAGTGAATGTACAACACTGCCTGATGTGAGCACACTTTGTACTCTGTGTTAACCTTAAAGGGGCACTTCAGCAATTCAAGAAGAGACAAATTAGAGAAAAGAAGAAGCTGAGGCCAAGATGTCTTCTCTTTGCACCCTTGAACTTTTTTCTTGAGCTGAAAAACAAACATCAAGACAAACAGTTCAAGGGTGTAAAGTCAAGACGTGATCATCTTCTTTTCTCTTCTAGAAAAGTACCAGCTGTACAGTGTGAAGTGTATTATGCTCAGCCTCAAACTTGTTTTGAAACTTCTAATAGTCCAGATATGCTTACTCATTTGTGAGTGTGATAATATCAAAATATCAAGTTTGTATTTTCATGACGAGAGGTGGAGGCGATGGCGTGGAGTTATATGCCAAGCCAGTAACCACAGTTCAAGACTGTTTCAACATTTGTAAGCGTGACACCACTTGATATTTTTAAGATGACCTCTGGAAAATTTCCGGCTGTGATTATGGTGACCAAAGCAGATATTTTAACTCGAAACTTGATCTTCTCCTAACTAATCAAGTGGTGTTTTTTTGTTTTCACTAAAACTAACTAGACCATGAGCACAATGTTGAACAAGAAACGTGATGTTGCAACATAAAGAAATGTAAAGTTTCAACATATCCGTGGATGGCAGGAATGTAATTTGCTAACATGAGTCCGGCAATTGGATTGTTTACATGCAACCTTACTTCAGTTTGAACACCAATGGAAAATTTGTAAACAATACATCATGTAAAATTGTTGTCCACTAAAAAATGAATTACACAAAAATGTAGAAACAACAGATTTCCTGGTTTGAGGTTGAATAATTGATCTATCAAACCCTAGAATGAAAGTAGACCACGAGGTACCAATAACTGCTCTTTTAAAATAGATTAATCACAGTCTATCAAATGTCTCCATGCTCCTGTAGTGTGACAAATGGACCTATTAGGCGCTAATTAGGCCCAGATTAAGGTGATGGAAAGCAGTGACAGAGTGAAGGATGTACTTCCACTGTGAGGAGAAACAGGGAGCATGACTAATAATGTTTTTAGCCCTTAAGTCTTGCTCGTGACTGACAGTTTCGATAGCCTCCAGTGTTCAGCATCAATAGAGATGTTTCCCAGAACCCCAGAGAGGTTATTCTCCCAGGGTTGAGAAATGAATTAAACTCAGAAAGAGCCCCCTAACAATGGAGAAATCGTCTGAACAGTTGTTTGTCTCTGCTAGTGTTTGTGTTTCACAAATGTAATAACTAAGCAGGCTTCTGGAGCCTCTGTATTATTTGTTTTGGGAGGCCTGAGGCAGTCCTCACACTGACAAATTGAGGCATGAGTGCACACTCTGTTTCAGTATTCTGTCGCCTCAGTGTGTTCTTGAAATGATGTAGGATATTTGCATTTTTGTGTTATAGTCAGCATGGCCTCCTGACTAGTTTCTGTTTTCCATTAACAGCGTGGCAATAGGTATTTTTATTTATTGTGCCCAGAGGATGAATTCTATTGATGTTGGTGACCGCTGCGCCATCATGTTGTTGATATTTTGGGTTTTAGTGACATTTTCTGACAGACCTTTTATGGATTGTTATAAAATCTGTTTCAAACGTTCTTGGCTCCCAGAGGATGAATCCTAATGACTCTGGCAATCCTCTGATTCTTCCTCTAGCACCACTGTGAGACTGACAGTTGTGGTTTAACAGACCTGCCAACACTCTCCAGGAAACTGTACATATGTCATGTCTGTCAACACACTTCATACAGTTTCATCCACAACCCGATTCAAGGAGTGTGTTTGCAGCTGCCCTCTTTACAAGCAGACGTCCTAGCTGTTGTCAGAGCAGGGTGGTCATGCTAAAAAGTGATTATTTTGCCGCATTTATATACATATTCATCTGCTTTTTCCTGGATGAAGCAGTCATAATGTTGAAGTAGACACAACTTTATGTTTGTGGGACCGTCTTGACGACTAATGGACAGATTGCCATTGAGTCTGGCACAGACCTTCATCTTCCTCCAAAGATGAACTGAAATTAAATGTGGTTATTGCAAATGCTGCCAACACGTTTTACTAATATGGTGAACATGCTCATCATTTTATCAAATTAGATAAACTGCCTGCTACACATCATCCTGTTTGTATAGTCATGTGAGTGTGTTAGCATGCTGATGGTAGCATTTAGCTCAAAGCTCCTCAGCCTCACATAGCTGCTAACATGACTGCAGACGAATCTTGTTTTCATAACCTAAATTATGTAAATAGCCTGCATTATGTTCTACTGAATGTTGGAGTTCGAATTTGTATTACCTCTACTCTGATTGGTGTTTAACTGTACCATGTTTCACTATCTCCAATTGTAATTGAAAAGAGATGAGTATAGATAACAAGAATAAAAATTCAATATTAAATAATTGAACAGAACATTTTCCTATAGTACAAGTTTGACCTTTTTGCCCCTAATTAAGTTTTGCTCCAACAAGATGACTCTGAACTTTTTCACACTGTGACAAAATGGTCTTTCCTATAATAGTACCTGTGCCAAATGAGCCTATTTAGAAATATTTCTGCTGCTCAAGTGCTGCAGCTGTGCAGTGTGGTGAAGTGGTGCCCCTTCAATGAGTCTGCCTGCAGAAATTCATTATCTTGAAAGCAAGCGTGGCAAAGACCATGGGCAGGTGGTATGGGTGATTTCACATTTCTCCTGTGCCCTGTGAGTAAAGATGCCACTTTGTATTACCTCTCTGTAGCAGAAGAGCACACTGGTGTGGTCTGTCCAACTGTCAGTGCATCTGAAATGAGCTGCTGTTGATAGTCAGCTGATTAGATGAGGAGCTCTAAAGTCCACCGCAGTAATCAGTCTTCACTTTCTAACGGCTACGCAGATTGGAACTTAGTATGAGACAGATTTATATATAAAGGGCGGAACAATTAATTGAAATAGTATTGGAATTGCAATACCCAAAATTAAGAGCTGCAATTTTTCGATGAAGGTAAAATGTGTCACAACATTGCATTATTAATGAAGCATTGTGTCCAGGCCTACAAATCATATTCTCCAGATGAGAGGGAACATAAAAACACAATCACATGATCTTAATTTTTATGTTTTTCAGTGAAAGATTAAATGCAAAACTTTCCATTCCCGGTAAATCATTGCCTCTTAGTGCAATTGCAAAATCACTCAGACCACTGAGAACGACACAACTGTGGTCATTGCATGTAAGTATTTACCTTAGTAGCATGTCTTCATTATCTGATGCTGTTTCACTTTTTCTAAATTCCACGTTTGTAGTACCCTCATATCTGTGTCAGGTTAGGGTCGAAGCAGTGCAAGAATCTCTGATGTAGCTGCGCCTGATAGACACTGTTCCTGTATCTCTGTTTCCTGAAGGCTCACAGCCTTCTAACATAAGAAACTGTGTGTAACACTGTGATGAACCGCCTCACCAGAGTCACTGTAAACATGCAGTGTGTCTTGCTATATTTGGCTCTGCACACGATGGATCTCACGACACAGATGTTATCATAGATTTTCTCACAGTTATCTTGAAAGCTGTTTCCTGAACAGCACGACAACACATTCGAGTGTGCCTCAGGTGCACATAGGACAGACGTGTAGACACAGTTCATCACAGGTGGGAATTTGTTAGCAGCCTTTCACCATCGCTCAGTCAACTCTGCGCCTCAAAGACACACAAACACACTCCGTGCCCTCTCTCCCGCTGATGCAGGGTTGGCACCATTAAAATCCACTTTGCTGTCCTGGACTCTTCTTTCCATTGTTTACACTGGCGCAGCAGAGTGATTGTACTAATCAGATGTGGTATACACCCTCCAACACCAGGCGTATCTGCTGCTGAGGAGTCAGCGAAGAGATTAGAGGACGATACGTCCCAGCTCCCATCGCTATGAATGGGAATCCAATTTCATTTCCGATAAAATGCATTATTTATATTGTCTCTTTTACACAAACATCAATACAAGGTCTTTGCGTTTGCAGATAAATGTAAATGTTCAGTGGACTGCATTTTAATTTGTTCCCAGCTGATGCATCTTGTAGAAATCTGTGCCGTGGATGCAACAATGATGACGATATTAATGCTCGTGAAACACTAAAATGACCATCATGCAATATGCAAGAGGCATCAAAGTTGGCTCAGACCAGCCAATATACCGGTAAATTAATTTAAGGATATGTGTTGTGTGTTATAGACATGTAAAAGAATGATATTAAGGTTTTTTGTTTGTTTGTTTTGTTTTTTAGCTATGTAGCAATGTATTAAAAATCGTAGGAAAGCATGCGGCGCACAAGTCAGTGATAAAGAAGTAATGATGCGGGGGAAAAGTAAATGAAAGAAAAGGAAAACCACAATATGTATGTTTCTAGTTATACTCGGCCAATTTAAACCTGGCCTCAAGCAATGGAGATGGAGAATGGCAAGCACGGTTTCTCATTAGCTAGGTGTGTTTTCCGCTGTCAGTGGATATGTAAATAATGAACACTGTGGAGAAAATAATAAATGAAATGCAAAATAATAATAATCAGAGGTTGAAATTGAAATTTGCTCTTTTTCAGTATCATATCTCGGTCTGCCAGTGCACCGTAGTGTAATATTCCAGACCAGAAATTAAATACATTTGGACTAGCCAAGGGTCGCAATCTCGTCAGCCGTGTCCTAGACCAAGATGCCATTATTCTGCTACATTTCAGTAAAAAAACAGAATAAATGATGGTGTTTATGTCCAAGGACAAACAAAGTATTAATTTATCTTTTTCAAAAGCAAGTTCACCTTGTTAGCGTAACTTTAATACCTGTGTTGAATGTTTCTTTACAGTATATATTGTATGGGAGTATGGAACAGTTTGAGACATACTACTATCTTAAAATCCAATATAACATTTTAATAAAGACATTTGTAGCCTTTTTCACACCAAGGTCCATGTTCTACTTTGATTGGTGGTCCTTCTCTGTGCAGCCTGTGTCCTTTCACTATACAAGGTCAATGGTTCTTGGCTGATCAATGAGAACCATAATTTAAAGGGAATAGTAGCAGTTGTAATGAACCCCATTAGACATGCGATGATGTGTTGAATAGAATTTATAGTAATTGGATTTTGAGGTCCTGTAAGGGATGACTAAAGCAAGGAGGTCTTAGATGAGTGACAGTAATTGTTGTGTTGGGATCTGCGATAAGTAAAAAACTGAGTCAGATGTGTTGGTTATTGCACAAGTATGAATTACATTATATTAAACATGGGATCTCCACTATGGAGGACTCAATGACTTATGCAGTAATAGAAGGTTATTAAAAAAAAAAAAAACCTCTCTGTGTTTGAAGTGTACAATAAAGTGCACTATACAGTTTTTACCATTTTTATTTTAGTGTATGTAATCTGTGTGAACAAAATATAAAGTATTGTCCACTGTACAACTACTACTACTGCAACTAATCCTGTATTGCCCTGAGTCACTTTTTGTTTGTCGTGCTAACTTCACCTGGCAGTGATGAAACCAGATGACATTAAAATTGTACATTTGTTAGAAGTTTAAATTTACTGCTCACCTTCAGCTAAATTAGTGAGTTTCTCTGGTATAGGGAGTAGGGGTTTTGAAGACAGCGCATGCATCCGTTACTGCATCGTTTCTCGATTTACAGATCAGATCTGGCACTCAACAATGTCTCCTGCTCGTTCCAGAACTTGAAACTAAAATTCAGACTGAAAATCGTTTGGGAAAACATCTAACTCCTAAACTAGCATTGATTACCAATAATGGTTGTATCACAGATTTAGTTATCACAAATCCATTGTTTCTGGAAAGTAAAATATGAATTATTTCCGTCCACTACTTTTGTTGTGGATATAAGGAGATAGTTAACATAAACAGCTGGTGGCAGTATTCTCCTGTCAAGGACCATGAAACCATTGTAGAAGAAGAGGGTACAACAAGATGAAATGAGCATAACCTTGAAATGGGTTGTTATACAATGTTCTACACATATTGTTGTTAGGATAAATAAAAAAAAAATGAAAAAGCAAAGTAATTCCTTAATTTTACAGCAAAACAATCAGGTCAAAATTTAAAATGCAAATTTTTTTTTTTGTACTTTGTGACCATATACCTGTGCCGTGTTCCAATATCCATACTTCCCGTACTTACTATACTTAGTTTGAGTACGCAGGGTGTTCCGATATCGATCGCGGCGAAAAGAAGTGTACTTAAAGGACCCGGATGTTGCCCTCATAAATAGCTATAGAGACAACAGCGCCTGCAGCGGAGCCATATTGCAGGATTGTAGGATTGTAATTGTTAAAAAGTAAAGCCGTAGATGTCTTTTGTTCACAGTTCAAAGAGGGATGTGTTTGGCAGGTGACGAGCCGCGGCAGCTGTCGCGATCGTAATTTACGGTAAGTGCACCATGGAGTATTAGATTTGGAACAACACTCACCTGCTGAAATCTGCATACTTAGTAAGTGCGGATAGTGTACTACGTTTAAGTGTACTCATGTAAGTATGGATATCGGAACACAGCACAGCACATTCCCATCAGCCTCAGCAGCACTTTTGTTTTGTGCTAGCATGCTAACAAGCTAATTTAGAAAAGTTTAACTTGATTAACATTATATGTGCTAAACTCATCATGGTAGCGTTGTGATTGTGAGCAAGGTAGTATGCTGATGTTAGCATTTAGCTAAAAGCACCACTATGCCAGAGTCCAGCCTCACAGAGCTGCTAGCAGGGCTGTAGACTCTTATTGCATAGTACCTTTTTTTGTTGTTTTAATTTGCAGTCACTATCATTGAATTTGCTGTCCAATACTATTATTGCTCCCAGCAAAGACTTCAAAGGCCAACTGATTTAATCAAAACTTATTGGAAATGTGTTCCAGAATGAGGGCAGAAGGAAAACAGTGTTATACTCCACGAATAGACAACCTTCCTGTGACACCAGCAATCATTGTTTCAAATCCCAAATGATGCATTTCCTGCAGCATTACTCTTGTTATTAAATATGTTCTTTGACTAAAAACAAATTCAAGGTTGACATGTACACTTTTAGTGGGAATTATGTGTCTGATATTTGAAGTATGGAGGCAGCAAGTTAGTTTATGATGACAGTAAATATTATGTACCTTTTTTTGAGAACTACTTTCTCCTGAATGAGGTCTTAATGCAAATCTGTTATTAATTATACAAGTCATTCGTCTGAAATGGATGCAGTTTAAAACGTTGATGTCTGTTTTCTGCCCCTTGTAATGTTCACACCCATTAACAAAGCCATATTTTCCACTCACATGACCAAATGACATTTTCCAATTGATTTTTATGGCCGCAGTCGACACTGAGGAGTTTAGCCATTATTCTGAATGCCATATTTGTCGCCTATGAAGGTTATAATGGCTTTTATCAAATGGACTCTCAACAGAGGACACGATGCTAGCCTGCACACATACATCTTGCGGTGTTAATCAATAGCTGATCTGTTTTGCATCTCAAACAAGGGCAGAATGTCAGCAGATATTTACTTGCCAAAAGATACTCATCAAATTAAAATCACTGTACTGATGTGTTCACAGAGGACACTCCTTATTTCCTATCAACTTGAAGTTTGTCTAATTAGTGTTACTGAGATGACCTGATGTGTTACTGCTGAAAAAGTAATGGATGGACACAAGAAAGTTAGCCCCTTCTGAAACACCTCGCGCCTTCTCTGAGTGTATGGCGACCTGTCAGGGACAACGGAGCATGTTCTCTGCCACCACGTGTGCACAGCAATGCCAAATATTTTTTTATTCTCTCTTTACTGCAAAGCCTTGAGTGGGAGGCTGTCTCCTGCAAAATAAGTGCATGATGGCAGACCTGTAAATGTCTGTGAATCACTGTGTCATAAATCTCTTAACTTCAGAGGGGAGAAGGAGGATGAGGCACTATCTCATGAATGACATGTCAATTATTCCTCCCTCCCACCTCTACCTATTTTGTATGTGGCTACCTGCCATAAACACCCCAACAAACAGCTATCACTGACATCTTAAATCCAAGCCTAAACACATTTCTCATCACTGGGCAGACATATGATTGATGTACAGTCCACTTCTCCTCATAACCTGGGGCTGGGATTACTCTTGATCTGAATAATTCATCCAACCTGTTTGTAATCTTAGTCAATTTAACTTTGAGGCTTGTGCTGCTGTTAAATTAGAAGACCTTGAGTCACCGGCCACTCGTTTCTTCTTCCGCTTCCCTCTGACATGCAGACAGCTGTGATTACAATTAGAGGTAATTGCGTCTTTCTGAAATGGACGTGGGAGGCTGTTAATATTGACCAGCCAGCAGGCCGTTTCATCCGGGGAGACATCAGAGTCAGCCGGCGAGGTGACTGGTGTCATAGCAACACCCCACATCAAAACTGCCCCTGTCTAAAGGCTGTTTTTAAAAAAATTGCTGCCGTTTGCAGTTCCCTGTAGGTATGTGAGATGCTTAGCTGTCATTTTGTTTGCAATGCTGACAAGGGGAATAGAATTCACCAAGGGGAAATTTAGTGACTTAATACTTCACCCGCTCAACCTTGCCAAACAAAACTCTTGACGTTTATTCGGCTGTGATGAAATTACAATATAAATCTAAGCCGTGCTGTCAAAGCTATTTAAGAGCAGTGGATTCTGGACACTTCTATGATGTGTCAATTCCAATAAAGAGTTGTTGTTAGGAGGAAAACGAGTGTTTAAAAAAAGTAAATCTGAATCTAAATGTTGAGTCTGCAACAAGAAGTTTCCTCACACATTCCCCTTGACCACACTTCTTTGGCTCAATATTAATCAGCTCTGAAGCAGCTGTTTGCTGTTATTGATCACCAGTGTGACACTGTGTAATGTCCTGTGGCTGTGATATGACTTACAGCTCGAATAGGAGGAGGGCCATTTGGGTATGAAGCATAATTAATATGTTGATGATGGCATATTTTATCCCCCCATACCCACATTTCTGCTGAGACAGTAATCAATGGCTTAACCAGTGGAGTCATATATAACAGGACAATCAATATATTTGTACCTCGATTCAGTGTCCCGATCATAGACGAATGTTGAAGAGCGAGAGCTCGCTTCAAAAACATGCAAACCACTGTGATTTTTATTTACATTTACAGTCGACGACTCTTGTTCCTTTTCTTGTCTTAAGAAACAGAGCAACAATGCCCCTGAGCAACAACAGCTAACACTAGGCAGCTCCTAATCTATCATTCACTTAACAGATGAAACAGTGTCCAGCCCAGCATCCTTAATACCCGGGCACGGATACTTTCAGTCAGTATTAATCACAGGCCCGGGTTGGCAGAGAGAGAGAGAAGTCATCCGTATTCCCAGCTGCCTTTTCAGGAGCATCGCCCAATATGTAATTTGATACACAGACACCGGAGCACCTATAACCTTGCCTGAGGGATAGAAATATGTCATCAACTTTGACAGGAACTCTCCGTCAGATACAGTCACAGAATAAAGTATAAACAGATAAACAATCCTATTACCCTGAACAACTCTAGGGGACAATTGCTGTGATCTCAAATATTCATAAAAGGATGTCTTTGAGAGATTTAGATTCAACTTCTTCCAGCGTTTTTTATTTACCAGTAGTTATTCAGCAGATGAGGATACATTTCAATCCGTTTTTGTGACGTCAAAGTTAAACTGTTCAGGAGATCTGCGGACATTTCCATCAGGGTTTCGTGGCAAGCAAAATTGGTATTTTAAGCGTGATGCGTGATGTTTTTCCTAACCCAAACCAAGTGCTTTTTGCCCCCAAACCTTTTTTTGACCATTGTGTCAAAAGAGAAATAGAAAAAATTCAACCTAAACAACCAATCTGTGGTTTTGAGAGATCCAGTTTTAACTTATTTTGTCGAAACTTATTTGGTCAACAGTTATTCTCATGGATGTGTTGCAGTTTTGTAGCACTGTGTCCATTTTAAGTGGATAGTGTGGTCCAGAAAACAAAAATCTGGCATCACAAGCTGGATAGGAGCAAAGCATTCCGGGTTGATAAATAGGTGTCATGACCTGTCTTCACACACGACACACAAACAACCCATCGCATCAGTAATGCCTGGGTGACATGTACACAAGAGTGGTGCTTAGCCCCAAGGTCAGGCCACAGCCTTGAGTCACCTCTGCAGACCCTCCCACTTATAATTCTACTGCCAGGGGCCATGATTTAAGACCACACCGTCACGGCTATTCAGAAAGGTGCGAGAAATGGTTGTGATGGAGGCTGACTGAATGCTTGGAGTCTGTGCAAGAAATCCGAGTCTGTGCAAGAAGTCCGAGAACAAAAACTGTGATAGAAATTTCGAAAATGTCAGAAAATGCCAAATGCCCGTCTTAGTTGTGACTTGAGCCGAGATGATAATTAAGATGGCTTGTGTGTGAGCGCGCATGCATGTTTGCAAGGTCTTGACTTTGTGTGCATGGGTACCCGAGCTTTTCAAAGAACATGTTGCCAGTGTTGAAGTCCTGTGACCCGCGTGTCTGAGAATGTCTACAAAGATAAATTAGCTACCTTGTAGCCCTGACAGCAGCCAGTCATCATATGTTACTGTGAGGCTCATCCCTCTTACATCAGTGGATGACATGAAATATTCCACTGAAAGGCCTTCACCATCAGACACTCACATAAAGGCTGTGGTTAGGAAACATTGACAGTCTGCCGAAAATAATATATATGTCCTCCCCCACAATAAACTGTAATCAGATGATTAACGAATGCAAGAAAAACAGCACCCTGAATCTCTGCAATAACAGAAAAAAAAGTTTGCTTGTAGTATGTTACATAAATTGCAGGCAAGTAGGAGAAGAAATAAGCAGACAAGTTTTCATATTTGTTTACAGATAATGTGAGGTCACAGTGATGGAAATTATTGTAATTTAAACATCCTGATAATCTGAAATACAGGACAGATGGTCGCGGACATTCATGCAAGTCGGACAATAAAGCTGTTTACTGTATCTTATGCCATCTGCGCTTATAATGTTAATTTCAAGGGAAATGAGGGAAATATTTCAACTAATGGTAAAAGCTCATGTCCCCAATGTTGTTCTTCCACCATGATGCACCAACACTGACACACTTTTCACTTTTTTGATTTAATAAGGCATACTTGTTATCCTATCTGCCAGCAATTATTTGGTTTCCACCTTATGAATGTTAAGTCCAATATTCACTCTCATTTTAGCTCGATTTTGTTCACCACCAACGCCTTAGAATATTGCACTGCATTCTCCATTACTGCTGAACAGCTGCCTGCTGTTTATCTTGCAAGGCAGCTGGATTTGTGAATAATAGTATTATAATAATAGTGTCCCAAATCAATCCTGCCAAGCTTCAAGCTATGCATTATGGCCGAACACATAGGCATTGTTCCAGTCAACATCCTTTGAGGAAGTACTGACAGCTAGACCCGGAGGTGCGGCATAGTTAGTTGAAAATAATGCTTGAAAATAATAATGGCAGATGCTGGAGAGGTTAGCATAACTGCTATAGCATCGTAACTGGAGAGAATATTTAATTGAAAGTAGAGCAAAGAATGTCACTGAAGGCGTTTCTCCTTGAAAAAGATACCCCTCCCCCCCATCACCTGCCAAGTGTCCGCCCCTTTTCAAGATGTTTTATATGAAAAAAAAAAAAAACATCTGCCACATCAGGTAAGCCTGCTGTTGCTGAAAATGGTGAGAGTTCAGTAAAACAGTAAGACACTGAGTTGAACTGAAACTGCAGATTTAAATATGTATGTCATTATTTGATCCTCTGTTGAATAAACAATATTGACCGCAGTCGCTTTAAACATATTTTAATTGGGGCATACTATCCTGGACTGATGGGGATACCCAACTGAAAATATTGGCAGTTTCATACTCTGCACATATAGTCAAAATTATTTAATCCATTTTTGCTGGATATATAGAAGAACAACAATCTGGGCAGCATTATAATTCTCACAAAACGTATTTTGCAAAAATGAGTTACATCCAAGTTACATATCATTCGCTGGAGATAGAATGAAAAAACAACTCACTTTTCACCTTCATTATAGATCTCTTATCTCACACTAACACAAAGTCGCATTTGGCATCTCCCTATGTTGGTCTGAATCTATTGACAGGCTCTAATTTGTCATTTACAATCACTGATTACTGAGTGTGATCAATGTTTGCCCTCAGCTACTTAGGGCCTTAACAAACTGAGTGCAGCTAAAAAAAATGGGAACACTTTTGTCAAGGCTCTGCATCAATAGCTGCTATTGATTTATTGCTTTTTCCTTTCTCCTTTTGGGCGCTCATTCTCTCCACAGTAATAGCACAGACACACACACACACACACACACACACACACACACACACACACTTTACTTAAGCAGGAGCCACCCTGCTGAGTCATTTGACATGGCAATCTGTCCTGAAGTCTATTAGGACTGCCAAGTCGACAATGTCAAATAAGGGAAGACGTAGTTCCTCAAGTGTTGCACTCATTTAATCATATTGAACACTGTTTGCTATATTTGCTTTTTGCTAAAGAGCATGTCGGTCATTTACACTTAAAGTTTGTTTAATTTTTTCGATGAATCAATCAAACAAACTTGTGGGATACTAACCATCATACTGTGATATTTCATAACTACATTGGAGTAAAAAAGAAGAGGTGGCAGATGATTTATAGATAACAAAGGGGTCTATCACAAGTTTATTCTTATAGTAACTCATGACTTTTGTTAGAAAATTGATTCCTAAATTGATGTCATATGAATTAACCTCAGAGCAGACCCACAATACCTACAAGAGTAGGTGAAATAAAGATTGAAGAAGCAAAATTCTGTCAGTTTATTTCAGCTTGACTTTGACATTTATTGTTCACTGCCATGGTCTTTGTTTGACAGAAAAGCGGGGCTGTTTGTAGCATTTTGACAGAATTAACCAGTGCTGTTTAATCATAAATAATACTTTTTGTGATAATTACTCAATATCTTGTTTTTCTTGTGAAATATTCAATATGTTCTGCTTGACTTTGGACTCATTTGTACAATAATCAATGTGTATATAAGGTGCAAATGCATGAAAGAGCATTATTCATCTTATTTATCAGAGAATGTACATTATTTATTCCACCGAGAAGTCCAATCATTAGGTGTGCATAATGATGCTGTACTTCAAAGGAGAAACAATCCCTCATCTGTCTGTCCTGACAGCTGTTCAATACCAACATCCACAGCAGTGACAAGATGATAAAGCATCAATGTTAATAATGGACAGTGCCAATATGGTTGTGGTCTTGAAAGGCTCGAAGCCTACAGTACACCGCCACATACTGAGAGGCTTATCTTGCAAATTAAATGTCCCCAAGGGGATCCTTTAGCATTGTAGCCCCAGCCTCGCAGGAATCAGCCCTACCTATTTTTTATGTGACAAGTTGCAGTAGCTCATTTTGTATGTATAAGCAAATGTGTGCTCAGCAGTACTTCCTGTCATCTTCCAGTTTCCAGAGCAAACTACTCTGTAATAAATGTGCTGATAATTATTAGCTCGTTGAAGAGAAAAGGGTATCAGCATGTGGTGGACAATGCAGAACTGCTGAAGATTGTTTAAGGCAATGCAGACAAAGAAAAATTAAGTTGTTAAATGCAGAAACGCGGTCAACACTACATGTGCACAAATACAAGGTTTGGACCGGCAGCTTCTTCTGGATTTCAACACAACTGAGAACATCAAGGTGATAAAAACTGTATACATAACAAGTGGAGTGCACACGTATTAAACACACGATCTGCTCATATTGTGACATAGTAAGCACACAGTGATCTTACATGGTTCCACCACAGAGGTGATGTTTCATCTGTAAAATGTCTGATGCAGAACACATCTTTTTTCTAATTTATTCAGGGTAAATGTGACATTATGTTGCAAGTATTTGTTTAAAAAAAACGTGTTAAAAAAAATCAGATCGGCCAATATACTGTGAATGATTACATTTTTTCATTTTGTGAGGAGCAGCAGAAAAAGCACAGTGGATGCAGCCGGCATGTTTCTTCTTGACGGTTCATTCCCTTTCTGTTTCCCAACTTATTTGTACAGGAGAATCAATTTGAACCGGCTGTCTTCATGTTCCTCAAGTGAGAATAAATAAACATATTCAAAGTGACAACCTGCCTGCCTGCCTCTGAATGCAGCGTCTATGCTGGGATTGAATTGGCGAATGGCAAATGAGACTGGCGCTCAAATAGCAGAGGCCCCTGATTGGATGACGGATTGGAACTGACCCTTATTTTTTATTTTTTTCCTGAAGCGGTTTCTTAGCTTCACACCTGATGCCTCACAGCATCTCCCTCCTGTCCACCATTTGTCCTCTTATATTAAGAGAGAATGGAAAAAACTTCAGCTGTGATTTTATTCATCATTAGAGGACCAAATACTTGTGTGTATTACAACATAAAGACATGTATATAATCTAGTGTTATTCAAATCAATTTTGTGTTATCCTGTATGTCCTCTACAACATACCAGTAAAAATAGCTTGACCTTGGCATGTGTCACTCAGTTTAGTGTTTCTGAAGGTAATCTATCTATTGATCTCTGTGCTACTTGATGAATGTTGTAAGCCTATACATGGGTGTTGAAGGTCAATAATGACATTCGACTGAATGACTCCTTCATAATGGTGCAGACTTTACAATGTTTCATCCTCCCAACAACGTTATTGCTGTTTCTGTGCCGTTTGATGAGTTTGCACATTCTGTAGTTTATCCCAACTGTAGAGCTGCAAATAATGATAATTTTCAACATCGATTAATCTTCAGTTTAGGATAATTTATTTAGTCTTTTAAAACGCCCAAAGTGATTTGTGTATTTCCTTTGTTCAAATCCCAGAGACTTGTCATGTACTATAGATACCATGTATCGTAGGATGGCACTGAGTCGAGCGTATACCTCTGCTAACTGTAAGTCCCCTTTGTCCGCTTCAAATTGTACTCAGTCATGGACACCAGCCACCTTAATGTGGCTGATTGTTTTGGAAATGGAAAAAAATTGTCAAAGAATGCCCTACCTTACAATGTCAAAGAAAGTGAGACGAGAATCTTGGATCCCTCCTTTTATCCCTATCAGCATCCGGGTTTCTAACTCTAACCTAATTCCTTCAAGCCCAAATATGCCTGATCATCAAGATCCATGCATTGTTCTGGGAGAAGTTAACAAAAATGTCAGAAAATAATAGAATGTTAAAAGAAAGTGAGAAAAACATTTCCTGTATCCGTCCCTTTATCCAGATCTGTACCAAAGGTTTTTTGAGAACTGTATGATTTTTATTCTTGATTTATATTATCACTCAATATAGGAAACGTTTTGTAGAATAGTATATAGTATGTTCAATTTGGAATAACAGATTAGCAAAAATGACTGAAAAAAGGCTCCCTGACCATTACATTTTAATTAGATTCCTCTGAGGCAACCGGAGTAAAGAGATTATTCCCTGAAGTGTTAGCTCCCGGTTTTGTCTTTATTTTCAGACAGCCTCAGAAGAAAATATGACTGTTCACACTTCAAAGCCACTGAGTTGTTAAACAAGAAGCTGGTGCCAATTTCCTAAACAAATTATGTCATATCATCCTTCCCCCCCTGAATTAGGTAATAACACCATTTGAGTTAAATTACCTGAATTGAATTGGATTGCTAGCCAGAGGATGATATAGCTTTTACTGTTGTTGAATGAAAATTGTTCCGCAAAGCAAAAGCAAAGCCTGCTGAGCTGTTAATAATCATGAAGTGCACACCCATAAACACACTGCTTGTGCAGAATTAAAGTAATTAATTTGCTCGGGCTGCCCATTTAAGTTTCGAGCAATATTTCACTGTGACAGAACAAGTAAAATATACAATTTACTGTACGTGTACTATTAGATTTGATGGGGGAATTATGTTATTTCCAGACTTGATATCACAAATGTATTTTAACAGTTTTGGCACTGAAGCAAAATCATCGTGGAATGGTTTTCTTTCATTTATAATAAATGACAACGTCTTTCTTTTTACGTTTTTACCAGAAACCACCTTCTTCCTCAACAAGTCTAAGAAGTTCCGGGAAATGGTTGATATAATGTCATAGCTGCCTGCTATAGGAGATAGCAGGCCTGCAAAGCTAACGAACAGTTAAGTTAGTTTGCTCCTGATCCTGATCCGTGTGCCTTTAATGTGTTCAATCCAACAGTAATACATCCCTTTTGAACGGAACACAGCAACATTTCTATTAGCTCCAGAGGTAATGTGGTGACAGGAGGGCCTCTGCATGTTTAAACACGACTTCATCCTTTCACCTCTTGATAGACAGTGTGTTTACGAGAGGTGATTGCTTCAGACAGTGCTTGATACAAACACAATGAGAAGAGATTAACTAAATTCTGGACTTTTATTGCACAGCTGAGCCACCAGTCCTCCACGGTTATCACGGCGTGCCAAAAGGATTGGCTACACTCGGAATTCACTCTTATTCCCATTTTACAGCTATTTTTAGGGAATAGGGTCACTGGAGCTGCTGTTTTGTTCCCTTGGTGGCAGCAGTGTTGTTATAGGTAACTCGAGCCTGGAAAGTTGTTTCTTAAAAAAATGTTTAGTAGAATATGAAGGCTTAATAACGTGCATTTATCTATCTTATGACTGTGGATCATTTGTAACTAAAAAAGAGGTTTAAACCTTTACCTTTATTTAACATTGTGCAGCAGGGCTGTGGTGTAAAGGATTGAGAAATCCCTCAGTACTAGCACTCTCAGAGGTCTCATGCCACACCATATAGCAAATATACACCGATCAGGCATAACATTATGACCACCTACCTAATATTGTGTTGGTCCCCCTTTTGCTGCCAAAACAGCCCTGACCTGTGGAGGCATGGACTCTGCTAGACCCCTGAACGTGTGCTGTGGTATCTGGCACCAAGATGTTGGCACCGGATCCTTTTAAGTCCTGTAAGTTGTGCGGTGGGGCCTCAAAGGATCGAACTTGTTTGTCCAGCACATCCCACAGAAGCTCGATTGGATTGAGATCTGGGGACTTTGGAGACCAAGTCAACACCTCAAACTCGCTGTTGTGCTCCTCAAACCATTCCTGAACCATTTTTGCTTTGTGGCACGGCGCATTATCCTGCTGAAAGAGGCCACAGCCATCAGGGAATACCGTGTCCATGGTCTGCAACAATGCTTAGATAGGTGGTACGTGTCACACTACCTCTGCTGGCTTGCCTTCTTCCTATGGTGCATCCTGGTGCCATGTGCTCCCCAGGTAATCAATGCACATGCGTGATGTAAAAGAAAAGGTGATTCATCAGACCAGGCCACCTTCTTCCATTGCTCCGTGGTGTGTATACTTTTTTGAGCTGGGTACATACATTATCCCAAAGGTAACTCAATTTAGCAATCTGTTTAATTTTGTCACCTGTCGCTACTTCTGGGATAGGGAAAGTGGTGAACGAGGCAAACTTAAGATGAATATATGTTTAAAATATTACCTCTTCTATGAACACATCACATAGATACTGAATTCAACACAGACAGTCTCTTCTTTTGTGCAAATATTTTCAAAGGTTATCAGGCTATTAGGCACAAGAAGTTCATTCTCAGTGTATCTACAATGAAGGATTCAAGCCTCCACATTTGTGTAAGTTACATATTAGACCCTGGTTGGTTTGTAGGTACATACACGTCTTAAACTCTTATATGAAGTGCAGAGAATCTTTCCCCTGCAGCAGATTCATGTGAAAACAACCCTAGAGTGACAAACTTTGCACAAACCGTGTGCTATTCTGTATGAAATTAACTGGCAGTGACTGTTAATATTTGCTTTATTTGTGTTTTTTATATTGTAAGAAATTTTGTGTATGTGTGTAGCATTTATTTAAATTAAGCGGTGTCCCAGCCCACTGACCCTCTTTTATATCAGAATGTCTGTAGCAAAAAGATGATGGAATGGAAAAGTAAGTTCGTTCCTGCAGATGTGACAGATGTCATCTCTTCTGGATGTTTGGGGTGAGGAGGTGGACAAAACAAAACAAGCTGCTGTTTTCCCTTGATGGTAATTATGATCCTCAGATGATCAGTCACAGTGTGCTGATGGCCTCACCCTCACAAACCCTGCACAATAATGGATGTTGATTGAAGGACCCATTTCCCGGGGGATCTAATTATTAATTATCGTCCGTCTGGGAAACTTGGAAGGGTTCAGATTTCATGCATTCTAGTGACCTCACAGACTGATTGGCGGCTGCCTGACAGCGGCTGTTGGTGGTGCGTCAAGTGTGGCCGCCGTGTTTGCTGCCAGCAGGTGCGATCAGAGTAGGGGCTTGCCACCACAACTGATGGAGCTCACCTGTGCCAACACACTGAAGAACCATCATTCATAGCTGTCTCACCCATGTAGTCACACACATTCAGAGACACTGTGAGTTCAGATTGTAATGCAGTCACTTAATGCACCATCTGGGCTGAAGTTTAACAGATAAACATAACACTATGTTGTAATGATAGTGTAGCTTGCAGGCTGAAACACAGTATACACGGAAAACAAGTATATTGTGGTTCGTAGTGCATTTGTGGTACAGACCCAATTAATTAGTGCTCTAATTGAGAGAGATCTCATCTCTGGCTCAACGATAACCATGTAATTATGCCTAACTGTATGGCGATGGCTCATGCAGATATCAGCTAAACTCGTTTAGACGTGACACTGGTTTGAAAATCAGAACTGCAATGTTTTAATGGTAACAGACTCTTTATCGCTTTTATTAATTAAGATGATCACATTAATACTTTTGCCATTACGGAGTCTTTATCAGATCCTTTAATGATACCTGATCAGTTTTAGTTGAGCTTGCTGTAGCCCAAAAGCTAACTGTAGCAACAGTCATCATGTCTGTCATCATCTGAAAAGGATGAAATTAGTATTTGAGGCATTCGTTTTGTCAGTCAAAGAAGAAATATGCCATGTGGCATGATGTGTCCAATACATGGGACGATTTGCTTTTTGGCTTTATTGACAGAGCAGCTGAAGAGCCTGCTCTACCCGCTGAGCTAAACGGCGCCCCCAGAGACTGTTGTTTGAATCCTGTCTCATACCAAGAATATTGGCTTAATATATTTTATTACACACACTGAAACAAAGGTGGCAAGTCACCTGCAGATCAACTATTGTCATTTGGAGGCTTTAAAGAGCCACTAAGGTAACAGTGCACCAATAAGACAAACGAGCAAACAAACCCATTTAAGTGACGCAGGTTTCTGAGGAATGCATTCAATGTTTGTAAGACCTGAAGACACGCACAGTGCATTCTCATGAGGAGAGATACATGCAAACAGAATTCTATTTGTGTAGAATTGGTGCCCCCCAGAGTGTCTTTTATTTTGACGGGTCCAGAATACAGATGTGAGATGTTTTGCCCTGATTACCTGACCTACATGTCTTCTGCATTTGTGTTTTCCACCAGCGACTGCACCATCTGACATGGTCTACAAAATAGATGAGATTTTTTAGAGATGAGTCATCATCACACTTTTGCGTTGGTAGGGTGATTAAATAGGAAGATGCGTTGCCTTTGACATGGTCAACATGGACCTTTTGAAGTCGAACATGACTTTGCATTAACATTATTTCTGTCTCTTGTGTATACGACTTACTGATAGAGCCAGATGTTAATTTAAAAAGTGCCACTGAGTTGTAACACAGAGCAGCCGCTACAGTGGTAATTACCATCTGCTGAGATTGTACCAGTATGTAGATTTGTTTTTTTCTAAAAATCCTTATGGTGTTGCTATAGCAAACCGGATTGGTCAATCTCAAAACTTACCATCCCCTCCGACCAAATGGTTTTAAGGAGAATGGAATTATGTAGACTGCATTAAAATGACCATATTTACGTCCTGCAATTACTTTTTAACTGGTTATGAAACGGTCTCAGTTTAATGCGGATGCTAGTACAAGACCTACCTAAGCAAACAAGACCATTAGTAAGAAGATTGACTATTTCTATGTAGTTATAATAGTTATTCTTAATGCATGTCATAGGGCTGGATTCCCCCGCAACATCATAACAAGAGAATATTCTTCCCTACTGAGCCAACAAATTGGTTAGCTGTAGGCCCCATGTCGGTTCCTCATCGTCATTGTCAAATTACAGTTATTAATCTTACATAGCCACAAATAGATATTGTACCTCACTGCCATGCATCATGCAAACAACTGAAGATTAGTATTAAAAATACACTGCCAGATCCAAATCTTTGTGACAGCAGGTGATGGCGGTCAGACCACTTTCATCCACAGGGGTCACTCGAAAGAACATAATGAAAGTTATGTCACAGATGCTTTAACTTGATGGTGTGAAACTGAATTGAAAATAATGTTTATTCACTGAAAAACAAATTTTCTGTCCACATTTTTAGAAATTTGGCTTCTATTTGACCGATTTGAATTTTTTGTGACCTCACTAAAATCTTGTCTACATACCTGGTTCTGAGGTAACAAAGAAAAACTGTGGCATCACCCTGACTTTTCCCTTATCGCCTTGTTCCACAAACAGTATTTGTGGAACAAGGGCACACACCAACCTGTAATCCAGTTCTGCTCATATTTGGTCACCTGAGACTTACATCATTCTCATACACGACATTACAGACTTTTTACAAAATTCTCTTTCATTCATCAAATAATGTGTTTTTGGATTAGATGGGACAGTTGGTGTCACTGCAATAACAAGGAAGCTGTTCTGCAGTATGACTTTTAATGTATTGGTGGCGATTGTAGTGTAGAATTCATCTCCACTGCTCCTTCTGTGATTCATCAGAAATAACGATAACAATCACAATACAAAGCGATGTTAAAAAAGGAGAAATAAAAACCTACTACCTGCTTCACTGATCCGAGAGATTGGCCAAGACACCTCAACAGATACCAGCACCATCCCTGCAATAATAATGGATGGCTTTATTCAAAGCCCCATTAGTGGATGTGCTCGCACTAATAATGGGCTCCAGTTACTTTCTATCCTAGTGCCTGTCATGTAATGCAGCCCCATCTTTGATCTCTGCTCAGTGTTTGCACTGGACACTCTAATTGGTCTTTGATAGACTTTGGCTTTGATCGCGTCCTGCAGGCACGGCCGCTCCGCATTTCTCAAAGAAAAATAAAACCTCATCAGTGGTTTTTATCTTTTATCCTGAGTGTGTGTGTACCTTTTAGGTGATCATAATCATTGTCCAAAAAAAGTAGAATAGTCAGACCCCATTTAAGCTCACAGTGATTTATAGTGTGGTTTGGAGGTCTGGGTGAAGGGAAGACAATGATGGTTGATTGTGGATGGTACTTCAGAGGATGGTTTTGGCTTCCGCGCCATCTCACACTGCCCCGCTGTCTGCTGGTTACGTCTACCCACTGTTGGAAGAAACCATATTCATTCTTTATTTGAACCGTTAAGACAATGCATTGTCTTCAAATGGCCCATAAACTGTAAAAAGTTTATAGGTTCACAGACTTTTAAGTCATCCTCCGTTCCTAGCCTGTCAGTGCTGTAACCAGTCACCTAATTAACCACAAGCTGCTGTATTTCAGGTTTTTCTCTCTAGTTCCTACTGCAGGAAGTACATAAGAGAGACAGGGAGCAGATAAACTTCTGGTCGGTCTCGTATAATATGTGGAATATGGATAAAATGCCAGACTGCCAGACTTTATCTGATTACTCGCAGCATAAAGGTTACTGTCCTATTTTTAAGAGAGAGGAGGAGGAACAACAAAAATAATACTCAAAACAATTCAGTTATACATTTACTGTGTCACAAACATGCAGGGGGAGAAATAACTGGTGCTAAAACAGGTAAAAGGCGCAACTATTTGTCAATAAATCCTGAAAGTGTCATGCTTTAGTCATAAGAATGAACGTGACAATTCCAGAGTTCACAGTAGAGAAGTGAGACCAACTGGTCCAGCATGCTAGCGCAATAATTAATGCATTTAAAATGGAGTAGATGTACACAGTACACAAGTACATTCAGTGCAGCCGTAAAGACAAATATAAAGCAATTAATTTCTTTTGTTTCTCTTGAAAATCAGCCAACTCTGTGATATAAATCACAATCGGTGAGTGCGAAATTTATCTTTTGTAATAAAAAGCAAGCGGCCCTGTGGTGAAATGCGTCTGTTGGCTTCAAAGCGGAGGGAGCAGGTTGTGAATTAAAATGCTTGATGTATATTATTTATTTACTTGTTTGTTCAATCTTTAATCAAAGAGACACATGTTTTGATCCTGTAAAAATCCAGCTTTTATCTTTACACATGGTGTTCGACAGGTGATTTATCAAGCGATACACCTAGACGTGTATGATTAGTGTGGTCACTGTTGTTTATTTCCATCACACCCGTATAAAGTACATGTTAGTTAGATTGTGTATTTTCATGTTTGTGATAAATAGAAGACTTTTAGCCTTTATGCGGTCTATTTAGTATTGTACAAGGGTGAAGGTTGCAGACCTCCGCTCTGTCAAGGACTCAAATCCTTCGACCATTAGTATCTGTTATGGTAATATTGGTTATAGTTATTAAGTTGATTATTATTCAGAGTTACAGACGGACAGTTTAGTACCTTATTCTGAGACTGATTTGGTGAATTGTCTATCTTTTCCCTTCTTTAAGGGTGGAGCCCAAAGGAGATCTAATGTAAATTGGATGTTATTATTTATCATAATTAATAATTATGCCTGATGATCGTCAATTATTATTGATAGCCACATTTAACCCAAAACTGTCTTTTAATGTTGCATGAAGGACTGTACTAAAGTTAGCTGAAAGGCTAATTTTTTGAACAGCAGGACCTTCGCCTGATGTTAATGGCCAACCTAGAATAGATATAAATAATACAACATGAACAACAGTTAAAAAAACATGCAGGCAAAGACAGTTAACAATGACTGAGAAGGACTATTATGTATCTGTTATATCAACTCACTTTATGTACTGTGCTGACATACACACTGCTGGATTCTCACCAGATATAAAGTAAATCTTAAAAAGAAAATGTGAGCATCTGCCAATCAGCCATTAAGCTAGTCTGAAAAAAAGTTTCACACTCTGAGTGGCTGTCAGATAACCTCATCAGAAGTGTTTGTGACTGAAGCCTTTCTTAGAGAGCAACCACAGTTCCTATTTTTGTCAGATGCTCAGGTGCTGATTGCAAGATTGTCAGATTTGCTGCCCACTGGTCTTTAGAAAGAAACAGGCGAACAGTTTTAGCACAGACACCAGCTGATAAGCAAATGGTTAAGAATTGTTCTGTTTTGTTTTTTGTTTTGTTATTCTGCATTTATTTATTTTCCTGGTCAGATTTAGGGATGTATGTTGGATAGATGGTGAGTCTAAAATGAGAACACATGTCAGAGCCATCCATATGTGTGTGCGATTTTTCATCATTTATTCTAATAGTCACTTATTTGAGTATAAATCTGCTTTTGTCAAACACATATTGGATGTGACGGTGACGACAGAGAGAAAAGGTTTATTCAGGTGTTACTCTCATTCAAGGATATGTCTGAGGGAACAGAACATAACTTTTTCTGCATACAAATTTGCTTTCAGGAGAAATGTGTTAAATTTTATTGTACAATTTGCAAATAATGGAAGAAATGTTACAGACAAATGTTGTATTTGGATTTCACCTGCTCTGCATAATAATCCGTACAGATGTGAAATTGATATATACAGAACAATCCCATTTGCTACAGTGCTCTGCAATCAGTTTGGGATGGAGGAAAGTGATTGCGCCAAACTGTTGTGTGAATCGAGCTATCTCGAGCTGTTTCAGAAGCTTCATTCAACTGATTGTAGATTCCTCAAGAAGTTTTTCACAACAAGTCTGTAACAAGACAGGTGGTGAGGGTTTTTTTCAGTCTTGAGAACAGAGGGCTAGGAGGAATAGTTTACTCACGTTGTTCCCTCCAGTCTTAAACCGCAGAGATGAGAACTTCCCCTAAAAAACATGAAAACATGGAGGTTCTTGTATTTAGTGGCTGGTTTAGAAGAAATGTCAAATCATTATCTGTAAGCTTTCATAAATACATAGTTGATGTCTTCAGTGCCCTGTGTAGCCCAACATATGATAATGTGAGCATGCATTAAAGAAAGTCACAGGTAAAATGGAAAAGATGCAAAAACCTTGGTCTAAAGGCAACTTCCAACCTCTGAATTTAACCTTAAAATCAATTTAATCTCAACTAATTCTGCTGATTTTTAGATATTTCAAAACCAAGTTGTGATAAACATATTTTGTTCACTTAAAACAAACTGATATGAATCAACTGTTGAATCTTTTTACACCGAGTACATATTGTCACAAGATTTGAAGTGGAAGGGAAGGACAACTCAATTAAAAATGTAGGCTTACTCATAATGCAACACTCTCCCCAGTGTGTGCATACGTCTCCTTTTAAACAGTTTTGACTGTACTGCAACTTGAATGTAACAAGAATATTTTAAGATCCCTTTAATTTTTTGGCTGACGCTTCCCAAAACTTGTGATCCAACTCAAGGAGTCAAACTGAGAAACTGACTGCAGCAAACTTGCCGTTGAAGTCGGACGACAGTCTCTTAGGATAGTGCACTTTGAAGCTGTAGAATGCCTGGGCACATGGGCATTTATCACATAGTAATGTGATTATTAATCAGCAAGTTTGGCTAAAAGTCTAACCGGGAAGGAAATCTGTCGCATCTTGAAAGAAGCAGTGTTATTGTTGCTCTCAGCTCTGAGTTTTACAGCTACTGTCTCTCCTGCCAATGCATTAATGTTGTTTAGTCTTTGAGAACTCACAAAAGAGCTGAATGAAAGAATAGGGTCAGAACTGAATGCCCAGGCGAAAATGCGTTGAGGGTTTATGGTGAGCGGCACACCTCAACAACATTATCAGTGGTACTAGCTTGAGCATGATCGATATACCCAGTCGACAGCGATTATCAGCCAATGTTGACCTATTTGTGCCTAAATTAAAACATGTATTTTTCTTTTTTTTACAGAACGTAATGCAGACAAAGATGCTAAGGCTCTTTCAGAATGATTAAATGATGATGATTGGAAGCGTTTCCCCTCCTCAAAGCTTAAGAATGGCATTTCTCCAGTTACAATTTTTTGTGATTAGCTGGCTAATGTTCTAGGCCCCCGTGTCATCACATAACCCAGTCAAAATGTTGCATGTTAACCCTGCTAGCAAATCATGTGATGAGCAGTTGCCTATTATCTGTTGCCGCTGTTTTCCCCTTGAGCTTAATGCAATTGTTGATCATTGGACTAAAAAATCAAAATGCAATTTCTCTATACATTAAAGCGAAACTCTCACCAAAATGCAACCTAGGCTTTTTTTGTGAATGTATACGAGTCAAACCTTCGTGTAAAAGCATAAATACGACGAAAGAGGCAACATTTACCGTATTTTTGTTTTTGGGTCAAACTCATTTTCAATGGGAGTGCTACGGGCACTTTTACGATAGCATCTATCTATCTATTTTTAAAACACTAAAAAGTACAGAAAATACAGTAAATCTTAAAAGTGCCTCTTTCGTCGTAATTATGCTTTATGCGAAGGTTTGACTCGGGTACATCCACAAAAAAAGTCTAGGTTTTATTTTGGCGAGAGTTTTGCTTTAAGCAAATGCTGACTTCCAATTTAGGTAGGTGCTCATGCTCACCTATAAAGATACCCTGTCTGTGCTGTTATTGCTTTGGGAGCAGAAAACTAAAATTTGCACCACTTAAGTGAATATGATGGCTAAATGAGAGAAGGAAACATGTTAAAATGTCATTGTTTGCTTCACTTGAGTCACAAATCGACATTTCTTATTCAAAAAGTCAAGGGAGAATGCTTTTCCATCTTCAGCACAGTATGCTACGTACAATACCTCGAGGGCCGAGCGTTTGGTCAGTCAGCTCAAACAATGTACAAAATCCCTCTCAGAGACCCACTGCGACCAAGAGATAGATCAAAACCAGAAAATAAGCCAGCGTGTGTTTATCACAGAGGCTCTTTAGATCAGTGCCCTTTCAAAGCAGCTTTTGTTTGCCCCCACTGGGCAAATCGAGGGGAATTAGATGTCATTCTTTTTCTCAGAAATAAAACCCGCCTGTTTCTGAGAGTTAAAGCTTTGTGGGCAAACAGTAAAATCAGCAGCCACGCTGAACGGAGTCCCCCTTCTACACAATGGGGATTACGGTGATATAGCTGCAATAACACACAGGGTTGTTGATGTTGTGGGGGTGGATCCAATATATCCAACAGACTTTGTAATGTACTGATATGAAGCTGAGCGATCTTGACTACAGCCTGTTTCACTAACTTAAAAAACCTGGAATGATTGCTTTAGTGGTCGAGCTGAGATTGACCAGACTATTTATTTGTAGTCGGAGTAATTCACTTAAGTTGTCTCAGTTAATTGAACTGAATATGCAGTAAATATGTCAACTTGACTGTCTCAATACGGTCACAGTATGTTTTAGAACCGGTTCCACTCAAGCCATTATTTGGTTAAATTCTTGCTGGAAGCTCTGTCCTTGAAATGTCTGCTGCCATTTCTACAGTGACAAAGCATTGTCTCCCTCAGTCACTCAAACTGTCTGATGACAAACACAAGAGCCGGATACAATTTATGGTCATTCGACGTCAAAAAGTTGGTTTGCACTTATCTTTTCCGAGTGACCCTGTTAGACCTATACATTATTCTATGTTCCAGTTTTCTTTTTTATTCATTTTTCTGAAGCTTTGTAGCTTGAATAATGACATGTGAAATGGACATGGGGGGGACCTTTCTGTTGAATTCTCTACAACACACATTGTTGATCTCTCTAATCATTTTGTCAAATCGTGAGAACAAAGTCAGCACTTCTCCATGAATGCTTTGAGAAAAAGCTTTTTGCACATGTTTTCTCACCAAGAGCAAAAAAAAACAAGTTGCTGATCAACATTTTTACATTTTAGTGGGTTTATAGAGTTAATGTTCGATTCAGACTGACAGTCTCCGTGGGTTTGCATTTGACACAGTGTTGAGAACCAAAACCCATGATGGCTATGATTGATGTCACCGTTCAGTATAATGGTCAAACCATGAAGCTGCCAGTTCAAGATGATGAAAGTGAATTCACTATTCTGGGACATTTGTGGCCGTGAAAGATAAGACTTGCACGTACGTTCTGAGACATCTCACAAAAGCGAGAAACCTTCCTTTGTGAAATATTTGAAAGAACAGTTGTAACTCGACTTACCAACTCAGCTCACACTATTACATATCAGTTGTTGAACTTGGGAGTCGTTTAAGCTTTTTGTGAGATAAGAAAAACACATTGAAATAGTCAAAGTGTAAAATGCTCCAGTTGGTCTGTTAACGTCAGAGGTAAATGTTTGACTTGACTCAGGGACCAGTGTACAGGGTTTACTCATAATTATCTCTGTCTCGACTCAAGGTATGAAGCCCCTGTTGGGAGGCCCATTTTTAAATTATTCAGCTTTAAATTAGGTTTTTGATTATCTTTTGATATGAACGGTATGAATTATTTATCAAGAGGAGCGGGAACTTTATACGGTCTCTCGAGCAAATGTATTACTTTGTTTTCATTATGAGAAGCTAAAGCTTGAAGGCACACAATGCTGCAGAAAGGCTGACTGATTATGTGATTCAACAGGAATATTTACAATAACAGTGCGACCAAGTATTGGTACCTGTGCTGAAACAATACTGTCGGATGTACAGTGGGATGTGCTTTCACTCACCATAGTATTATAATTCTATAGTTAATCATTCATTTTAATAAGGCCTGCATGTGAATCATATCCTAATCACAATATCTGTCAATATAATTAAATTTGAACTGTTTTACCATATAATGCAGCTCTAAATTTTACATCAGATCATACGGATTAAACAGACTACATCAGTCATTTCATTAAGTGCCCACATTTATGTTCAAGTGACAAATCCACCCCAACCCCCAGAACAGGTTATTATGAAGTGTGAAAGAAAAACAGTGACCCGGATCTTCACACACAGAGCCTCTGTAATATCAGTTTAAGAGTGAGATATGAGGAGCTTCAATACCCTTGGTTTCCCTCCTGATTGCATCACACTGATTGCTCAATAGTGCACAGGCACTCTGTTATTAGCGTAGTTGGGCCAAAAGTAATTATGTCGTCAGCCAAAGCGACTTTTAAATTTCAAGCAGACCAGGCTCCGGCTCAGTGCATGTTTTACAGTGATGCAAATGTTCATGTATCATCTGTGGCTGGGCACAAAGTGTTAATGAAGACATCGTCCATACATTTAAAGGCCTGAACCTTAAATAAGGTGTAAGATAATTTGCATGGGTCAGAATTTATCGGAGCACATCCAGTCAAAACTACAATTCAGGGCCCGTATTCACAAAGCCTTTTATCTTAACGTTAGGAGTACTCCTAAATTGGACTAAAAGTTTTTATGTAGGAGTTGTTTCTTAAAAGTAATTCACAAAGCCACTGAGACCTACTTTTAGTTATGAAAACGGTGAACTCCTACACTAGAAGTAACTCTCTGTTGCTATGGATGACGTCATTTTATAAGGACGCACTTAGAAGCGGTGACAACGGTGATTGGTTGTTGAGTGACAGGGCAGCCCACTGAAAAGTCATTTAGGCTACGCAATGCATGAAGTGAAAATAAGGAAGTTGCCTACAAGCCCATGACAAAGCCTATGAAAAGATATTGGATAAAGAAATGTATTTATGAGGAGAATTTGTCCAGTATATTGTAACATGCATCAAAGACAATTTGTGTATTGATGGAATGCAACTTTTTCCGATTGACAATTCGCACGGGAATAGTATAACCTGGGGACCTCCAGTAATTTGTAATAATTGCGGAGGTCGTCTGTGATCTTAATCCCATGCGAGTCTGCCATGTCCATAATTTGTAAAGTAAAGTAGCTCCTAACAGACAAATTTAGGACCAACTCCTTAAAATAATGGGCGTGTCAGTCGTAACTTTAGGACTCCTAATTTTTTAAAATAAGAGTTATTCACAAAACATTTTAGGCCTAAAAGTAGCACCTAAGTCTGGGAGACCTTACAAGTAGTCCAGAGGACTCCTAACTCGCTAAGACCTGGTCACAGCCGAATGTTTTGGAGACGCTAAATGACAGGGAATTATTAAAACGATATCGGTTGGACCGCGAAAGGACTGAAGTTGTGGTTGAGTTGGTGAGGGGCACTTAACATTCCCAATCAACTGAAACAATCCGATAACGCCGGAGTTAAAATGTTTGGCAACACTCCGGTATTTGGCTACAGGGGAAATGCAGCTCTTTGCACAGGACTAGTATTACCTGGAGACCTCAAGTGATTTAGAAATCATCCCACCACGTCTGTGTTTCGTGTGGCGCATTCGCACAGGATAAGCGAAGTCTGTGTTTTAACTTTAATTTACTGACATTATCCCCCGGGTCGATCGCACCGGAGCCCTTACTGGAGCAGCACAACGGTTAGATATGGATATTTTTTATATAATAACTGATGAGCCTGTTGAAAGATGGAAAAGTGTTCCTTACCGCATGCTGCCATGCATGTAATCCATCTAATCATCTTTCGAGATTTCGCTCTTCTGATGAGCCTCCTGAATTTGCACCCAAAATGCTGTCAAAACTTTCATTTATAATTCCCAACGCAGCCTCCATAATTCTCGACCGGGAAAAAGGCAGAAAAAGGCGTGGAAAACACAAAAAACGACCCCAAACCACAGAGATGCCGATTCGCATGGGACTAATATTATCACATGACCTCTGTATTTGGCGAAATATGGAAGGTAATTTGCGGTGGAATTTTTACGTTACAAATTACAAACATGGCAGATTCGCACGGGATTAAGATCACAGACGACCTCCGCAATTATTACAAATTACGGGAGGTCCCCAGGTTACACTAGTCCCGTTTGAAATGTCAATCGGAAAAAGTTGCATTCCATCAATACACAAATTGTCTTTGACGCATGTTACAATATACTAGACATTGTTGCGAAATTAATTCTCCTCATAAATACATTTCTTTACCCAATATCTTTTCATAGGCTTTGTCATGGGCTTGTAGGCAACTTCTTTATTTTCACTTCATGCATTGCGTAGCCTGAATGACTTTTCAATGGGCTGCCCTGTCATTCGACAACCAATCACCGTTGTCACCGCTTCTAAGTGCGTCCTTATAAAATGACGTCATCTATAGCAACAGAGAGCTACTTCTAGTTTAGGAGTTCACTGTTTTCATAACTAAAAGTAGGTCTCAGTGGCTTTGTGAATTACTTTTAAGAAACAACTCCTACATAAAAACTTTTAGTCCGATTTAGGAGTACTCCTAACGTTAAGATAAAAGTCTTTGTTAATACGGGCCCAGGTGTAACAGAGGGGGGAAGTACGGTGAGTGATGTACGATGTGCTGCGGGTCATAACTCATCCTCTTGTCAGAAACTTGAATCTGGACATGCCCGTTAGAGTTTGTCACTGCAGGTAAGACTTAGGGGCAACATTAGACAGAACTGTCAGACGTGCAGCGCCCGAAGCTCTCCACAAGCATTCCTGACAGAGAGACGTTACAGGATGAGAGTCTCACATGGCGGTATTTCCCCTCATCTTACCTGATGGTCTGAAATGAGTGGAGAGCAGTAAGCCAGGGTATTGGTTTCCAAATGAGTCTAAAGCTCTTTAAATGTCATAATACTTTAATAAAATGGCATTGAGCAATTTTATGGGTGGAAGCGTTGCAACAAAAACACTTCCCTACTGCATTGTCTTTAATCTTTAAAGGATGCTTTAAAAGACTCATAGGGGGATATCGTGTATGTTTTATGCAAACCAGATATCGTAAAAACAACATTAATTCAATGAATTACAAACAAAAACATCCCAGTGGTTTTCTGAATGTTGTGTAATTGCGTTCTCCATGTACCTGTTTTCCAGCAGGGGACATGTTGTAGTCAGAACTGTCAAACAAGTTGAACTTTTTTGTCAAAATGCCAACAAAGATCTAAAAAGTCAACAATTCAAATTGTTCTAGTTTTTTGTTGTATACTTACTTTAAGCCTTGGATGTTAGAAGTAGGGTGGTGAATCTTTGGCAATTGGACTCTTGGGTGTCCAATTTGATTCGAGACAATTTTCGATTCACAATTGGTTATCGATTGAATGAATAGAAACAGCAGCTTTTTGCTGCTGTTTATATGAAAAACAACTGGAAATTATGATAAACAATCTGTGGCCTTTTTATTAAGTTAACAGCAATAATTAATTTAAGTATAAAGCATGCGTGCGTGATTTGGCAGAAAAATAAGCAGGTGTGCTCTGCTGTGTTACTGTGTTATTAATGTCCAGCTTTGAGAGCAGAGTTTTTGAAGTAAAACGCACTGAGCACAGTTATTTTCTTGCGCTACTCTCATAGTTCAGTTCTACCTTTTTGTTCTGTCAACATCCCGGTACTAATTAGCATTTAGGAAAACAATGTTTTACAATTGTGAAGAGATTTTGAATCAAGACAACAATTATAATTCTTAGGTTAATCTATAGTTTAACCCATCCCAGATAAGAGAGAGACTAAAATTGTTTTCGTCATCTCTCCTTGTCTGAATCCACTTGAATTTATGTACAGTAAAAACCAAAATCCTGTTGGTAATATTAAAAAAAATACGGCAGAATGTGCTCAACTCACATTAAGACCAAAATACTGGGTGCAAATCCTTAAGTATTGAATAATCAGAAAGGTAAAGACAGCCCTACCATTTAAATATTTAATCTCCTGTGTGGCAGCTCCTGCTGTGTTGCTGTGATTTTACAGGTTACATACCGTATATTATCACATTCTGTGCTTTTAAAGGTTATGGCTTGCCCTCTTTGGGATGCAAACATCGTGCTGATTGTGGTTACCTATAATTACCTCACCTGTTGATATTGATTGTGAAATTGCCAGAATACGCGCTGAAGAAGGGCGGCGCGCCCGAAACTTTCCTTGTCGCAATGTCAGACACTTAAATGGAAGTGCTGTCCTTGCCTTGTCTCTCTTTTCTTTTTTGTGCGTGTGACACTTTGTGAGCTTGGCTAACCACATCTCATAACACCCGTGTTATTTTTATTCAGGACTCGGTGGATGTAAGTTATCAGCGTGCACTGTGAAACATACTGGACAGGGCTTTGTCACTGTACCCGGCTGCATAATTAGAAACAAATAAATAGCATCTGTGCTCCGTGTTCATTATCAAAAAGTAGTTGGAAAGAAAGACGGATCACATTTTCAAACGGTGGGAGGCTAATGTTCACTTTGGCACAATAACACGCCATCCTTGACAATAAGAATCGATCCGTGTTGACTTGATGGATTGGGTGGATACCAATGCAACTGCACCTCTCCCATGCAGACATGTTCGGTTAATTAAACTCCATCTTCCCCTGGCCCATTCCCCACCCTGCATGCGTAGGTTAATTGAACCCACACAGACCGATGGCTCTTCTCAGATCTGCACGTAAATGGGTCGTATTTCACAGCCACATGCCAACTTTATAAGAGCGTTCATGTCACAGGTGGGTGAACCGTGTTTTTTTTATAGAGCCTTGTAATTGTGGGATGGTTAACCAATGAAGTGACAATCTTTAGCCTCTCACTCGTTCAGTCGTTTGCATTTATTAAGCGCTGCCACAGGGTTCTGGAGAGCAGATTCAATTAATATTCAAACACATTTTCTGTAAAACACTTCAGTGGAGATGCAGTGATCACACACGTTTTCGAGGCTTTTGAAGTGAATGCAGAGAACAATTCATTAAGAGCTAAGCATTAGTCTCGACTCTCACACTTTCAAATGTCTACATTTGTGGTTTCACGCCTATAAAACACAACATTTAAAGTGTATAAGCTGCCGTTTCACCAGCTTTTAGCTTTTATCATATAAACCTTACAAGCGATCAAACTTTTTATCAGTCTATGAAACAAAATCCACATGGGTCTGTGTCAAAGAACAGAGCACACGCCCTACAATATCAGTTTGACCCCTACACATTATACCGAGCTGATCATGTAAAAGGAAAGATCTCATTAAACTGATCTGCGACACTCAGATCGCAGTGAGGAATTCAGAGACTGTTTGACACGTGGCATTTCAGACTGAAGGAAATTAACTTGCATCGTATTGATTCTGCTGCTGAGGGAAAATGTGTACCAGAGAGAGTGACTTTTGAGTGAAACAGTGGCAGTATGTCTTCACAATAATGACTTGTGCAAAGTCTATAAAATGCCACGCCACAGGAAGTACTGAGAAGTAAAGTGTTCAGCCTGTCCTCGCCAGAAAAATGGTCGTATAAGTTGTGTGTGCAAACAGCTTATAATGATGACAGACCCTTTCAGTCTAGTAAGAATTGCTCGTCTGGTGCATACGGCAAAAATGTTTTCTATGTTCTGGGTTTACTTCCTGTTCATGCGGCCTATTAAATATGCGCAGTTGTGTTTCTCACACAGTCTCACCTGCAAGTTCCCACTCAGCCCATAGTCTTTACATTGTGACGGCAACACAGATTTTTAAAAATTGCTTTTTTCGACTAAGGAAATCTTTTTGCAGTTCTCAGTGTAATGTCAAAGGTTATATGGATGTATTTATTATGTGTATAGGAAAAATGTTTTTTGGGGTCACCGGTCTGTAACACAGTCCCATTTACGAACCCATATTTATGTTCATTGTGAGGCAGGCGCCCTCTGGTGGCCGATGGAATTACGACAGGAGCAATAGAGGAAGTCAGGGAACACAATATAATGAGCGACACAAGTTCACAAATGGAGGAGTTTGGGGTTCATGTCCAGGGGAAAATCAACAGTCATGGTTGACATATTTTGACTTATATTATGTGCTTGGCTTACATCACTTGCATAACTAGCATACTAATTGTAACCCAAATCGCAACCAAGTAAATGTGTTACCGTGGAACAATAATGATCCAGTATGACGCTAATTTATACAGAGGAAATTACTTTGGTATTTACATGGTACACTATAAGCTTTTGTAACAAGACAGAATACGCTTGAATTAGCAGACTTTCTTCACCTATAAGTAACCATTTAAAACAGGTCCAAGGGTTAAAGCCTTTGTGTCGTGACAGTATTAGACCATGGAATGATCAAAGAGAAGGATTGCAGAGAAAAGTGATAGAAAGTGAGTGAAGAGCAGGGATTTTAGAGCCATTACAGCAGGAGAGTATGATAAGACGTTGAGTATTGGTGCTCTCGACACATCAAAGCTCGATGTGATAGAAAACATCATTAGCTATCATTAAACCTAATACACAAAGGAACTGTAGGTACATTAGGGTTCCCTGGCTGTTCATCAGGATATATTCTGTTTGATGCCTGTTAGGTTTCTGTTTGCTGAGTTTCACTGTTTTTAGCATCTCTCTGCTTCTTTTGCATTTCATACCTGCTGGCTCCAGTTTTTTAGATGTGAGGATTTGCTGCTTTTATTTGCCATTTGTGATATTTAATGTAGAGTCCTTGGGTTTTTGGACTGTTAGTTGGACAGAAGAAGCAATTTTTTTTTTCCACAATTTTCTGGCATTTATAGACCTAAAAAAACCAAACAATTAATCATGGAAATAATAAGCAGATTAAAAGATAATCCCTGTCTTCTATCTTTATGGCTACTTAAAAGGTCATTTTAATTTTCTGTCTTGGACACCAGGCTTTTCAGACTTTAAGTAATAAGAAAGCCTATTGATAATATTAGCACATCATGTCTTATTAGTATCTGAAAGGTAGTATCTGAAATCCAGGCGGTTAATTGGGATGCTTTACGACTTACTCTGAATTAGTGTGCTGTCAGAAGCAGCAAAGTTAAGCGTTTTCTCTTTCAAAAGCTTCCATGAGCTATTATTAGAGTCGACTGTCTGAAATGACTCTGCATTTAGTTTAAGTAGTGCCATTAGAACGGCAACAAATGTGCCGACACATCTTGGCACTGCCAGGTTGGAGCTCGTTTCTGCAGCACCTTTGTTCATTACTGAAAACGGCCGCTCTTGGCTTTCGCACCGCAACGAGCCGCCAGCCAGGAAAGCTGAATTTATTTATGCACACTAAAGCGCTTTCGCTCCAGGTTTAAAGAGTGAGTGTGGCCTTTCCTTCCTGCCTAGTACTTTATGTATCCATTACAAAGAGGCGACAGTATAAATACAGTGGAAAACAAATAAAGTTCTTGTCAGGTGTAATGATCAGGACGTAAGTACAGTAAAAGTGCAAACCTTTTTCTCTCTCTGCTGTATGTTGTAACGGTAAAGCAGGTGGCATCAGTGAGGGCTCGAAAAGGAAAATTAAAGTGTCTCCTGAAGAATAATTTGATATTTTAAAATAATAAAATTCTAGTCAGTCAGTTAACATACAAACCCAAAATAGAAGTCTAGTGGATGTAGAATATATCACTTTTGGGAGCAAAGTAGGAAGTAGTGTGATGGTGTTACAGAGCCACAGAGGCAGAGTCTCGCATAACACAACACAACATAATACAACACCTAACAGTCTCACATCAACATTGCCACGTATTGCCACTTTAAAGGATCCCCCATTGGAGAGGGGCCCTATGTTCCTGTGCTGTACATCCCAACAGTGGGTGTCAGATGAAGAAACTTAAATACGTAATTCTGGCGGGGCAATGAGCATGTTGTTTTTAATCCCTAATTTCCCCCAAATGCTTCCCTGCCTGAAGTTCTCCGTGGTTGGGCATATCCATTTTTCCGAACCTTGCTACTGGCAGATGCAGACCTACGAGGAAAGCTGCAAGAACAGATTTAACCCCACACCACAGCCTCCGTCCTGTCTCTACAGTACCGCTGCTAATGGGCAAGTGAAGAGGCCAGACTGGACCTTTTTCTTCCTCCTGGCTCACTCGAGATGGAATGACCCCCACTCCCCCACCCAACTAACTGCAGTCACCTGTAATTCCCTGTTATAGCATGAAAAGCCATCTCTGCAGGGACAGGAAGCTCTTCACATTCTTCTCAACCTCTCCTTCACTCTCACTCACGGAGGAAATAAACACAGGAGGAAACATCTGCTTCTTGTCTCAGGCCTTATGTATTGTAAATTAAATATTCAATGGAAAGTAACTCATTGTTTTTGCAGTAAGTCACTCAGACTAGTACCCAGAAAATGTCTCGGAAGAATGTAAACAGGATTTAAATGATTAATGTCTCTTTATGTATGATCAATGATCTGTCTTCTAAAGAATAACCATAATTATAGGAGTCTTGCAACATATTCAAGCATTATTTTAGGATATATTTGTCTAGTTTCACTTCCTTGTGGTTCATTTAAGGTCAAACTCTCAGCACAGAGCGTGACTGCAGTACAGTAGTGAACAGCAGTCTTGTGGTTTTGAAAGCGGCTCTTTTCCAAGAGGGGGGGTTTTGTGTTTTGGCCGAACAAACACACAAACATCTACAGACTCCTCGGGGGAGCCACTGTATCACGAACACAATATGTCCTCTGGCCTATTGTGTTTGGGAAACGATAACCACAAAATGTATGAATGGAATAGAGAAAGCAAATGTTTCTGCCGCCACAGCGAGCAAGTTATTTGCTTGTTCTTTAAAAACCTGGCAGCACTTTTTTGCGGATTTAACAAAAGGAGCTGACGTCTGCAATGAAGTTGCAATTTTTTGCCTGTAAAGTTTTATTTCATAATTTCTAGTGAATGATAATCAAAGAGGCTTTTTTTTCTTTAACGTTTGAAGTGCTTTGCCCAACAGTTAAATATCCCAATGACCTTTTCTCCAATCTGGGTTTTTTACCAAAGGGAAATAGGACTGTATCAAAGCTTGTAATCCCTGGGAAAAGGTCATGACATGTCTGTGAGTAGAGTGATGCGTATACTCTGCACAACATTTACTTTATCTTTCTTAAAGGAGAATGACAAGCTAGCTCACCGATGGGAGAAGATAAAGATGAGATTTTGTGCAAATACTGTACTGCTTCAAAAGTGATTTCAGGGGTGGCTTTAGTACAGTTGGATGGATAACTGGCTGCAGACCCCTCTCTATCCCACCAAGTGCTCACCCACAAATTGAAGCATTATTAACTCACGTTTTTAATAATGAACCTCAGATCAGCCGGATTAAGAGTGATAATGGAGGGATCATTGTCATCGATCCGGCAGTGCAACAATTGCTACAGCGCAGCGAGGAGCGAATAAAGTCAGAAATTGTAGGAGCGTGCTTGAAGCTATTGGTTTGCAAACTGAAACCCCTTTCACACTGGAGGGAGAGAGAAAAACAGTGACACCCACTAACATCTGGCTTTTGTCTACAGTGGGAAAGGGTACATTCATTCATGGGTCAAATGGCTCTGCAGTAGTCGTAGGGGTTTACCGCCTCCAGTTTTGATCGGCTTTGTCAATAACACGTTCAAGCACCACTAAAACACTTCAGTTGTCTGCGTTTAGTTGGACTGAGAGACTGAAGTAACACTGTCACTAGACTCCATGCTGCTTTCTACTGTTCTGTGTTTTCTGGCATAGTTTGTGATATTGAATGTGAAACAAAACAGAAAGGCAAACTCATCTGCTGCAACGGGAAAGGATGAAAGATTTGCCAATTTTCTGCTGGTTCACATGTGTTTAAAAACCAGCATATACATGGCTGAAGGCAGGCAGCCACTTTAAGATTAAATATTACAACACTGACACAGAAAAATGTGCCCTGACATGAGCTGCAGCCGTAATCTATGGGCAGGTACAGCTGGATAAACTTCATGAATCAGCATTACAAGTCCATGACACAAACATTTATTTTTTTCATCATACTGATGAAACTGCTCTGTTTAAGACTTAAGACTAAGTACATATGGCCAGTTTAACAGATATTCAATCACACACATAACCTAAGTTTATTGATTCGGTCCTCTTAGTCTACTCTTCTGCGTTTTGCATTTTGTGATTGATTTATGATCATCTTTCATGTAATAACAAATTGTTTAGTTTCTATTAAGTTTATATTAAAATACACTTTTCTATCAAAGTTTTGGAACACTCGGCCATCAGCGATCCCAATTGGACCTAGAAACGCCGATCTCAGGTCTATGAAAACACACAACAAAACAACATAAGTAGGCAGGCTCTTGCTTCTTGCTGATATAGCAGAAAGAATGCCAGTTTTGAACCGTCTCCTGTCCCAGTGGTGAGAGGAAACGCACATCCACAGGGGAACAGACTTTGACAGGACACCGGCACTCTCCACTGAGCGAATGTCTGTTCAGTCCTGCTTCACCACGGTTTCATCACTCTTCCTCTCCGCCTTCTCTGCCTCTGCAGGGTTCTTTTTTATTTCGCAGTGTGGAGTTTCCACGGTTGTTCCAGTCGTCGCACCGTTACCTGGAGACAGCGAGCGGGGAAAACCATCCCTCTACCTGTTTGTGTTTCGCAATGGCATACCTGCTTCCTTTGTGCTGTAAAGTAATCTTCAAAGTTCAAATGTGCCAAATAGCCTATTAGTAGTGCAAGTAAGGTTTATAGGGAACCATTATATAAGTTGATGTTGTCATTTTTCTACAGCCATTGCCCTGTGTAATCAGTATTTACTTCAGAATACCAAGTTAAAGCAAAAAAAGTTGTCTATTGCAAGTTTAATTATTAATTTTTTCACAGGGATATGCAACATGTGAAAAAAGATTTGAGCTGTTAACTTTAGAGGCAGTGGGGTGATTTCAGTTTATTGACACCAAGGGCCTCAAAGGAATAAAAAATGCTCAGCACAGGTGCCATCCATCACTCTCCTCATTATGTTCCCCCTTTCCTTTTTCATTCAATAAACCAAATGTCTATTTTTTAATTCGTTTTGCTCTTTGCTTTTGTCCCAAAGCCGCCGCATTAACCTGCTTTAAAGTCCGAGCAGAGCCGCGTGGACTGTGAAATCTGTTACGCAGTTGGGGTGTGCATCCTCGTATGCCGTATGACTAATTTGTTTTTTTGTTCATGGTTATTTAAAGATAATACATTCATCCGGATGAACTGGAAGTTTGAAAAAGGGCTGAGAAAAACTAAAATGCTGCAGAGTGGAATCCAATTGATGAGGGTATTTCTATGCTTCGTTTCTTTTTCTAAAGGAACTCATTTCTAGGTCGTACTCTTGATGAATTGTATCTATAATTATATTTCCCTAAATTAAAACATTGGCACGTTTTAGAGCTTTGTCCTTTAGGAAGGACAGACTGACATGAAAGTCGAGGATCAGAGAGTTGGAGGTGCTGTATGTGGTATATTCATACATCCCAGGTGCAGAGACGGTAGTCTGGGGATGTACTTCCCAGATTTTCAGAACTCAGGAGTTCAATACTGTCTGTCAAAAAGAAAATTCAAATCTACACATGCTTTAACCAATTTTCTACACTGTATGTGTGGCATGCAGGTGAAGCTTGTCAGTCTGCCATTGTACAACTCAATTGTCTTCCACGCGCTGGAACATTCACCTGTAGTTTTATCTTTTTTTTTGTCCAAAACTTGCACATGTATAGCACAGTTCAAATCAACTAGGAGCATTATAACATACAAATACAAATGCTTTGAATCAGCTTGTATGCTAAAATACAAAGTGACATTTTCTCGACTAATTGGCCTCTGAGGTGAGTAATAATGTCTTTTGCGGTCAAAGTGCCCGCAGTGTGACGTGGATGACTTCGGTCACATTAGCTGTGGTGTCAGGAGGTGAACACTACTGCTCCACTGTGTGTTGCTGTGTGTGCCAGACAGCCTCCTTAGTTGTTTTGTGCCACTGACATTCATGACAGAGGAAGAGGGCAACAAGTCTGGGAGATAATTCATCCCTATTAGAATCAATATCAGAGAGGTGTTAAAGTGAATTATCCTCACGGTCATCTAAAGCAGCCTCATTAAACCATAAAAGGACCATGTCTCTGTCATCAGACGCTATCTGCTGATCTTAGTGGAGAAATAAAACATTTATTACACTCTGGAGGATTTAGCATGCTTTAAAGTTTCTCTCAACATGTCCCAAATCTGCCTCTTCTCTCTCTCTTAGCAGTGTTACTGCCCTGTTTTATGATTCTGAAACTAACCGTAAGTTATTCTTTGCTAATGTGATCAGATGGTGTTTGACGGTCGGAAGCCTCCGTCTCAAGTCGATGCAGATTAGGTGGGTTGAGTATCAGAAAGTCAGGGCACTTAAATGCAATTGTATCGCCGAAGCCCAAGGGTTCACTTTTTAACAGCAGAGGTTGTAAAGTGCATTTGCCAATGATGAAACCAGACAGAACTGATAAACTCTTTTTTTATAAAAGAAGCAGCTGGGAAACGCTTTCTTAAAGTCACCTATATTGTGTAAAAAAACAACAAAAAAGTATCTGAGCAAACTGTCACTCTCCAGAAGAAACACGATGATGGTGGAATCAGATTATGTTGGTATGATTTGAATAATACGCTTACTGGAGACAGTGATGGATTGAGAATATTTGGCTGTCTCTCTGGTTGTCTTTCATAACCTGATAACCTTCCATAGGTTGAAAGTACATTTGCACAGAAACTGAAGGTTAGTAGTTGTGTATTTCCATTTTATGCTACTTTTTACTGAGGGAGACATTGTGCTTCTTACTCCACTACATTTGTCTGAAAGCTATAGTTACTAGCTACTCTTGAGTAGCAAATCTACTTAAAGAGCCATATGATAAGCTTATGAATGCAATTTATCATCCTAGTCTAAACCAGGCATTTTGGATTGTGACCAATGAACAGTGTCTAGGCTTGTCCCTTTGTCTAGGAGTTGCTAGCAGTTCACCAAAGAAACATTCTCAAATGGTTTCTTTTAAAATGGCATTTTTTGTCCTTTAAGGGAGCTTTATGTAACAATTTGAGGTCACTTACACGTGTTAATCACATTTTACTGGCCATATGTGAGCGGTTTTTAACATAACCTAAAAAATGTGACTGCCATGTGTCTCTTAGGTGTCTAAACAAGCCTTTGGACGATTTGTTTAAGTTGTTCAGTGCTGATGGACTGTGGATTTTTTTTTTTTTTGCGAACAAATCAGGATTGTTCGCAGATGGCAAATTTCAAACAACAAAAATATTTGGGGTTATACAAAGGCTCAAAAAGTTAATAGACGTGTGTATCAGAACTTTGTTACATCTTCTCTCCTCTCTCTCATTAACCATCTCATGACCACTGAGTTTTATCTTGGGACCTATTTGTAGGGGGCAGCCTTTATATGACAACATTGCTTTATATAAAAATGTATATAAACTAACTCTTAAATGCTTCTTACGCAGTCTAATAATGTAATATGTAATAATATCAGTCACAAGTCTGAGTAGTAGGGTTCTGAATGCAGGACTTACTTTACTTTTACCTAAATAAAGGATCTGAATACTTCGTCCATCACTGCCAGCTTTAAGCCAGCAGCTTCTGTGTCGTGATTCTGCATTGCTTGAGTCTCCAGCCCACCTTTTGCCACCCCAGTCAAAATGATCTGGACGTGCCCACTGCCTGATTCAAGTTTGAATCGATACAGCTGACTGAATAAGAGAATCCCCCACAACAGGGTTTGAATAAACAACAAGCATTTCCCCTCTCGACAAGTTCGGATTCACACGTTCAACTTCTAAAAAGTTTATAATCTCCAGTGAGACGAGTGAACTTTAAAAACCATCAAGGTCTTTCGTAATCAGCCGCTCTTGTCTCTATCTCCCTCTTCACACAGGCTGTTGCTGATACTGTTGAAGGAAAAGGCTCTATCGCCAGTTTTGAGAAAGCAGGAGTGTGCAGCGATATTCCTGAATATGCGATTATAAATGCCAAGAAACTATCTTCAGCAGATAGTTTATAGATATGAGGTGGCTGAGAGACGCAGGCCAAGAGAGCTGATTGCAATAGATCCGGATGTTGTTTAATAAGTTTGGTGAATTACCTCACGTCACCCGTCTCCTTTATCACATCCGCTCTCCCACACGCTCCCCCTCTACTCACTCTAATATGCTCTTGTACTGAAATCAAAACACAATTGAAAAATGGCTCAGTTGTACTTATAGGCTTGCTGCATGGGAGCGTACGGAGCAAATAACACACTGATGTTTCATATCCAATACATTTTTTTTTATTTGTATTGTTTGAATACAATGTTGTTATGGTTTTAATTTCAGGGGAGAAAAAAATTGTGGGGCAGAAATATTAAATAAGGAATGTAAAATAGGCCAGAGCAGAAAAAATGTATCAGCAATACTTGAATATTGGCTTAACACATTAACATTCAAGCTGTTCCTGAAGCACAGCTTAGCTCCATCTGCAATTACTGTTTCTAAAAGGATCAGTTAACTAATCTGGGAGAATAATGCTTGTTTGCTTTCTCTCATGTATGGTGAATATGAAGCTGCAGTCAGAGGCCTGTTAGCTTAGCAAAAAGACTGAAAACAGGTGGAAACAACAAAATCCACCTACCAGCCCCTCTAAAGTATACTTAGAAAGAACAGTTTCTTGTTTGTGGTGTTGTTTTTGTTTTTTGTTTTTTTGTACACTAGACTAAGCTAGGCTAAGCTAACTGGCTGCAGGCTCTAGCTTCATATTGACAGTTACGAGAGCATTGTCACCCCAATATAAGCAAGGAAGCAGACAAGCGTTTATCCCAAAATGTCAAACTACTTCATAGTTTTGAACATTTTTCCATCAACATAGTGTCATTCTCATTTTTGCAATAGAGTAGCATGATGGAACTGGCACAACATTTTATGAATAGGCTATACATGAACGATTAGCTGTTTCCTTTCTGAAAAAGAGATAAAGAATAGTGGTACATTAAAACAGGTGTGATATAACCTTCCATACATTGAAACATGAAAGAAACAGCAAAGTGATATTCATATGTGCTCTACATCATTGGTTGCAGTTTCTGATTTGATTGCCACTACAATAATTACATCTTCATGGTGCGGCCTCCTCTTGAATTGGTGACATCACTGAACCAAATTCCTGATAATCACATTAACATAATGGATGGAAACAAGCATTCATTTGCATTTTTCTTTGCTGATTTTCTCAAACTTTGGTTAAAACGCATGATTACATTATGTGGATACGTTCATACACGGTTATTGTTGACCAGGAGAAAAACTAGTCCCACCCTGATCAAAGAACCCTGTGGTTCAGAGCCAAAAAGCTAAGATTACGCTAGCAAGATTAAATGTTAATAACGTTGCAACGGAATTTGTAACAACAAGACTAGCTAGCTAACCAGCCAATATCAAGATTCTCACAAGCAAATAGTGGCCATGTGTACTGTAGTAGTGCAGTGGGACAATGTAGGTGACTTCTTGCATAGTTGTTCCGTAGTTGTCTGTTCGTTAAGAATCAGTCGACACCCAGAAGCCAATAAAAAACAAATATTCACTCAGATTGTGGTATAACTTCACTTAATTAGCTCCAAGTTGAAAAGCAAGAGCTTCTCAAGCTATTGTTCCGTGTTGTGTACTGACAAGAACAATGACACTGATCTGACACACATCACAACTCGCCAGGCTTCAGTTGCTTAAAACAAACTGCTGTGCTGGTATCTCTTGAGAATTTTTGACAAAGCAGCGTAATTGGAAATCGAAATGTTTGGCCACGAGAGACGTGAGAATCAACAGGATGGAGGGGGTGGTAAAATGAGAGTGACTAATGGATAGAAAAGATCTCGGAGACATAAAAGAGGACTGAAATCTTGTCACTGAACTTAGACTTAAGAATGTGGTTGCCATGTTTCATCAATGAAGTGTTTAAGAGAAAATGTCATGAACTGACATTTGAGTTGGCAAAATAAAATATCAGTGATGCTGCTGGAAACTCTGTCGGCGAGGTTACAGCAGGTTTGCATTAAATGAAACGGTGGATAATTGAGTTGTTTGCATCCACAGGCTGGTAATTACTCACTCTTGAGAGCCTGTTGCTCCTATGAGCTCTATTATTAGCTTGATGTTGTTCTCAGTGTGATGGTTCAGTAAAGGGCTGAAGAGAAGACCATAAAATTAGCTAATTTCCTGTTTTAGAGGACGATTTTTTTCAGAAAGTTCTGTGGGTTTTCTGTGGCAAAGACAAAGTCTCTCCAACCACTAGTTATACAGTATTGTGGTTCCATGTCCTTTTCATCAGGCTTTTGCCCTAGTTTGAAATAATAACCTTAAGTTTTTTTTTAGCCTTTGACTGAAACTGTAATGCGTCAACGTAATGATGAAAACCCATATCCACAGTTGTTTTGTTTTTTTGGCCTCTTTATGGAGTTATTGACAGAACAGTGTTTAGATATGACAGTGAGGGGGGAGGACATACAGCAAATTGACCACAAGTCGGGCTCTAACCCTGGGCCTCTGTACATGGGCTGCATGCTCTACCAACTGAGCTACCCTGGTGCCCCAATCTGCCATTATTTTCTAAAAAAAAAAAACTGAAAAAATCAATTTAACACTCACTTCAGTATGGGGTGAAAAAAGAAAATCATTGTAGACACACTTCCAATTTATTTGTGAAGGCAAAGTGGTTACGAAACCGCTTTGAAAGCCAACACAGGAAACTGAAATGGGCAAAAGGGGAAAAAATGTGACCAATCACTACATACAATAATGTGTTATTTCAGTTCAGAGCTTTCAGCACTTTTCACTTTCAGTAGTTATACACAGATTCGGGAAAAGCAGAAGGAAATGGCGACGTCTGGCCAAACTGCATAAAATACTTCTAAGTTTGCCAGAGTAGTGGAAAAAGCTTAAAAACTCCTCCAACTAAACTCTTACATTTTTGTGGTACCACTCTCTTACAATGGCCCTGATCGCTGCTGCCTATAGTGTGAATCATGCATTCATGTTGTATGCTGCATGACGACACTATAATGTAACAATCTTTAACTTGAACTGCCAGTATGAAAGGTTTCTGGTGTTTGAGCTCTAAGACTTCCATCAGTGATAACACATCAGTGGTGCATTTGTTTTGGCAGGAAACACAATGGGCTTGATGTGTCTTGTCTTACTGAGTTACTTCTATTTAATTCCACACTATTTGTGTTGAAGTCAACCTTAACCATATGAGACACTGTTGCCCCGAAGTGGTCTGAGAAAATAGTGCCCGAGATTTGTGGATGGGGCCAGGTGAAATCTCTCTTTCAATTTTATGTTGGTGACATTTCCAAGACCAAGGACAGGGGTTTTCTTGATGTGTCACGTCTGGGGGCACACACTAAATAAGAAAAGGGCTCGATAATCCCAGGCTTCAAACCTAAACACAAGGTCGGACTTTTACCTGTGTAAATCCCTGTTTTCTGCTGCATACTGTTAGGGCAGGGGAAACTGACATTATGTCTGAGCAGAACAGAAAAAAAATAAAGCTCATTCATCAGAAGTCAGCATCTCCCAGCATGCTGGAGTACAATCGAGTTTATAGCAGTCACTTGGTGCACTTCTACCATCTGCTTGCAAAGCTTCTCCTTATAGAATAGCTGGTGAATGCAATCGGTGAAAAAGGAAACTGAATTTACAGCCCCTTAAAACATTTTACAAACCCTCCCTCAATTTACAAATTGCTATACTCAAGTTGAACTAAATGTGTTGGGGTTGTAACAATTGACTGTATAAAACACGGACGAAGCTTCTAGGTCTGAAAAGTGAAGCCAATTTGGAAGAACCTTAGACGTGCATTCTCTCTAATGGCCAGCAGGGAGCGAATCTACTGGTTTTTAAAGCTTATGAGGAAATTAGCCTACTTCTCAATTGATTTATTACCTCAGTAAACTGTTTCCTAATGAGTTTCTGGTCTCAATCTGTAGTTTCAAGTCTTCAATACAGTGTGATGTTCATTTGTAAATTGTTGTCCCATTTAGAGTTAAATATACTATAAAGTAGTGTATCCTTTACTGCATGGCTTCTTTGTGATTGACAAGTCGCTAGCACAGTGTGTCTGTGGGTTCTATATATTGTCAGTTCTGGCTCTAATAAGATGAGATGGTGACGGCAGTGATGCTAACGAAGATGCTTTAAGACGGTTGCTCACAAACCAGTGATGGACATCGCTGTGGGTTTACACAGAATGTACACATCCCAGTTTACTTGAAATGTTTTGTTTCAACAGACCAAAGATATTCAATTTAATACCGCACAAGAAAGAAAGACGAGAATTCTTTTACATTTTTGGCTTGAAAAGATTACGTTAAATGACTTGAATTACTTGATTGTCAACATTCCTTTTTCCTCTGTTGACAAATTGTTTCAGCTGTAAACTTGTGTGTATCATTCATGTTCACGTCGCCTTTTGGCACACAGTTTTTCTGACGGGAGACAAGCAGCAGGGAGCCTTGAGCCACCTGATGACCCCTCACTGAAGCGTTTCCATGGCTGTAGTATGATGGACAGCTGAGTACGGGGTGGGGTCTGAAGGTCGTGCGTACTGTTCCTCCCTCTGTGTTCCACGCTCACACTAATCACATCCTCAGCATTGACAGGCCATCCATCTTTCTCATCCCATGCTGTATTCCTCCTACTCCTCCTCGCTCTTTTTGTTACAGCTCGGAAAAGAGGTCACAGCCTCGCCAGACAAATGGAAACTACGTCAACGGAACACGTCAGATTCAGGGATCATTTCCTGCATCGTGGAGCAGACTCACCCTGTCTGATCAGGGAAACCACTGTTGAACTATAACAGGTCCTGTATCCCTGTGTGTTCACATCATTCTCCTATATTATAAATCATATTCTAATCAAATTGGCACTGGTCACTCTTTGAAAATCTTCCCCACCCGCAGGAAATAACACATTTAAAGGAGATTTATGTGTACAGTAAAAACATCTGTACCTGCTTAGCGAAAAACATCCTCTCATTAAAAGATGGTAAATGCTCCTAACCATTTGGGACTGATTCTGATTTAATCTCTGCAAGGGGCCTCTCTAATCAGCACTAACAGACTGCTGGGTCAAATGCAACAGCTGCTTTGCTGACTCACCTAATAACTCACCTAGATTATATGTTTTTCTACATGTGGTTTGCAGCAGTCTCTGAATCGTCATTTCTGTTAAGCACCAGGGTTTTGTTTTCAACTATTTTATATGAATAAAGTTTGTGTAATTAAGGAAATAAAGAACTACAATAAGTTTAAATATTAATTTTTTAGTGATATTGCTATTTAATTTGAACCTGGACCATGTAAGACTATATACAATGTGGACCCATTGTATTTTCCAGCTAAAGGGGCAGTTACAGGTCATGTGTAGAGCTAAACCAAATATATCTTTGGAACGGTCTCGACCTGGAGAGTAACATATATCAGTATAATGGCTCTTCATGCCTCCTGCTTTGAAATACTGACCTTTGAACCTTGACCTGGGTGCATGTTTAACAGCTTATAACTCAACAACAAAAAGGATTACAGGTATGGAACCCACTGTTATAAAGAGCTCCTGACCTCAGATATTAAATGGGTACAGTCAACAAATGGCAGCGCTGTCAAATCTTGATAAATTATGGTTAAAACTGATGAAACATCAATGATTTTCACCCATTGAACAACTACATATTTCAAATCTGATTGCACATATGTGTTTAGCATCCCCTTAAACTCCCCACTCTACTCTCAGATCAGTTTTTTACAACTACTTACAACTTCTAGGAAAAACAGTAACACCTATAAAAATTACAATTCCCTTGAGCCGCGCTATGTAACTTGTTATAACTCAGGACCGGAAGTTGTGTGCGTGTGTGTGTGTGTGTGTGTGTGTCTCTGTGCCAACAATTCGCATTGTTGATGGATCAAGAACACTTTGGTGTTCTTGTGTTGAGAAATGTTTAGATATCATTTACCTTGTCAGTAAGGAGTTAAATGATAGGATAAACATTTACTGGACTGATTCAATTATAAATATATTGCCAAAAGTATTCACTCACCCATCCAAATAAATATGGGGCTGCGTGCTCATTCCACTCGTGGTGTGGCTGCGTCGTGGGCACTGTTTCAGGGCGTTTCTGTTGAAGAGATATGTGCAGCTGCCAGCTGGGCCACGCCTCACATTTTCTCTAGATCTTATAAATTAGACGATACTGCGCCCTCACTGTCTCTCACAGTTTTGCACGTGGGTTCAGCAGCGAGTATGCCTGTCTGATTGGCAGTGTATTTATGACTGGTCTTCGAGCTTGTGTGGCAATACGGGAGTCTCTACATCCTATAGTGAGATGCAAAAACAAATGTTGAAAGTCCAGATCCAGATTATCATTATCATTTTTTATTTTTTTTAAAGCGAATGCTAGTGGATGAACCAGAGCACCCCGGAGAAAACCCGTACAAAAACCCAGAGAACATGGTCACTCAACTCAGGAGACCCAATCAGACCTGCATGTATCAGGCGGGCAGAAGCACAACACACTCACACCTCACTTGCACAGAGATCATTTGTTCATTTCCTTTTGCTGCACAAAATGAATCTTCTCCATCCTGATGGCTTAGGTGTCACAGTCTCTAGTTCTTGTGCAAGCCTGATCTTCTCTGACTCCAGAGCCTGTATTTTTTTGCGATTGTTCTCCAACTCCTTTAAGTACTGCACCTGTTTTTCGAAGTCCACCTTGAGCTCGCTATATATTCCAATGAAGACATTCAGTTCCTGGCATTTGTCTTCAATCCTTAGATTGTGCTTCAAGGCAACTCTAAATTCCTTCCAGACAACACGAGATGAGTATGGCAGTGGGGCTTTGGATGCCCTTGTCCTCTTCAGGTCCAATTCAAGCTCATGTAAATCATTGGACAACAGCCTTATGCATTCGAGACAGCACTCTCTCTCTTCCTCCCAGAGCTCCTTCACGCTGTCCTTTTGCTCCTCCGGATCACCTAAGGATTCCGTTGGCATTCCTGTCATCTCTGGCAATGACATTCCCGTTAGGTGAGATGACTCACAGATTTCTGAGCCTGTGTTCTGTGTATCCTCTTGTAAGAGATTCTCCTCCTGGCTGGTGCTAGCTTGGCTGGGCACGTGATTGTCTGTCTGGCTGGTCATGTCTTCACGTTTGTTAAACTCGCTCAGTGAAATGTTCATGCGCAAATGAAACGGTAATGAAATGTGGCCTTAAACAGCAGTTATTGATTATGTCATAGCCTCAGATGGCTTTGATCTGTTAGAATGACCAGTAACATTCTAAAAGATCGTTGCCTCAAAAAGCTTTGATGCCTCCGTATGTTGCTGACTGTCCAACATTCTAAAAAAAAAACAATGATGATGTCATAAATGATGTCATCATGATGTCATTGGTGTTTTAGAGCAGGGGTGGGCAATTCATTTTTCCAAGGGGCTGTTCTCTGCTCTTATTGGTGGACTGAGATTGAGCTCTTTCTAGTCAGTTTAACTGTTAATGAAGTCAAACTTTGATCTGTTTCACATTACATTTATATTTCAATTGTTTCTTCGGCTGTCTTTCTCTTCCTCTTTTTCTTTCTCTCTTTCCCCTCTATCTCTCTCTCACACATCCACACACTTTGCCTTCAATCAACTTCATCTTGTCCCTCTCTTCTTCCTTCTCCTCTCCTGGTCCACTCGGTTCTACTCTTTCACACTTTCTCAGCCGTTCTGCCTTTTCAGCTTTTTAAATGTTCAGCTTTTTCTGCAAAATTTTTCCCTTTCATTCTCATTGGGAAATGTTCCACTTCTGGTTCTGCAGTGCATTATAGTTTTATGCATTTCAGGGAATTATTTACGAGTATATTCAGCATTTATTTTCTAAATCACTTCAGCTGTCAGCATTCACACTGTGTTTTTGCAGGAAATACACATGTTCTAGTTCAAACTGTAGTTTAATAAAGTCTTGGTTTAATGTATTTGAATTGATGGTAAGGTTGTAAATATGTTGGCTAGTATCCTCTTAGCACAAATGATATGTACGCTGAGATATACCCATTTACATTCTCTCTTCAATTATTAATTTAAAAAAAGGCTGAGCAAAAGCGATAATTCCTCGTCAAGATAATTATGTCATCATTATCCAATTGGGGTGCAGTTCATCACAGCTGACTAACTGTGTCAGCGTCAGGTTAATTACCATCACCTGCAATTAGGATCGTCATTAAAATAAAGACTCAAGGCAGTGGTAGTTGACATTGAACTGATGTATGAAACTTGATTTTGTCAGCAGGTGCAAACTGCTCTGCAGAGAGAGACATGAATCAGCAGTGGCGGCTGCCAAAATGACTGACAAAGTCACTCCATAACACGGTGGTAGCTGCTGAAGGTTGACACTTCTGTCACATCAGATAAATGTTGAGTGTGAACAGCCGTGGAGAAAGTCGGCTCAATCGGACGGCTGACGTCCCACTGGAAGTGGGAAGCGATGCTTTCTGCGTTCATTTTAGACTAAAGTGGAGCCCAGAATATGCAAGAATCTCCATTTGTTCTCAAGCTCCCACACAAGTGCACTCTGCCGCTAACACTGAAGGAGATTCTAAATAGGCCAAATAATGAAGTGAAAAGCCTTTTAAATCAAACAGTTCAAATATGTCACGATACACGCCGCCTTCCAGGGTAAATGCAGTTGTTCACAAACTGTAGCCCTTAGAAACAATAATAATCACCTTTTAGCCAAATACACACTGATAGAAAACATTTTAATTTTATGTCATTAAATTGCTCAAAACATTGCCCTCTGTGTTCAGTAAGCACGGACATGCAGTGGCGAGTTTCACCAAAAATACACACTTTCTGCGCTCAGCAACACATAGCGTAGTGTCACTTTTTAATACCTTCACAGCTCATATCACCATCTCAGTGATATACCATACAGTCAGAGCAGCGGACCCCTGCCCTCTAAATCATGTCTGACACTTTGATGATTCGAGGGGTCACATCAGATCTGGCATGTACTTTCCTGACAAACGTGTCTCCAGCCTCCAGCCAGTCTTTCCTTGGATAAACTTTACCTTTATGAAAGGTAAAGATAAAATGTGGGGGAGAAGATTTCTTGAACCAAAATGTACAGTCTGTTAAAGGGTTAAACAATTGCAAAACAATACGGAACAAAAGGCTTTTGTTGCCTAATGAATGGAAACGCCTGAAACCATAAGAGACCGCACTAATCATCTGGCTTTATTGTCAGAATTTGGCTTCATTTGCAGCCTTTACCTGTCCTGTCGGTTTGTGTCGTGAGAAGCATAGATCAGGCTATAAGCTGTGGATGTGTCCCGTTCTCATTACAATGATTCAGCAGTGTATGAAACAACCCCATCTGCCGCGCCGCCTGCTCCATTTTATCGTTACACACACATCTGCCCCGGTTATGTGCAGTCATTTTGGTATGTATTGATTCTGTATGAGAGAGAGAGGAGAGGGTTGCTCTTGGTTGGCAGTTGTGTCTCCTGAGAGTGAATCAGAAACTCAAAAAATCTCACTAAAAGGAAATTCTATGTGAAAACCAGCGAGTTTTGCAGGACAGAGATTAAAACAAACAACAGTTTAAGATGAGTGGACACACTCAAGTGTTTGCTGGATGGTCCCCCGGCTCAGCGGCAAATCATCCCTGTAACCTAGCAGCACCACTCACGGTTTAATTACAGTGACTAGACAGAGAGCAGCCGGGAGTCAGATGCTACTCTCCACTCGTGTTGTGTCTGTTTAGTTTGACGAAAAATAAATGTTTTACATCAGTGGCGCGGTAATACTGAGGGTTTAATTCAGCTGCTATTAAATTATTTCCGGTTCACTCAACAAACAAGTGCTATGTTTGTCCCGTAATCTGTGATATATACGTAACGGACAACACCAAAAAGAAGTGAACTGCCATTTTGCTTGATAAAACACCCTTATAGTTCCCGCTGTCACATGCTTTTGAATGATTACATCTTTAACGAGCATTTTAAAACAAATTAATTCAAATTGGGAGTCGCTCATGCTGTTTAAAGACCCACAAATCATGTTACGTCTCTCTGATAAAAATAGCAAAAAAATTAATCTAAATTAGCGTTTGATTGAACTTATTGATTTTATAATTGTCTCACCGCTCCCCTGAGGGAACATTAATATTCCTCAAAGGGTACAAAGCGGCTAATTACCCAAATTATCTCATGGGCTCATTAGGTTCTGATGGCAGTTGACACATCGAAGGCAGTGGTAGAAATTATACTGTCAAAATGTCACTCACTCTGTGAAATAACTGTGCAGCTGATCAGACTCAAGCAACTCAATCAAAACTCATTCAGTGCGTACAGTATGTGTGTCAGCATTTTATATCCACTAACAGCAAGTATTTGACTTTATATAATTTCAAGTAAACACATTATGATTGTTATGTGTTATTGTTTGTAACTCAAGCAGAGATTATAGATTATGACATATGACTATCCATCTTAAAGAGGCACAATGAGGAGGATTGGAAAAGGTGTCTGTTTACTCTGTGATTACTCTGAGCTTTTTAAAACATTCATGGCCATGCATTTGTTCAAGTTATTAGGGCCTTGGTTAGCGATTAGAAAATAGATCACACATCTATTAAGTAGCTCAATTTTCATGACGCAGAGAAGATTTGATTTAATTCCGTTGAGGCCACTGTCAGGAAACAAGGGTCTCGAGGGTTTGAGCTAAATGCTAACATCAGCATGCTAAACATGCTCACAAAGATTGAGCTTTGTGAGGCTGATGTTTAGTTGCAGTTTTTTTTTACCGTGCTCACCATGATTAGCCCCGCACACAAAGTACAGCCGAGGTTTACGGGAATGCAATTTGTTTTTCTGATATTAACACGCAAAGCAAAGTGTTTTAGACTTTAAACTTTAAGCTGGCGACAGAGCAAGAGCAATGTTAAGGCCCCAAAAACGTTACAATTCATCCTCAAGGTGTGTTCAAGCTGAAGGGGGAAATCATGAATAATGAATCAATCAGTGCATGTTCGTCAGCAGTTCAGAGAGGAGCGATAAATTCTACAAGTTCTAACGCACCAAATGTTATTAGAGGACATTTCGTCTCCTTTTCAACCCTAAAATGTGACCAGACTGCAGGATCTCCTTTTAAAAATACAAAAATGTGAAAATTATCGAATCTGAATCAGCTTGAAACATTATATTTCTGCACAGACTTTTATGCCAGTCCGACTTTTTAGACGTTCAGGTATTTCAGTGGTGGCCAGCTGACCCACAGACTTTAACATCCATAGAGCCACGCACCGACTGTGGCTGAAAGGTGAAAATAGAATATGCACGACATTTAATGAAAAAATGTTATGTTCCCCAAAGGATGTGTTCCCCACTTAGTCATTACATGAGTTTCATTCAGTCTTAAGCCTCTTAGGCACATGCAGTAAAAAGTAAAAGCAAGATCACGCCAACTGAATTGGTGTTCCTGTGGTCTTTAGCACAGATATTGCATGATGTAACCAGGGTTATTGCACACTTGTTGCGCATATTATTGCTCCTCACAGGAAGTAATGTGTGATGTAACTCATTGTGTGTCATTTTGGGACAAGACTTGAGGCAGGCTTTATATTTTAGCTCCTGAATTATTAACAATGCGCAGCCTTCAACATTACAATAATCGTTCATCTAGATTCACCCTCTCAGCCCACTGAGAAACCATCCTGAGATCTGTTCAGTCTGAACATGCCGTCTTTGATTAGAAATGCAGGAAAGACATTGCCCTTACTCAACATGTATATTAAAATATCCCACAATATTTTTAAAACACAAGATATGCTCGTGTCTCAACGTAAAAGTTTCAGCTCAATGTGTATGGTCCAGCGTGTAGGATTTAGCAGGCTCTATTAGCAGAAATGGAATACATAATATTCATAATTATGTTTTGAATAGTGCATAATCCCTGAAGAATAGTTGTGTCTTTGTTACCTTAAAAGAAGCAGGTCCTCTCTCACGGAGTCTGCCATGTTACACCGCCATGTTTCCACAGCATCCCTGAGACAAGGGAGGGCTGATACGAGGGCTATTCAGTTGGTGCAACAACTCTAATAAAGTTTCATCTCCATACTCAAAATGACGTCTTTTATATAGTGAGAGCATTTATTTACTGAGCACAGCAGTGCGTTTGATCATTTCCATTCAACTTTCTAGAAGGAGTCCTTTTGAGTACGTCAATTATAACTAGATATTTCAAAATATGGAGAGATTTTTTAAATGTTGTGTAGCTGACAGGCGGAAGGAAGAAGGTCACATTTGAAAGTTATCCATTTGAATGACATCTAGATGCAAACAAACACTGGGCAAACATGTTTGGGCCCCCTTTCTTTTTATGGATTAGTGCATCAGCTATGTGTCAATACACCAAACAATGCCTCTCTCTTTAGCAGACGATCATACACTTAGAAGAAACTTAACTTTTACAGAAGACAGACTGCTGAGAGGACGGCCTGTACTCGATAGTTGAATGATCACAGTTTTCGGTACAGGACCTCGTATAGCAGAGAATCCAAAGACTTTGTGACTCCAATGATAAGTGGTTTTAAGTCGTACGGAGAAATAATAATTCAGCTTGTTGACCCTCTAAATTTCATCACCCTTTCTAGGTCCACATCTTGGCTTCATCTGCAGCATCCAGCTCGACTCTTTATGGGAGCTCATGGCTTGATGTTGACGTGAGCTCCATCAGAGTTCCCCCAAGATAATTTCACTAAAAACCAAGAGTCTGTCCCAAGAAATTCCATGAATACTAATGCTCCGCCGTCTCGCCTCGTAAGCCTTCCCACTAATGCCTTTTCTGGAATATTCCTTGCCTTTGATAGGATTAGAGTTGTGTGTTTAGCAGGATAAAAACGAATGAAGCGCATAAAGTGCAAAGGCTGCATTTACGGGCCAGCCCTCACCAGAATTTAAAAGGCGGAAATATCAATTGAGGCCAGTGAAGTGGCTACAGATCGATTTTAGCACTTCCCCTGATAATGTAAATGACAGTGAGGGGAAATTACACAAATCAGTCATGGGGAATGACTTTGTTATGGTGCCAATATTAATCATTTTTAGGTCAAACATAAATGTATGCTTTTAACACATACTTGGCATTCAAACTCCCATTTTTTTTGTACAACCCCCTTAAGAAGTTTAAATAGATAGAGGTCTGTTCAATCACAAGATTAATAAAATATATATTAATTTATATTTTCTAAAATTAAGGCTCTTTAACGGGAAGATGTACTGTCGATGCTGTGCTGTGCTGATTCGTGTTCCAGTTTCCATCAGAGTCCAGAGGATATCCCACTTTTCTGTTTCTTTTTTTTTTCTTTTTGCAAAATATGTAGTTGCAGGCATATTGTTAATAATTTCTGTGAATTTTATTGAAGCTCTTTCAACATGGTTGTTCAAATCAGCTCAGTAACAAAAGATGAGAGAGCAGAAAAACTAAAAATGTTCACTTTCACTGAATGGCTGCAAATTCCTTATACCGCCGAGAGCTTAATAAACCTGAGAGCATTAAACTAGTCTGCACGTCATTATCACTTGAATACTATTGCGTTAACCCCCTTCTTGCCTACTTTGGGCAGCGGTAGTGCCTCTTCTCTGGAGCACTTTGCACTAATGAAAAGGTGTCATGTTAGCAGCGGCCGTGATGGATTGAAAGAACACAACCTCTTGAGAGATCTCTGGCACTGCTCCTTACGGTGGGGGGAGATTGCCGCTGCCAGTCCGAGGAGAGGAAGACGCTTCTCTGCCAGAAAAGAAGGCCCAGAGATGTGATTGATGCCGCTGAACCACAACCTCCAGGCAAAGCTCAATCTGGATAAGCCGCTCATCCTCCCGCTGGAAGCGCCAAAATCAACAATTTGCTGATGGAATCTGGACAAGTGAACATGATAATATCTCAGGATCACATTGCAGTGTTTAGTTTTTTTCCCCCAAGGTGCATGACTGTGTAGGAAATAACTTTTTTTTTCGTTGTTGAATAAATCACAAATTGAGGTGTTTTTTTTTTTTTAAATAATCGGGTCAGAGCTGAGACACCATGGTATAACTGCAACAATCACACGACCTGACCGCTGAGAAATTGACAGCAAATCTAATGATCCTTTATCATTGGAGGCACTTTTTCCCCTTTTGAAGCCCAAAACATCCCAATTAGTTTTCCAGTGTTATAACTTGCTGGCTGTCTCTCTGAATTCCCAGTGAAAGTTTGGATTTGGCTGCATCGCTGCTGCACATTCACTTCCCCCTCCTGACAGAAGTTGCCAGAAAAGAGGTTCTTTTCCCTCCCGCAAAACTTTGTGAATCGATGGAGAGTGCATATTATTCGCTATCAGCCTTGACCAGCTGTTAAAATTGAAGCAGTGAATGCCGAGGCCAGAGTTTGGCTTAACACACTCACGCACGCGCGCAAACATACGCCACAAAAACATACTTGTTATGATGAGCAAGGATGAACACATCACTGTTAAAGAAAAAAAACCTTGAAGGTCAAATCATGAATACTGAAAACCACAATAATAAAGGGAACCTTAGGCTAACTTCAACACATATTTGATGGGACATGGTTTCAACTTTTTAAAACAACTTTCAAAGTGAAGGTTCAGATTCTGTTCCAGTTAATCGTCATATGACAGTTAGCTTAGTTAACCGTGCTGCTAAATTGCTTTACTAGCTGACAGGAGTCTGCTGGGACAACAAACTTGGAGGACGAGGGGGGGTGTCGCCACGGGAAATGGAGCTCAGCTCAACTGGGCTCAGCCGCCTCCCAGCAAACATGACTGGACACAAAACTGGGACTAAACACGGCCTCTGAAACTGACGGACAAAGAAACTTGTGAAATATAGAGAACTCACCACTTCTGTGCTATCGCCTTTTGGGGTACAAAGTGATGTAATGACACTAGAAGGGTCAGGGCTAGCTGGTTACCGTGGTTACTTCAGGAAACATCTCTGCAAAACAATACACAACGTCAACACAGTCATTTCCTACACAGTCTGTTGATAATGTTTGTGAATTTTCTTTTTATGTTTCAAATACAAATTGTGGCCACATCCTACACATTGAACCTTAAAAGAAACAGTTTGACATTTTCTGAGATGCGCTCATTTCCGTTGCTGCTGAGAGTTCGCAGTGACCTTCAGAAAGTCACTTTACCCAGGAAAGAACTTGTCAGTTTCGTTGGGGCATTGTACAGATTGAACAACTGAAAACTAAACTGATCTTTTGTGAGCTTAGAAGTTCTAGTAGGCAGCTGTTTTCCCCGTTTTCATTTTTTAATGCTAAGCTGGTCGGCTGCTGGCTGTAGTTTAATATCCAGTGGACGAGAGCGGTAATTATCTCATCTAGCTCATGCAAGGAGGAAAATTCAAGTTTTTTCCATAATGTTGAATTATTCCTTCATTTATTAGATGACACCTTTAAAGGCCTCAGTTACACCTATGTATGTTAAACACCTTTAAAATAAAGGGGTCAAGTGCTGTGTCATTTAGTGGCCATCATTCAAAGACTCGTACTCTGTGTTGGACTTTAAACAAGACTATAAATGAGTGTGTCACAGACCTGTTCGCACTGAAAAAAATGTCTGTCACATGCATTAAACCTGATGTAAAGCAGATGTCCAATATTATTCAGTGGCATGCATCCGTGTTTGAAGACCGCTGAGAGCTCACCCATGATTCACTCCAGTGTAGCATTTGGCAGGGCGCCACATTAATCGCCGGGGTAATGGGAAGACAGGCCTATTGACCAGCAGTCCAATAGGACAGAGGGGCAGGACATACAAATCAAAGCTGTCCAGCCTCATATTGACCAGACCGTCCAGAGGAGGCGAGATTCATTAGCTCGGTGACGGGGGGGAAGGAGACGAGGGGCTGAGCGCAGGAAGTCACAGGGATTTTTTTATTCAGCCCAGATGCTGCCAAACCGGCACCAAATCATGTATTTAAAGGGCAAGACTCCAATTAAAAGATATTCCTTTTTAATAATCCCTCCCCCCAACAGTGAACCAAAATTCTGCTTTTCAACTGAGTCCCCTTTTAGATCATGCTACAGGGTGGAGGTTCAAGGGGTGCAGCAGACAGGAGTTCGTGGTAAGTGATGGAGGTGTCGGGAGTGTTGACTTGTTGATGGTCTCAGGGCTCGGCGTGCTCTGTCTTCCTTGTCACCGCCCATTATGGACTGTCCAGTACAGTGAAGCTAGTGAAAACAAATGTTATGTACGACACCGGTTCCCCACCTTGTGTTTCTGACCCCCACTAGGGGTCACCAGAGCTTTACAGGAGGTCTCAATGCCCTCCTTGATTTTAAGGGGTGTAAGAAAACCTTTTTTTCCAAAATAAAATTACTAATACCTAAATGAAATGGTTATTTTTTCATTATTTTCTAAAGCTGTTTTCATTTTTTGTTGATTCTGGTGGCCTCCGTGGACAAAGGATGACACAAGTGTAAGGAGAGAAACACGGAGCTGTTTCCAGTGTGAGTCCCCTTCATTTACCCTCAGCAGCCCACCATAAAAAGCAGTCATAATTTTTACGACTTTCCTGCACCAGATAAGTCTGAAAACCATCGACATGCATGAAGAATAACTATCTTAATTACACGGAAATAGCCCATCTTATCACTGACCGCCATTTTCGCATTAATTACGTAGGTCTGGTAGAGGCATCAGTATTAAAGTATGCAATTAAAACAACCGAAAGAGCTAATAGAACAAGGGTCAGGGATCAGAAAATGCTGAGTTTGACAAAAGAGAAAAAGTTATTAAGAATGTATGACTGTTTAATTCAAATTAAGACATAATACAGATAGAAAAGTTCCATGAAGTATTGGCAAAAGTCACCCCTGCAAGATAATCTGAAAATCGCTTGTTTTTTTACAAACCTGTACCTTTATTGTTACGCATTGGTTATAATATGCAATATTCATAAAACTAATGCTGTGTCTCAATTCAGGGTCTGCATCCTTTGGAGGCCGCATTTGAAGGCTGTCCCAACTCGAAGGCTCCTCCAAATGCAGCCTTCTTTTCCCTCTCTTTGGAGGATGCACTGCTGCTATCCTTCATGGCCTCACATATCCCAAGATTCTTTGCGCACCCGAAAAAGAAGAAAGAAATAGAGAAAATAGCGATATCGCGTGGCATAGCTCGTCACTTTCGCAGGCTTGGGCGGCAGAAATCGTGATGCAAGGATAAAGGCAGGAACTGGTGACGCTACCAGGAAATGCTCCAAAGGCTAGACCCGTCCCATTTAACAACGGTTGACGCGGCCTTCGAAGGACTCTCCAAAGGACTCGTCTTCGAAGACGGCAAAGGCCGGGTCCTTCGAAGGATGCAGACCCTGAATTGAGACACAGCATATGTAACTTAGTTGGGGTTGTCCGTTGACTCAGTGATTTAAAAGGGTTCCCTAAGGTGAAAAGGTTTGGAACTACTGAGGTAAAAAGGGCAGCATTTACACACAGATGACGCTCAAAGCATAAGAAGACCTTCACAAGAGTAGACAAGTTGTAAATCAGATTCATGTGCCAGGTCCAAAAAGTGGCACTCAAACGAAGTAGAACACACGGCTCGACCTGGCATCGTCTGTAAACCGTCGCTCATTAAATCCTCGTCTCCGACTGTGCCGTGTGACGAGCTTCTCCATTAGAGAATTGATCTCACAGTCGGAGCTCCATTCTTCTTCTGTTCATCTGTAATGTGCTTTCATTGGCAGCTGATACATCAGAAGTAAATGACCTTCATTCACACAAGCAGACGCCTCCCTAGTAGCTGCTGTGTCTTTTTTCCCCCCCACAAGCCTTCACTTCAGTAAAGCAGGAAGCTGTTCATTGTTTTTGACAGTTCATTGTGGAAATCCAAAATCCGAAGCGGAGAGCTGTGATGAATGTGCACTCTGCTGCCAGCTGAGAAGCTTCACAACCAATCAGTGAGATGGAGTTTGAGGGCAGGACTCCGGTTGTATTTTCAACTGTTAATAAAAGATGTTTTTTTTACAGATACGGCAGCTCTGATTATCAATAAATCAATCAATGATAAGTGTATATTTTCCATTCATTGATTTTACATTCTACACCTTCTCTTCTTCTTGGGACAGTGTAAGGTAGTTTTTCTTTTTGCTTAGATTTCTAGATCTACAACTCAAAGGAGCATTTACTGACACATCCGCAACACCAACCCTTTGTTAATCAACAATATGGGAACCACATTCACCGGCTCAGTTCTTTGAGCCCATGAGTGGGCTGTGACTGTCCTCTTGTGGGCAGAGTAGTGAACATCTTGTTGGTGTTCGAGGGGAGGATAACTAAAGAGTCACTGGTTCCTGATGTGTGTTCTTGAGCAAGACAGCACATATTTAATGCCTCTGGAAGTCCGGAAATCAACTAGGTAGGTATGTAATCTGGATCTTCACTGGATAAAACTGCCTGATAGTATAAAGTAATTACAGCTGCAACAGAATTAATAATCTAATGATAAATTATCAAATAAGAGGGCCGATTTGCTACAGAACGAGTTTTACTTTTGATGCTTTAAGCTAATAAAAGAAAAGATTGTAATACTTCTTCCACCAACGGGTATTTGTGAGGGATGTTCCTACATGGCATGACCCTCCTGACACTCACCAAAGTTTAATATATTTCATTGTTATTTTTGTCACTCTTGTCAACGCTGGTTTCTGTCGAATAAACCTCACATTGGGTTAGTCAGTCAAGTTCATTCTCTTGTTCCCACCCACCTATCTGAATTATGTGACATCGAGAAGGAGTTACCAGTGACTGAGACTGTTCAGTTGCACTATCTTACAGTCGATATATAGTAAATGTAAGTTAAAGTGTGTCCATTTAGAACAAGACTTGGTGACCAGGTCTTGTATGAAATGTATGGAAAGGGTCTTAAGCCGTATTAAATTTAACTTAAGGATTCTTGCATGGACCCTGATAAGGAGCCATATTTACAATAATTGATTTTGAAGGAGGCCTAATCCAACTTATTGTATTTGTGCCATTTATGTTTGTATATCCACTCAACTGAATTAGAAAATAATCTGACATATGTAATAATAATAATAATAATAATAATAATCCTGATTTGAGGCTTTATTATTTTTGCTGTTAATAGACGCTAATGGTCCAAACTGCATTGTAATGATCAGTCTGTAGCATGAATCCATGCGTCAGTGCGCACAGGCAGGGACCACAGAGGACCACCAGGCTTTTATTAAACCTTTGAGTTTACCTGGCAACAGCTGAGGCTACCTCCTTACAGTTCGGGCTGAATGATTCACAGCCTCTGTATAAAGCGAGGAGCGGGCAGGAGGCTGTGGGGGGCTGTGATCGCCGACAACATGTTGCGGGTCTGCCTGTCTGTCAGGAGAGTCGGAGGCGCAGAGACACGGACAGGGAGCCTCCACCATCAGTAAGACCCCTCATCGTCTATTTACTGTTGTCGTCGTGGTTTTTTCGCTTTTCTATCGTGAATCTCGCAGCGATGCATTTTGTATATATTTATTTATTTATTCATTCAATCATTTACATCGTTTTGCTTTCGGCCTGCAGCGGTGTGGACAGCTGTGCAGTCGCTGGTAAAGCGCCTTTACCATCTCTCTCAGCTCTATCATGGCTGCGTGATGGCTGTGTTTTTAATGAGGGGATCAAACGGGGAAATCAGTATTAAACCAGGCGATGTATTGATCAGTGCTGAGGGCCCGGGTTTGTGTACAAACAGCTTCACGTCCAGTGTCACTACATCAATAAAATGACTCCATCAGCGTCTCATTTAAAGGAAAAAAGCAGGGTTCAATAACACACAGTGATCATTAGTTTAACCTGGGTGAGGCTATGGATCTGGTTGTTTTCTAAGTGCTTTACGAGATGAATTGATTTTCCAAGTATGAGTTTAGATAGATAGATAGATAGATAGATAGATAGATAGATAGATAGATAGATAGATAGATGACAGCTTCAGTAGTGAACCTGACTGAATGTAAATATATATACAAATATGTATATACACACACAGCAAGTCTAAATTACCATATTAAAATGACAATAAAAGGACACATTAGGATGTATTTTCTTGACTTCTGCCGTCTCTACGTCTCATAGGTGACTAAGCTGGTTTGGATGATCGAGCGGCTCCTGCCTGAGTTGGTCTCCTCGACCTGATCGACCATCAGAAGATTCCGCTTTCAGAGATGTGAAAGAGGCTGAGTTAACACAGGCAGCGCCACTCAACCGACTCTCCGAAGGACAGGAGCGATTGTTTCTCCCACAGCTGCCTATCGTGCCGTGAGTATTGTGTGTTTGTGTGTACCAGCCACCTCTACACGCCTGATTGTTCTCATCTGAGAAAAGAGCGAAAACGTCAGAAAAAAACACCACAGTGTCAGAGAAAGTGAGAAAAACGTCCCTGATCTGTGGCAACTGTCCTCGTCAGAAAATGTAGGTTGAGAATGAAAACAGCTCGTTACGTTCCATATTTACTTTTGTTGGTAGGTAGCGACCTCTAGTGGCTGTAATAACTGTTACAGCTGCAAAGGAGGAAGTCAGGAGAAGTAGTAAAGAGAGTGAAAAGTCTGTATAGGGAGGAGGCCGGGACTTTCATTCAGGAGACAGCTTGACATGTACAATATCTTTTTAACTTATTAATGTAGTGATGTAATGCCATGTACATAATGTAACGTAAGTTACTTCAGTAACGTAGATACATTTGTGACAGAAGTTACAGAATTGATGTACAGAATTTAATCCAAGCAAGAAGTTTTAGTGCATCAACTGAGCCAAACTGCAACCACAGGACGAAAGTCTGGTGTGTGTGTCACCAGCACACTGGTACTGCAGCGGTTGTGTTGTTTTGGGAGGCGCTGACAGTCGGTCTATTCAGATGTGTGGGTATGAGGATGTGTGTATCCGTCCCTTTTTCTCCATATCAGCCCAAAATGTTAATAGGGTCAATTCTGGGCCCATCCAAGTTTCCTGGAAATCTGTTCTCTAGTTTTTGTGTCATCCTGCTGACAAAACAACCAACAAACAGACACGGATGTAAACACAACCTCCTTGGCGGAGATAATCATCCGGTCCAATGAACATCACAGTGTTTGTTTTAGACCTGCGACTAAAGATTAGTGATCATCACTTTATTTGCCAGTTCCACATGACATACAAAGTATAAAATGTCAAGTGTAAAATAATGAACCAATTGTTAAAATACTTTCTTTAATTTCTATTGCTTTTGTTCTAAATTAAATGTGTCATTACACGATGTGTTACGTAAGGTATGAAAGAAAAAAGAAGGAACTGGGTCAGCACAAATTCACTCCACTCGTTCAATCTCACGGTTTCCAATGAATTGGATTAAAATCCAACATAAATCCGTCTCCGGCTTCCTTTTTTTTTCCTGTTTCCGCAGAGACGTCCAGCCGGAAAGTGAAGTGTGCCCTGAGGCAGAGCTATGGGCTGCGGGGGGAGCAGGACTGACGTTTTGGAACCTCGGTACCTGGAGAGCTGGACCAAGGAGACAGAGTCGACATGGCTGACCAGCACCGACACCGACATCCCCCTGTCGTCTATCCAGAGCATCCCATCAGAGAGCTCTGAGGCCGGCTTCACGTCTGAGAAAACAATCAGCCCCGGTGAGAAGGACGGATGAATGAACACTTAATTGATCTCCTCTAACAGGAACAGGCTGTAATTCAACTGCCGAACAAATTAATTATCAATGTGTGATTGTATAAATTAGCAGTTAATTGGACCCTCACCGGGGGACTACAGTACATTTGCAATTCCGATCTTCATTTTTCCTCCTTTTTGACCATTTCTGTAGCACATTTGTTGGTTTTTGCACTAAACAAACATTTTTAATTGCTACATTATGAGAATTTAATTCTAATATTGGCTTTTATTCAGTGCTTTGAGTTGTGGCGCTGTAAGTAATTTAACCGGATTAGCAATGAGAGGTCGTTTCTTTACAATTCTGACATCAAAGTGAAGTGTGACGCCCATACAGTACAGCATGTGTGCGTCTAGCTGCTTTCCGCCCCGTAGGAAAAAATCCTAGAGACACATTTTTTGCAGTCCGATTCAGCGAAGAATCCATTAGGTGTGAGGAAAATTGAAGTGAAGATGAGAAACACAGCGGGTGCCCTCAGATTATGTGACATAAGGATGCTTAGAAAACCTTTTCTTCTTCTTCTTGTGTGCAGTTAGTCGTTACATATGGCACAGCTCTGAGTACAGATAGATCTGACCGTGCTTCTGCCGTCTTTTCCCACTGAACTGTGGGTGTGCGTCTTCTCTGAACCTAGTAGGAGACGAATCAGGAAATGGGCATAATAGGCCGCATCAAAAGACGCCGTGCTCAAACAGGTCTTGGCTCTCATGGCAACAGATGCAGCTGCTGGCGAACGCAGGCCCCAGAGGAGCCTTGATGTAATTGTGAAGATGAATCCAGCGAAGCTCGTCTGTGTGGAGATAAAACAGCTCCTGAATTGGCAGCTGGCGCCAGGAAGATTGAATCAAACAGGCAGCTCCACTGAAATGTAAAATACATGTAGAGCACGACTGCGCAGAATTTCCTTAAAAAAAAAAAAAACAAACGGATTTGTGTGCGTGTTTTAGGGTCTCGTCCGCGCACTAATGCTTGTTGGACATCATTTAGTGCACTCAGCCCCGCACTTGACACACACACCGAAACACTTCACGTGTTTTCCATTATTCATCACACTTCACCGCCCCACGCTGCAGTCACAGTGGTTCAGCGGTGGCAGTAATGCACCTGTAAACTATAATCTGCGTGCTCTGACCTGTGACTAATGCTGCTTGATTTTTACAAATTACACACTTCTAAATCGTAAATAGTGATGTTGGCAGGGCTGTAATACAACATTTCTGGGTTGACGTGAATGAATAATACTCAGAGGAGCCGTTGTGACGACTGAAAGCTGAATGAACACATAAACAGGCCTTTGTGTCCCAAAGCTGGAAGAGTCCATCATTACTAATCATCCTGTCCCTTTGACTTATCTGCTCAGAATGACCCAAAAACATTTGATCAGCTTTTATTATTTACTGTTGGTCGAAAAGAAATTCTAGTTTGAGCTCTGAATGCACTGACGCATCAGCCAAACATTGGTACTGGCCTTTACATATTTGCCATGCTGACTGCTCGGTCTCTCAACAAATAAGATGGCATTTACCAACGTCAGTGGTTGATGTTTATCTGATGTGTCACATCAACGTTCCGTTGGCACATTCATGAGATGCTGGCTTGTGACAAACTGAATTGTTATCGTTGAGTAGGTAGTTGTAAGGGATTCTAAGAAGTCTTATAAAGAAGTTACTCTTCAAATAAAAGGATCTTTTTCATGTTAGAGGTGATTATATTAAAGGCAGTGCCTCTAATATTTATATGAACAAAAGTGTGCACTTTCAAATTTAGGTCAATGACAGGCTGAGTGACTTGAAAAACAGTTTTTTATAAAGATGATTTTCTCATTTTCTTGCGCAAAAGGGGGAATGAATGACAACAAAAACAAAATAAACTGAAAAAAAAATATCGGTATCGGCTGTTGTAATATAAAAGGTCAATATCGGTCTAAAACTTCCCATGCATCCCTCATTTCAGCACTTAAATTATTACAAATGTACATTTTTAAATTATACGTATGATCTATGAAACTGTTAATCCAGTACTGTCAAGATAATTACCAGTGGGTAAATATCATTAGCTCCCTTTTATTATCTGTTTAATTATTTTGACCCGTCTTTTATTTTAGTTATTGTACAATGATGTGAATTACAGCATGAAGTAATACGAATGATGCCGTTATTACCTCCTTATTTGCCGCTACTTTCCTCAATTATAGTGTATGAATACACTTTAAAACCATCAACATGTGTGCAAAGTACAGGTGTGTGTCCATCAGGTCCATTACAGATGGTTCTGTGTATCTCAGTGTCAGGGGCCTTTGATTTGTTTGAGAGTGAGTAGTTCACATCCTGACAACATGGCTCCGATACAAACTATAGGGTACATGTTGAGGATTCAGCCTTCAGACTCAAGTGGTTAAGTTGCTCCATGTGTTTTTTTCCAGTTCCAGACTTCTTTGAGGACGGCGTCCCCCTCCCCGCTCAGGCTTACCTGAAGGTGTGCTCGGCCGTGTCTGAGGCCAGTCTGAACGACGTGAAGCCCAGCAGCCCCCCTGCCATTCTGGCCTCTCCACCCAAGGAGGCGGTGTTACCGTCGTCTGGCACTACGGTGCAGCGCAGGAGCGTTCTTCACACTGAAGAGATTGTAAGAGTTTTAAAAACTCCCAGTCATCTTTTAAGAATAACAAGCACCGCTTTCTTTTCTTTTCTATTCATTTATTGAGTAAAAGTAATGAGTTGTGGAAGACCTATTTGAAGAATCAAGTCATGATGTTTGACCATTCTTTTCATTTTTTATGTCCTACTCATGTAAAATTTAGAGCTGATTGAGAGCTGATTGCCTTACTAGACATAAGTCAACATACCCCCCTACTTTACTGCCACAATCTTCATTCCAAACAAACTCCATGTCAGTATTGTATTTTCTTAAATTTCTATTTCACGAAAATATTTTTTCATCATCACCAGACAAAATGGCAGGACAATCGGATGTCGACGAGGCAGGTGACCATCACGGTGACGCAGAGCATCCATCAGGTGGACAAGAACGGGAAGGTGAAGAAGTCCCTTACCACCTACGAGGTCATGAAGCCGGTGGAGAGCCTCATACAGGTGACTGCACGGAACACTTGAGTGCAGGAGAGAAGCCAAAGAAAAATGGAGATAACTGTGACACTAGTGTGACTTTTTTGTTTATGTGGGAAAACTGTTTGAGGTCTGATGGCTGACGGAAGCACAGGAAGGGCTCTGAGAATCTGGACGGTAGGATTCTTTCATTTCCATATTGAAAACATGGCTCATTTTCTTCAACAAAAAAACAGAGTTAACCTAGAATGTGTTGTGTTCCACACTGTAAGATGTATTTTTCTGGTGCCTGTTACAAGTATACTTTGACACACTGGCTTGTAAAACTGTAACCTCATCAGATAAAACACAAAACATTACATTTTACAGTGCGTACAGTATCAGACCAAAATAATTCAGTGGCAGCCATTGAAAGGAAATCATTAGTTGGCACACTTTGGTCTTAAAAGCATTTTGTCCCAATTTTGGCTGCTTTTGAGGATAAATATATGTAAAAGATATGATAGTATTATTTCACATTACTGAATAGGATATAGTTTTGGTATTTGACATTGAAAGATGACATGGAGTTGCTGCTGTACTACAATCTGTAAGGCTCAGGAAACTGATTGTGATGATTGCACTATTTACAGTGAAGCCCGAACAAAGGTTTGTGTGGACGATGTAAACAACTGTCTTACTACGTCGTGTTGTTTTGTACAACAGTGCTACATTTTCTTATCTAGTTGTTCGTGTTTTCTAATGACAATAAATTAAACAAAAACAATGATGGTCCTGGTTTGAAATTACTTCACATATGTGGAAATGCTCGAGGAATCTGTTGGCACTTTAAGAAACCGTGCTGACAAATAACTTTTTTTTTAAAAACAGGCAACGTGCACTTTTCTGGGATCATCACACGTTTGCATTTCTGAGGAATCGAACAGTTTCCAAGAGGTCCGAGATAATTGACCGTAACAGCAGCTCGGGGATCAGCTTTGCGTTGAAAGCGTGTGAATCAGTTTTTCGTGGTCGTAGCGTATTTGTCCTGATCTGAACGAGGGCTCTTCCTTCTCCATCCACTCCTCCGTGCAGAAGTCAGGGAAGAAGAAAAGGATTTCTCTTTGTGCCGACTCAACAGAATCTGGTGTGGATAGGGATTAAAAATATGACAACTGTAAACACGTACAGTACTCACATCATGCAGTTATATATGCCAGGGTCACCACTTTTTTTTGTTCCCCTCCACATATAAACGCTTCACACTCGGCCTGCTTCCCTACCTGAGCCATGAGTCGTGTTTCTTGTGTCCGTCAGTCCAAACTGGCCCCTGATGGAAGCAGGCGAGGTGTACCGCGCTCTGAACACTTTGGTCGGCCCCATCACTTCTCTCCAGTGACGTATGGCGTCCTCTCTGGCTAAAATGTACGCTCGCATCGGACCGCTGTGGGAGAAGAATGTGGCTCTTACAGACATTTTAACAGTGGATGCTTTTTATAACACTGACGGCCTTGAGAGAAGGGCTGCCGTGCCACCTGCAGATGTTCTGCTGAGAGGAGATGACAGTTTGATTACAGGCAACTTCTGCAATCCGCTGGGGGGGATGTGGAGCTATTGTGAGGAGGCTATATGGGGATTTTTTCAGACAGTTGCTCCAGGGCTGCTGTGCTAAACATGGCTGATCACTGAAACTCCTGCTGTGATGTTTTCAGGGCGAGATTTAATGGTGAGCATGAAATAGAGAGCACTTTCGTCTGTCAGCGAGGTAGGATATGTGGTGTGTAAATTTCTACGTTATTCCATATATATATATATATATATATATATATATATATACTTTCTATCTATATATCTATCTATATCTATCTATATCTATATATATCTATATATATATATATCTATATATATATATATATATATATATATATATATATATATATATATATATATATATATACATATATCAGACAGAAAACCACAAGGACCCACATTCATCACAGCTTCAGTCATAGTTTAGGGAAAAATACACCTGTGTAAAAGGATTACCTTGACATGAATTCAACAAGTCTTTGGTAGAAGAATCTCCCTGTGAAGAACAACAGAAGCAGGTTAAACAGACATTTTTAAATATCGGTACAATTCTTAATTATTTCAAACACTGTTCTTCAATGTCTGACTCAGGACTAATCAGTATCATTCTAAGAAGTTGTTGTGGCTCTAGCGAGAAAGCGAGAAGTGAATGTTGTTTCAAACACACGACAGCTAAAATAGGCTGCTAACTCTGTTCGGTGAGTTGGAGTCACTACAGCAGACCTTTGTTCACTGATACAAATTCTGTCGGAGATAAGTTGAGTTCACACCTGAATGTTCGGCGTAAAACCTCTCAGAGTCCTGTCGCCTCCACACGAGATTTTTGCATCTGACGATCACAAAGTTGTCGTCCAGGATTCTCCGGTGAAGAGCCTGAGAGACAGAAATGTATATCACAATGTTTTTACCCTGTGCCATGCTGCAGCTGATGATAATCCATAAACTTGATCTTGGCGCTGTGTTTGGATCAAAACTGCTAGAGGGAAAAATGAGAGCATTTCTAGATTGTTTTACAATTATAACATCTAACGGTTTTACACCTGCCATAAGGATGACACAGAGCCAATAATCTGATGCGAAAGGTCATGCACCTGCTCTCTGTTAGACTGACACAACCTGGTCTGATTAACGTGGCTTTGAATTGATGGAATATTTTATGATTGACACAGCTGTCATGAATTTGAGGCCCTGGGGCTTATAAATCTATCAAGACAGTTAATGGAAATTCTTTTTACTGTTTCATAAAGTGAGAGGAGAGAAGGTCAGTCATCATTATGATTTTATTTGACAGTAAATGAACAGAAGGATAAAGAACTTTAGTTCAGTGATCGGATTTATTCATCAATATCAATCTTGATGACTAAATTGGTTTCATTATGTGAAATATCATGGACATCAAATTAACCATGTACACTTGCCTGTACCTGCAATTTATGATCCTAACAGTTAACCTTGTTTAGATTTTTGGCATTGTGTATATTTTGGTTATCTATATTTTCTACCTGCATATTTTCAATACTTCATATTTGCACTCGTTCCTACTTTGTACTGCAACTGCTGCACAACAATACATATTAAATGGGAATATCTGAAAGGCTTTCAGTGCTGATTTTCGGCTGTGATGATACACCGATACCAGCTGCACTTTGTTTTTCTCTCTTCTCTCAGACAACAAGTTGAGAATATTATCAAGGACATATCTAAAAAAGAATAGCACAAATGTTTCTTGTGATATTTCTATGTTGACTTGTGTTGCTGTTCTGTTCTAGCCTAGACAAGTCATCCCTTGCTGTCATGTTACAGCCTTGTTGTATCTACGTCTTAACAATATTCTAAGATGTTAAATCAAGTTTTCCCTGTGGTATTAAAAATGTTTTTCTTTTTCAAAGTATTGTATTGATGTAAGACATCATGGAAACATATTTTTTTCTTATTTCTGATTGTTAAATAAAGCACACAGAACCCCAACTTATAACTGTTCACCCTGTATTTCAGTGTGTGAGGTCAATTTGTTGGATTCTGTTCAAATCCAACCAAAGTAAAAGCATATTGATTCAAAATAATCAGACAATGGGTACTATTGCTGTTTAATAAACTGTTGGTGGTTGTGTTTGAGTACATTTAGCTGTTTTGCAGACAGAAAAAGGTGAGTACATAGTAAGAAGACCATCCATGTGTGTCATCTTATTTTGAAAAGGGGGAAGTCAGTGTTCTCCACCCTACAATGCACAGAGGTCTGAGGGGTGGAAATGTAATCCTGTCATCCAGGACGGACAAAATACTGAACTGCTTCTCTACAGTAACAATGACATGACAGCCATAGTACTTTATGGTGAAAGACACTATTGAAACTGTTGAAGTGGTGTACCTGAGCACCCCTGGAGACAGTCTAAGAGAAGTGAGGGAGTGAAAGCGTAACAGATCGTGACAGTAAGGTGGTCGAGCTCACCTCCAACATCACAGGATGAGCCACAGCATCTGGCTTGATGACCGCCAGGGTGAGCTGCAGCACTTTGGACAAGCTGCGAGCTGTCAGTAGCATGTTCTGCAGAAAAGACACAAATGTTAAGGCTCGTTATGTCGTGCATCACATGTGGAGTACCTAACTTACAGTTAGCTGAGGGAATGTAAGCTAAGCTAATAAACTGCTGATAAGACAGCTTTAGCTAACGGTTTCTCAATAAACCTAAAAATATATATACATTTAGCGTTAACAACATGAGCCGAAAAGGTCCAACCTTTGGTACGGAACAAACTAAACTGTTAAAGCTCGTACATATTTCTAAAATCCTTATTTACAGATACAAACCTCTGTTGTGATTAGTTTCCAAAATACCGGTCAGTTTCAAGAGGACACAACGGCAACGGGCACCGCCATGTTGTGTCGAGTGTAAAGTTGTGTTCAGTCTTCAATGTCTACAACTAAAAGTCATTTTTATTTGGTTTATGTAACTGAATACTGTGATAATAACGACATTTTGAACGCTAATGTGCGGATATGCGCTCCAAACACCGTGGAGTCCGTTCGTAAATACTGTCCCCAGAAACGGAAACGGAACATTGTGTTCCCACCTGTGAGGGCGACACCAAATAATAAGTTATAACAGACTTTTAGCTGTGTTTCCCTGCGCAGTTAATATTTATAAAGGTTGAATAATATTTATTAACGTCAGATATAGTTATAGGAGTTGGCCACGTGACTTACAATAGTTATTTTAACTTGAGAGCAGCTGTGAAAGGAGGAAGCTGTTCTGTAGTGCAGGCAACTATATGTTTGCTGTGGTTAAATCAGATATTCGGGTGATGCCAATGCTCATATTGTGTCATGAACTGTTGATATTTGGTGCAGCTAGATCAAATCCTTCAAAAGATTTTTATCTTTATAATAGAAAAAAAGATGAAAAGATATCTCTGGTTCCCTGCACCACAGAAACAGGTATCTAGAAAGCAGCACTAGTTGTGTCAAATGGGATTTAGTTCCTTGCACAATGGCACTACAGCGAAGTAGATTCTTTTTATATAAGTGCTTGAATTTCAACCCTCAAGTTAAACGAGAATGTCAGTCACTGCACTGACCTGCTGCCCATCTTTGTCAACCCACACTTCCCATAAAAGAAGCTCACATGAGAAAGAAGTCTTCATTGTCTTTAAAAAGGCTGAAGAGAATTGTTCTTTATATTTATTATCCTAATTAAATAAACAACCTCTCTAACCAGGCCTTCATCACAAACAAGATACGCCATGTGCTTGTTGTTCTCGCTGAAAAGATCAGATAAATATCTATTTATCACTTAGCTAGTCTTCAAATGTTGAAATAACCCTTATATGTGTCTCTGCTCATGAACAACGAATCTTGAAAAGATTGATTGCATTGTTCTTTTCTTACGTCTTCTATTAATATCAAATACTTCACAATTTGAAAAAAAAAATCCTAGTGTTTTTAGATTGTCACATTTGGTGTTTTAAAATTTAATTCCTCAGAGCTTAAGAGCTGCACCGGCTGAAATGAACAGGGGGTCACATCTTTGAAACGCAGAACGGTAAGATTTACATGACGTAGGTTCCTTATCGGATAGATGCTCTCTGGTAGCTGACCCGACAGCTACAGGCAGGGACGAGAGTTTTTGTCTGTGGAATCTCATCAATGTAGGAGATCAGACGTACAGTATGAGTTACAAACACGGAGCACATTCCAGCCATGCAAAATGGCCACACCCTTGAAAAAGAGGAGGTTGTGTGTGTGTGTGTGTGTGTGTGTGTGTGTGTGTGTGTGTGTGTGTGTGTGTGTGTGTGTGTGTGTGTGTGTGTGTGTGTGTGTGTGTGTGTGTGTGTGAGGTTTGACATTCACAGAGAGAGAGCGAGAGAATAGGAGGGAAGAAAGGGGGGATGGATGTCCCACATAGGTTTCTCCCACCTGCCCATGTCATGTGACTTGGGTGACACCACAGCTGTTACCACCCATGAGGGGGATGGAGAGGACGAGAGGAGGTGTTGGGTGGGTGAGGGGTTGGATGGAGCAACTTTCTAAGGGCATAGCATAAAGTACCTACAGTATACACAAACCCTGTATTAACAAATTGTTATCAGTGGTAGAAGTACTCAGATTTACTTAACTAAAAGAATCAATACCACAATGTGAAAATACTCCATCACAGGTAAATGTCCTGCAGTCCAAATCGAGTAAAAACACAACAGTATTAACAGCTAAATGTACGTGAAATATTAAAAGTCTTGTACAAAATATGCCCTTGAGACTTATAGTACATATTAATACTGATGCATCAATGTGTAATTAGCTCTTAAGCATCATTTGTTTTTATGTAGTGTTATAAAAAATAAATCAATCTGAGGAGCCATGAGATGATTAACACATCTGTTTTTTTTTTTTTTTTACTTCAGAGCGTAAATGTCTCAACTCATACACATGTGAAAAATGACAATGAGCTCCAACTAGACACTGTTGTATGTAGCGATTTAATCTACAGTGAGTTTTATTTTATAAGCTTCTTATTTTTATCTCAGATTTTCATTCAAATCTGAAAGGGAACAAGTAACGGCTGCTGTCAGATAAATGTAGTGGAGTAAAAAACACATTTCTCTGTATTGCAGTGGAGTAGAAGTGTGAAGTAGCATAAAGTTGAAAACTCCTAAAAAAATGGATTGTTCATAAAGTTCTGTAGAATAAGATGATCGTGAGTAAAAGTTGTAGATGCTTGAGTTGAACTACGACATGCGGGATGGAGATAACAACAAGAACATTTAATCACAAGATATGAAACGATTATATCGAGATTATATCGAGATTATATCGTGTTATCATCGTAGAAAAGATTCCGACATCAGAGCAAAATAGAAACAAGTAACAACCTGTTACTGTTTGTGTAGTTTTAGATATGGGGGTTTTTTTGGGTTTTTTTTTTAAGTTCTTCTGGGCCTCAGCAAAGAACAAACAGATGCGACTGTACAAATCTATCCAAGACCTATTTGGCATTTTAAGGCCTTATGAAAGAGTTAACAGTAAAGAGAGAGGACGAAACGGAAAGAGAGAGAAAAAGAGAACACCGCTGTTACTGAAGCCTTAAAAGGTGAGGCACCTTAGAACACCTTATACCACAAGAATACCAGGGAGCTCCAGAGATGTTAAAGGGTCGGCCTCAAATATCACGACACACACGTGCTTAAATTCTGTTACCCAGAATTGAGAAAAAGCATACACAGTCATACACTTGTGATGATGTTGTTCAATAGGTTTTGGTGTCATTCGTCCAAATTTGAGATATTTATCTCTGAGGTCTCTGCTTCGACACCAGATAAATGTAGGCGAAAGGGGTTTTGTTTGTGTTGCTGAATGCTTTTGCTCTGGTTATTTGACATTATTCTGACAGCACCAAAGAGTACAGCTCATAACGAAGTCTGTGGATGTGCTACTGTTAATTTACATGCAAGTTCTTGGCTGTTTCACCTCACTTCAAATCATCTCTGTGGCACCTCTGACATTGTTTTGACATTATCTGTCCTCCATACCCTGTAATCGTGATCTTGAGTCAATAATGGGAGTGGGAAATCCTTTAAATGTTCCCAGAATATCAACAAAACCCTGACAAAGGACCCCAGAGCCATGATAATACTCCATTTTACCATTATGTGTAAAGGCAGCAACCCAGCTAACAAAATTCCTAATATTTAATAATGCACCAGAATAAAATCAAATTTATAAGATTTTGAGATTTTGGCCTGCAAAACTATCCTTACCTCCTTCATCCCTGAGGAGCTGATGGAGGTCTCTGTGTTCAGGCACCAATATTTCAACAGGGACTGAACTTTTTCATAGTTAAGAGCTCAAAATACATTATCATTTAATTTCAGTGTATTTCGCAGCTCAGAACGACTGTGGATGACGTGTTGTTTTAACAGGCCCAACAGGTTTTCAGGATGGACGACAGGCAGAACAGAGGCCGGCGTTGATCACCGCTGACTCCCGCTTTAAACATCCTCAGCTGGACGGCTGATTCAGCTGATCCCCCCCCCCCCTTCCCCCAGCTCTCTGCCCGCCATAAACCCCAACTCTGTTTCATCTCGGCGTCACTGCTGCTGCTGCTGCTGCTGCTGCTGCTGCCGCCGCTCCTGCAGTTGTCGTTTGCCTTTTGGTGGCGAGTCGGGCAGCTGACTGACGACCCCCACAGGCACTTTGGGTGTCCACATTCATACATACACCAGGAGCCACAGCGAAAGGTGAAAATGTGTTCTATATAGCAGCAGGGAGAACAGTTTCACGATGATACACAAACTTTGGAGGCCGGGAGAAATCTTGGATTAGTATGAAATAAACCCGTAACAGAAACATATGTTGATAGTGTTTAAAAGGAGACCTGGATATATGTAAGAGAAGAGAGTGATGCTATAAGAGACTTATTTAGCCTTCTGTGTCTATAGTGAGACTGCGTACAATTTACATTTTTCTTAGCGAAAGTCTCTGAAAGTGTGATTTAGTTGGGGGGGGGGATTAGTATTCAATGGACACTCTTCCAATTCATTAATTCCAATTAATTGCAAGCATCACCGAAAAAAAACGAAAAAAAAAACAAAAACAGAATAGAAATCTTTGTTGTCGACTCGTGGAAATTCCCCTCACAACTAAAACTGTATGACTAAACAAAAGGATATGAATAATAAACGGTCAGGATGAAAGCTCCAATGTGGCACACAGTAAAAACATGTCTTAGACAGACATCATTAAAACAGCAGCAGTCATTAATGGCTAATAAAAACTACATATAAGAATATTAACGTGGCTTTTAATGTCGCAGTTGAATTTGTATGTATCATTGAAGTTCATCTGGAAATCAACACCTACACATTTTACAAACTGTCGCCGCACTGCCACTGTATTCCCTTAAACTAAGTTCTAAATTGAATCGTAATTTCAGCAGCCTTTCTATGAAATCATTAGGAAATTACACACTGTATCTGTTTTAATGACGGTGGTCTTATGAACTGTAATGATCACATCGTTGTAGTGTTGTCATCGCTATACTGATATGGACTGTCTGAAAAAAGGTTAAACTAAATTTATACACGGGTTTGTGTACACTGTACGTTAGATTCTGTCTTTGCTGTGTTATTTTTATTGAACCTAGTCGATTATTGTGTTATTATGTGTATCATGTTAATAGTGCAGTCATCAAATCAAACTTCTCCGAGCAGCATCTTTGACAAAGCTCAGGGCTTCACAAATAAACTGGATTCGTATGACATTTGAGTCACAATGGGGCTTTTAACAACCACAACTCACATTTTAAACTGCTTTTCCCCCCAATTTGTGAGAAAACGACACACTCTGATTCGACCTGTGTGCTCTGGTGCGCACCGATCCCCCGCATTGCAGCTCACCTGTCACCAGGTCACCCAGGGGCCACCTGACCGTTACAACAGGGCCGTTCAAACACCTACAACCCTTTTATTTCCTAATTGTTCGATTGGTGAGAAAAGTCAGAGACGAGTTTCCTCTCATGACACCTTCTGGGGCTTTAGTAGCAGACCAGAGCCTCATTAGGGTGACACATTTTTAGAAATCTTATGGCTTCAAACCAGCGGTCAAAATAAGTTTATTTAACTTTATCTTAACAGTTCTTTGGGGGTAAGGAGAAGTTTTCCCTTTGTTTCAAGGTGAAACGTTGTGTTGTAGCTTCGTCATTGTGAGACCTGCGCTGTATCATTACAGTAAGTAGTTTTCCCAGCGCTCCCCTTCTCGGACCTATTGACCTCGAAGCATCCGTCAAAAAAACTCCTCCTGACCCCTCTGTGAATCGCGGGAGTGAGTTGCCTTCACCTCTCTATCACCTGTTCTCTCTTTTAGCCTAAATGCCACTGACCTTCGACCTTCTGCTCCATTGCCTCCACCACACGGGACCAGGCTCTCCTGCAACAGCTGTGTCAACCTCAGGCCCGGCAACTGGCGTGCCCAGGGAAGGACAGAGTTTGAGTGGCATTAATGTCAGACCGCGTCATGAGTCAGCAACACGGCACCGGATCGAGGAGTTCACTTCGACATGTTGGTCTCTCTTTGAAGCATACTTATCCTTTCTTTTCTTTTTTTCCTCTCATTTCTTTGCCTTACGTGCTGCTCATTTTTGCTCTTTGCTTCACACCCACAGTGTCTCCCTCACGTTTTCATTTTTATTTCTCGTTTAAACGCTTTTCAGACCATATTTGTGAACATAACCCCTCCTTGTAACATCTCAAAGCATCCTGATGATACAGAATAATCAACACAACACATCAAATCAGACAGGTGGTGTTTCATAAAAAAAGTCAGCTGATATGTAATGTAACTCGCCACCTCCCGCGGAGAGTTTCCTCCAAAACCCGGGGGGTTAATCTGTGAGGTTGTCCCATCCTGTGTATGTGCGGGGACCTGGTCTGTGTCAGCTGCCAGTTTATTTATACCAATAGAAATCCATGCTGTCCACCGGAGAAGAAACTGCTCTGAGGTTAGTCTCCCTAACTCCTACCTGCTGTCCCGAGGGAAATTATTTCCTCCTTGCCAAGAAGATCGGCTGTGACCTCCCCAGAAGCAGTGGGACGTTGGCAACGGGGTTGGATGGGTATGACAGAGGGGAACAAAGTGATTAGCAAACGGGGGCCCCGGTATGTGAACACGGGTTAAAAATAACCCCGCTGACCCAATTTGTAGATAACACGCAACACAACTGCTGAGCCCCTTGCGCCGTCGTCTTTCTTTAGCTTAATTGTTCTTTTCACAGAGCGACTCGACAAACCAGCGCAGGAGTGAAATCGGTCCTCTTTTGTGGGTTTCGACGGAGCTACAAACGATCACCGGACTGATGATCGGAAAGGAAATAAATAAAACTTAAGAGGGGGTTGACAGATGAAAAGCAAATCACAGAGTAAGATGAGCCCTTTTGCGTGATTCATGACACACGATGAAAGAGAGGCTGATGATTCGCTGAGTTCGTTGAGCCGGTACTATGCGGCAGTGATCAGCTGTCCTCCCCGTTAAGAGGAACACCGGGATTATGATTTGTGTCTTAACCATTGTGTCCGGTGCGAGGGGCCAAGAATCCACTCAAACAACAAAAGTCATCCGATCTTCCGAGCGCCCAGATATATCCGCCAAGGCCTCGGCGCATAGCTGACATTAGTGGAAATGTTGCATTTGTGATACACCCTGGCTCGGGGCCATGGGAAATATCGAACAACTGTCCAATTTAGACAACATCCTGTGGCGGAGGCAAAAACGGGAGCTACAAAGATGCGGTGGGGTGGCTATTTGTGGACGGCGAGTGCCTCGAAAATAGCGAGACTATTGGGTTTCAATATAAGCCCTCCTCTCTGAGCTCGAGCTTTCTGTGAATGAGGCCCGGGTTCCTATCACACCCAACCCCGCCGCTGATTTTAGAACACAGGTGTTGACCTTAGTGGAGCGGCTTGTGCTTGCAGCAGAGGAAAATGAACCCCCGAGCTCGAGCCTCTACAGTATTGGTGGCTCTGTGGCCACACAGATGCTTGAAAACTGTCATATAAGGGTCTGCAGGTTCTATATGATCACTTAGAGGATGACAGCAAGAATGCTGATGGTCGGTTGATAACAGCTGATGAGAAATCGTTTGATGCAAAAACTAAAAATATTACATATGTTTAAGCATGGTAAAGATATTTACTAGTATACTTGACACAATCGCCTAGAAAGTGGTGTTTCAGTGAGATCAGTGGGATGTTTTACTATTAGCTCTTTTCACTTGTTCCATTGGCAATTTTTAAAAACTTGTTACAAGCAAGAAACACATTGCTTTTTTTGTTTTTATTCATTCAAGTGGCATTTTTCCAGTGTATCCCTGCAAGTGAAATTATCGAGATGATTTAACTTGACAAGAGATCTTGGAAATAAGCTGGTTCAGTCTGGAAACACACAGGCTGTCCCAAGTGTACAAAGGTTTGACATGAGGTCAAAATGCTGTTTTTTAGATCAGATTACTCAAGATCAGACTGACAGTGAAGTCAGAAGTGTAAGACAATTTTTTAAAATTCTTAATCCATACACACTTTTTACAATTTACACCAAGGAACATGAAAACAAAGAAAATTAGGCAATTCTAGTGTAACTGAGTGCGCTGTTACTGCACACATGTTCTGTTCTTTTTATGAAAGAGATGGTAAATTGCTCAGTTTTAACTAATTTGACTAATTTCACAAGCAATTTTAGAATATACCATGTATTAAAAGCTAGAGATAGAAACTGTTTACATTCACCCTGATGCATAATTTAAAAAATCCACCAGAGAATTATTTCCTGGGTGTGTACACGTTCGAGTACTTATGTCCATAGCCTAAATAACTGCGGTGCTGTTCATATGTATGTATGTGAAGCATTCCGGACGCACAAACTTTCATTTCATTATGTTGTATACTGACAAATAAATCAGCTTAATCCTTGATTATTTTATTTTTTAAAACAAGATAACTGACCAAATCTAATGCTTTGAATCTTGGCGAGCGCACAACTTTTTTGCAGGGCATTATCAGCTGATGTTACTGTGAACAACCTCTCTTGATTCGTCCCTTCACACCGATCTATCTTGTGTTACATTCAGTGTCGTTTTCCGTGTCAGGACGGTCACCTTGTGGCCACTGGAGAATTTATTGCTGAGTTTTTACGGTGCCACGACGAGAAGAAGAAGAAAAAGAAGAGCCCATATAACTTATTCACACTCCTCACATATCATTGACTGTGCTTGACCAACAGAGGAGTTACATCACAGTTTATCAAAGGATTCGCCACATTTGGTCGGCCATGTTTCCTCCTCACAAAAGGCCGACCGTCGCAATTCATCATGTCATCACGTAAAAATGGCTTTTGTCAGAAGGGCCCGCCGAGCGCTTTGACAACAGCGAGCGTCACTTTTTCCTGGGCCTGTAAACGATACAATGAAACTAAAGTGAAGCTCAGGATGAAACTCAACCTTGGCTTCAGCTGTGACTCCTGCTGGAACTGCTGTTCTGACTGTACCCCCAAACCCAATAAAACACGCCCATCGTGCAGTTGCTTCCTTGTTTCTCTGTATCCCTCTCTTTCTCCCGTTTTTTTTTTTTTTTTCCTCCAAAAAGGAGCCATTGACATTCGGTGTAAAATAGAGGCAGGGTGGGGCGTGGGGGGGCTGAACAGAGGAACGGCAGGGGTGTAGGGTGTCTCGAGCCCAGTGTGAACAGCTGAGAGGTGTGATTTCACAGGCTGGCTCCCCCCTGTCAGGGCCCTGATTGGGCCGGACAGGAGGCGCAGGAGAGGCCCGGGCTTCTAAAGGACACCAACAGGTGGGAGGCCGCTTTGGAGGGGGGCGCTCCTGGCGGGATAGAAAAGGCCGATCTGCAAGGCCTGTTGTGGGCACAATCCACCGGGCCACATACGGAGGAGGATGGTCGACTGCAGGATAGCTGAGGCGAAGGAGGGATGAAGTTTTCAGGGAGCTGAGGGGGAGTTTGAGATGAGTTTGGGCTTTTAATGAGTGGGGAAGGGGGGGCAGCTTCAGGGACAAGGAGTGAGGTCGGTGTGAAGGCTGTATTGTCATTCTACAAGGTTTTCTTTTTTTGTAGGTTTATGTAAAAGGGTTAACATTTGGCCTTTAGGCCGCCAAGCTTCTTCTGTCGAGGCAAAGATCTTCCAGATTCAGATGTTGCAGCACCATGTGAGCGAGATCAGGCGTCGACCCAGTCGTTAAATGTTTTCTGTAAGTTTTTACGATAGACACAGAGCCCCGACACCTCCGTCAGGTGAGGGTGGGAGGCCGAGGTGCGACACAGGAAAGAACCGGGAAATTCTTCCCCGCAAGGCATTTCTCGTGGCCATTTGGTTTTCGGAGCTAGACGACGCAGGCAGTGTGTAGATCTAACAAGGAGGTCACCAGTAGACAGTGTAGGAGACGCCGGCTGAACCCAAGCGTGGCCTGAAGCTCGGCTCCAGAAAACTACAGAGGTGACGCAGCCGGATTCATTTAAGGTGAGTAAAACACATTCTGAAAATGCACTCGGATGAATTTTTGTTTTTATTTAACACTCATTTTCTGTTCTTATGAGAGATGTATTTTTTTCACACAGCTGCTTGGGTTAAAATGACTTGGCATGGCTTAGGGAAGAGCACAGATTGTGACCTTTGTGCGCTGGAAGTCAGAATTCGCCTCGCCCTCCGCAGTTATTTAGGTTCAGCATCACCACATTGGCATGACCCATCAAAGAGCTGCACGGGGCGGCTGTTAAACAGCCTTCATCGTCTGTTTTCCGGTAACTTTGAGAGGAGAACACACATTTCCTTTCAGCGCTGAAAAGTCATAATTCCTGCATGTGTCAGAGGACAAGAGTAGGAAAACTTGCCTTATAAATAGCAGAAAATTAAACATGAGTTTTCCTTCTCTGTCAGCCCCCAAAATGTTGCATTTCTGTGGCGCAGATGATCGAAGCCGCCATCACGTGTCCTCCTGTCGTCCCGCTCTGTCACAGTTAACCATTGTTAAGCCGGGTTGTTCCTGCTCCTCTGCCTATGAAAGGGTGCTTTGTGCCAAAGGGGCGTTGAATCCAGTTGTTGCCCCTTGTGAGGACATGCTTCCTTATATCCCCATATTAATACACCACTTATGGAATGTAAGGAAGTGTGTGGTTTCAAGGGGACTCGAGCAGCGACCACACTGGGAAAAAAAAACAAACAAAAAAAACATTACTGATTTCACTGTCCATTCAACTGAACAATTGTCTGAGTGTCTTTGTTTTATGAGATAGGAGGAGGAGGAGGGGGTGTCAGGGTTCATGAGCATGTGTGTATTTGTGTGTGTGTGTGTGTGTGTGTGTGTGTGTGTGTGTGTGTGTGTGTGTGGCAGGACAACAGGTGAAGGGCCCCGTTCCCTCTCCTTCAGCTCAGGCACGTGTGCAGTTAGCATTACTCCCAGGGATCTGCTGATCGGGTCTCAGGGAACTTCTTGAAAAATTCCTGCCCTGCCCCAACGGCTGACAGTCAAGGAGGATTGACGGACCACAGCTGTCACCCATTATAGCAACGGCAGGACTCTCAAAAAGGGAAGAGGGGGAGGCAGGGTGGATGTGGAGCTGTCACCGAGGGGTGAAGGTTCGCTCCCGCAGGGCCGGATTTGGAAGGAAATAGGGCGATGTCACCGGCTGTCAGGGTTCCCAAACCCAAAACCCAAAATAGGAATGATCTGCTCGGTAACATGTTGTAACTATGCATGACGTGTCAGTTAGTGACGATCTCTTTCTCTCTCTCTCTCTCTGCTCCATCAGGTAAGACCGAAGAGGACACCACGGCCCAAAGAAGTCCAAGTTCCATGTCCTCTCTCATTTCTTACTTTTTCTATGTCCTCTATACCCTGTAACCTTCGCTCCCTTCTCCCCTCCTCCTCCTCCTCCTCCTCCTCCACCCTCCACCCCCCACCTCTCTCTCGCTCTGGCTCTTGCAGCTGAAGCAACACGCCTTGCTGTGGCTGGTCAAACGGAACCAAGTCAGGTGTTTCTGTGAGGTTTGGTCCCCTTCAACCAGCTACTGCGTCGTGAATTCAGTCAGCCAGCAGACACCGGCGTGGAAATCAAAGACACAGCGTACTTTCGAGGCGGTAGTCTGTTCGGAATGATAGATCGTTTCTATGCTTCAAGTGTCTCGCTGTTGGTTGTTTTTCCTGTATGGCGATGGATGTTAATAAAAGATTGATGACAACATGCGGTGGTGAATTAAAATTTCTTACAATGTGACAAATTCACAGTCATATTCCCAGTCATGTTATTTTTTAACGTGCATCCAAGTATTACCATAATAACTGTATAACGAGTAGTATCTATGGATGATAATTCGATCGTGGTGACTTTTGTCCACCCTTAAACAGACGCAGTTTAGTTTTTGCCAGTGTCTTTAAAAAGGCATAAACATAAGCTTTTTTCTGTCGTAAATGAAAAAAAAAAAAGAGTAGATTTAAAATCACTTTGTTTAGTTATAAATGTTAGGTCTGATTAAAGCAGAGAGGTTAGCCATTTATAGCAGTATGTGAATCCTTTTTCAGATGTATGCTGTACCTCATGAATGTGATGGAAATATTTTTTTTTTTTAAGTTTATTACTTTGGCTATCGATATCAACACACATGCATAGGTGACACACAATCTGGAGTCTCCTGACAGATGATTCATCATCAGCCTATTTGTTTGTTTGTTTCTTTAATCAGAGTAACAAGATCTCTTGGCCCATCCCAAGTCAAATGACTGCACATACTGTATCCATCCAGAATCTGACAGTGTACCCTGAATCTAGGTCAGGAGGAGTCAGAGCCAAGGATCAAATCCATGATATTTCCTACAATAATAACGACTATATTAACTGATGTTTTGTATTTTTTTATGATAATGTTACTACTGAAGCCCAAATTTCACATCCATCTCTGTTATCTGCCACATTCATTCACTCATTATGTGGTGATTTGCAAAAAAGATGTCTGCAAATACCCCAAATTAAAAAAATAAAATAATCAAACAATGTAATATGTGGTAGACTCAAGATGCTCCTAAAAAGTGAATTTATGGCTGACTATTTAATATGGATCTTAGTTAGACAGAAAAACTGACCAATGCAGGTCTCAGGAGGGAATCAAGTGAATTAAAATAATATATATAATGATCATGATAGGCCGTATGTCGATTATTTAGTTTAATAATGTACCAATAATACCCATAATCTACCCATTATGTCGTGATCAACCAATCAAAACTGTGTAGAAAGTTGTCAACAACTACATGTAATGAAGTAAAATAAACAGAAATCCACTACAGATGTGGATAAAAGTAGTAAATATCAAATATACACATAAATAAAACTGACCTTGGTGTGCAGAGCTGTTCTGAAAGTGCGTCACATGGTGTCGACTCGGCCTGAGGTGTGATATTCAACATGAGCTTCATAACTAATGACTGCAGAAACATATTGAAGGCTAATTAATTAAGAGGTATGGTTGTTGACGACAGCGGGCTGGAGCGAGGCCACAGCAGGCTCACTGCCCTTTCATAAATCAACCTGCCTGGAGCGGAGGCGGGAGCAGCGCCGCGCTCCTCCACCACCACCAGGGGGCGACGTGCGTTTCCCGGGGCGGTAGTTTGTGCGAGCAGCAGAGGAAGTGGAGCAGTAGCGTAAACATGGCTGACGCCGGAGAGACAGGTGAGTTCGGGAGTGTGTAACAGCTGGACTGTACTACTGCCTCCTGGTATTTTCATCGCGTCCCGTGTGTGTGTGGCTACGAATTACATTCCGCTTATAATTCCCGTTTTGTTGTCGTTGTGTTCGGCTCGTAGAGGAGTTAATTACCTGATGCTAGCGCTGCTAACGTTAGCATTTCAGACGAGTCAACGGCACCGTTGAGCTAGACAGAGAGTAGTTAAACGGGAGGCATCGCGATGTTATTGCATCAGCTTTTTAGGTGGTCTTTTATAAAGCAAAAACGACGTACTGTGCCTTATTTAAAGTGTCTGTGCCGTTAAAGGGATGGTAGCCGACCAGTTCTGTGACTGGTGTCGTTAGCATGATGCAAACCCATCAAGTTCAGTGACACACTGTACTGACAGCTAACAGCATCACCAAAACTGAAGGACCGATTGTTGAATCGTGGCTGGTTCTGTCATTACTGCCCATTATAAATATATTTAGATTGAAAAAAAAAACAAAAGTATGAGATGAACTGATGTAATCGTACAATCATCTGTTGGTTATTTTACAGAAGGACCTGAAAGGAAAGATGACATTGTTAAAGCAAAGGTTTGTGTGTTGTTGAATTTCATCACAGTCTCATTCAGGTTGGGCTTGGTATGGTGATGTTTTCATTGACCCTAGTTCTTGATGTATGCACTCAACAGCAAGAAGGCAAAGAGCTGACCAAAGAGGAGAAGCAGCGGCTGAGAAAAGAGAAGAAACAGCAGAAGAAGGGCAAAGAGAAAAAAGATGACAAGGCTTCGCGGGACAGCGAGAAGGAAAAGAAGTCCGTCAGTGCAGCTTCTCCAGCTCCCCAGCCCCCAACACAACCCCCAGCGCAGAAAGGTGCTTATTATATAGATTATACAGATATTTATTTCTCACTTGACCAATAGCTAGAGGCGGACAGAACTGTTCTGTCCGATCACAATCCACCACTGTAATTAATGAAGTCTGCCGTGTCTCCCTCAGCTCCTTCAGCTGTACCTGCTCCAGTTCCTGTGCCTGCCTCAGATACTCCTTCCACGGCGGACAAGCCAGCTAAGAGTAAAGCAGAGCTGAAAGCCGAGAGGAGAGCTCGGCAAGAGGCTGAGAGGGCCTCCAAAGGCAAGAAGGGGGATGTGGGGCCTCAGGCCGCTCCGGGCAAACCTAAAGTACCACCTAGTGAGCTCCAGCCAGGTACTATAACATCCTGGAGGTCATGACAGTCTGAAATTATACATTTTACGTGGAGAAAGTCACACTTTTCATTGATGCATTTTCAGTTGTGAAGAGGCTCCCAGAACACGTCCAGGTGGACAACCCGGAAGTTTTAAAGAAGCTGGCAAAGAAATTGGAAAGACAACAGGTAAAGCTACTTTTCAGTATCTTCAGCTTTCAGTCATGATAGCACGCGTTGTCTGATTTAGGACGGCTTGCCTTGGCGTAATGAGCTGCCAGGGAAATGGTGCGAGCATGCTGTGTGTCGGGATTTCGGGGGAAAACGTGTGCACAATAACCATGGATTCATTGCATTCTTATCAAGCTATAAAACAATCTGAAATGTTTGAGGAATTGCCTGAATTGTGGTTGTTTTATTCAGATACTTGTTACAGATATGTTCAAATCTATTTTAATACAGTAGTTTATCACTTTTTCACTAATAAGTACTGTTTGGCTGTTTACAACAAGTACAGATCTCAGAATAATTTTAGAATACAGTAGTGTGTTAATCATGTTCTGTCATTGACCTCAACCGCATGTGATTGAACCTAACGTTTCTTTCAGACACCAGAATACAATGCTGCTACAAAGGTCCAGGTCTGACTTTCTTAACCGTGTGCATTGACATTTGTCCAGTTTTGTTCTGTTTGCTAACCTTCATTGTTACTGTACTCCAACGTCACTCATTAAAATGGGAAGTTAAGGGCGCAGCCCGTCTTGTCTATGGAGATAGAGGTGGGATGTGTTGGTTTGAGAAGTTGGTAACTTGTTTATTGTTTCTTGTTGTTGTTTATGTTTACCTACAACACTGAGCTGTTTGCTGTGCAGGTGTATGGTTGCACTCCAAACTGCTGTGGTTGTGTTTGGAGTATTTACAACAAAATCATACACAGTCAGAGTTAGGTTTGTTGTGAATTTTATATGAGAGCAGCTTTTCATAGTAGTATAGGACTTTGGCTCTGTGGTGATTTTTATTTTTCCTTGTGTTCGATTTAATTTTACTTACAAATGTAGCTGTATATTGAATTATGCTGAGGCTGTGCTGTGACTGTTAACCTCATCATCTCAATAGTAACCTTTTGAATTACTGGTGACTAATGGCACTGGATTCTGATCTGCTTTATTTCAGATCCCACTCCGGTCAGACTACGGCTACAAAGTCAGCCTGTTTTCTCATCTCCACCAGTACAGTCGCAAAGCCCCTCTAACGCAGCAACTCGGGTAAACTGACAATAGAGCAAATCTGTCTGACAAGAGATTGATTTGTGTAAATTACCTTCAAGCTCGTTGATTGTTATGGACTGTTTTTGTCTGTTGCAGCATTCCCTCCACAGTGATTCATCCTGCTATTGTTCGACTGGGTCTCCAGTATTCACAGGGTATTGTAGCAGGATCCAACGCCCGCTCTGTCGCCCTCCTGCATGCCTTCAAACAGGTACAGAGCACAAACTCTATTTTGTCCAAGTGCTTTACACCAACAAAAAAAAAAAAACAAGCAAGGTTTGTTTTATTTCTGTTTCCACATTTAAAGTGCAAGATGTTGAAAGATATTGTTCACACACACTGCAACGCTTTAAATGTGGTTGTTATGTTGCTGTTTCCAAAAAAAAAAAATGTGCTGGCTTTTGTGTTTTGTGTATTCTGTACACTTAAACTCAATTAAGACCCTAGAGTATAATCCTAATTTCAACCATTCATTCTTTACAGTATATTTTACCTCCTTTATCCCATCCTTATTATTATTCCAGCTCTTCATATTACTTCAGTTGCTTTTTCATGTAAAGTTAAGCCAGCCTTTCTGTGCATCTCCCAGCCACACAGTCCAGCTTTCATCTTTTCGTGCTCCAGGCTGTCCGTCGAGTAATGCAGTTTTTCATCATCTTTTCTGCAACCAGCACTCAGTTCTGTAATGAGTTGTTGCATTTTTAAAAATGTTGTTAAAAATGACAGACTTAAAGAAAAAACTAACATCTATATTTTCTCTCCTCAGGTAATAAGGGACTATACTACACCTCCAAACGAGGAGCTATCTAGAGACTTGGTCAACAAGCTGAAACCTTATATCAGGTACAAAAAATGTACCAGTTTTCGTCATGTATCGTTACTAGTTTATTTTTACAGAGTGCTAGAATTTAGAAAGGACTGTCCTTATTTGATAAATTACCTGTTTAATTTTACAGTTGAACACACAAAATGATTTCTTTTGTCTGATTCTTCTTGCAGTTTTTTGAATCAATGTCGCCCTCTGTCGGCTAGCATGGGTAATGCCATCAAATACATCAAGAAGGAGATCTCCAATATCCCCAGTCAATGCAAAGAAGAAGAGGTTATTGTCACACTTTTTTGTCTAATAAATTAATCAGAGGTCATATAAGATCAACATACTCTATAGACAGAAAGTTGCTGGTTTTCAGTTTCCATATCTTCTCCCCTGATGTATTCACTGTCTCTTGCTCTCTCTGTTTAGGCAAAGCGCAAACTGCTCAACTGCATCGAGTGCTACATTAACGAGAAGATCGTCCTTGCTGCTAAAGCTATTGCCAAGTACTCAATAGAAAAGATCAGCGATGGAGATGTCATCCTAGTTTATGGATGGTGAGCTACTTACAGCTGACATGCAAGGGGAAAAAAATGAGTCAGCTGTTGCATAAGCAGTTCCCTAGGAAAAAATAAACATTGCTTAATGTTATTGCTGAAAATGCGACCCTTACAGTATGCGTCCCGCCTAAAGTCTTATTTTCAAACCACTTAACACTTTCTCTTCCCTTTTTCTTGTCTCGCCCCTTAAACTCCCGCCTTCCTTCCACATTCTCCTCTACCACACGATCTTTAATTTTCAGCTCGTCACTGGTCAACCACATCCTGTGCGAGGCCTTCGAGAAAAACAGGAAGTTCCGTGTGATCGTGGTGGACAGCAGGCCTCGACTGGAGGGCCGGGAGGCCCTGAGGCGCCTGGTCCAGAGGGGCATCAGCTGCACCTACGTCCTTATCTCAGCTGTCTCCTACATCCTTCCAGAAGTAACAACAACACTATTGACACATTGAAGCCTCAGTAGTATGTCTTTACCTTTTTTGTGTGGATATGTCATATAATGCCTTGAACCTGGACCTCGTAGGTATCGAAGGTGTTCCTTGGTGCTCACGCTCTGCTGGCCAACGGGTACGTCATGTCTCGTGTGGGGACGTCACAGATAGCTCTGGTGGCCAAAGCCTTTAACGTGCCTGTACTGGTGTGTTGTGAGACCTACAAGTTTTGCGAGAGGGTGCAGACGGATTCCTTCGTGTCCAATGAACTAGGTACGGAAAAAATACCTTGTTCATTCTTCAACAACAAATGCTGCGTTTGTTCTATCCTGCCTCTGCTTTAATTTAATGAAATTCATCTTCATTTGTCCTTTCCAGATGATCCCGATGACCTCATTGTGACCCGAGCAGGGACGACCCAGCTAGAGCACTGGCAGGAAGTGCCCTCACTCGGCCTGCTTAACCTGGTGTACGACGTGACACCGCCTGACTTCGTGGACCTAGTCATCACAGATCTGGGAATGATCCCATGCACATCGGTCCCTGTGGTGCTGCGAGTGAAAAACGTGGACCAGTGAACGACCTCGCGCTCACATCAGCCCGAGCTCGGAGGCAGTTTCTCTGTGTCATGATGGGGGAAGTTTGTGTGCTCGAATGCATGCACACAACACAAAATATCGTGCTTTTAGCATGCAATAAATATATATCTGAAATGGCATACGCTTTTTAAACTGAGTCCATGTGTGTTTTTATGTTAGGACTGGATAATTACAGAGATTTGAGGATGGTGGTTCTGTCGTTTTTTATTATCCGGTAATGCCAACATGTTTTAATAAATCCGTTAGGATCTGTTTCTTAACAGCACAACATCTAATTGCCAGCATTTAGAGCAGAACAATTCCACTGTGGTTCGCAACACACTCAGCCACAGCATGCAATTTGTGCAGAATTGGTTCCCTAATTACAGTCAGAGCTGCAATATCTCAAGAGAAGTTTTATAGCTGACATCAGTTCTTCAGACTAGTTTTTAAATGACCTGATAAGTTTAATAGGATAAAGAAGAGTAAGACATTAACCAGGTAGTAAAACTTGTTTTGGCAAAAAAACTTCGATCATTTATTGTTATATCCACAAAGTCACGCACGCTCACATGCCTTGAGGTTGATATTGGCAGAAATTTTAGTTTTTAACACAGAGGGGAAAACAAAAAACTCATTTTTTTTAGCTAATGTAATAGTTGATTTAATGTGTAACATATTAAAACTGCTTATGATGCTGAATGTCTTTGCCAGTTGGGCGACGCTTCCAGATACGAAAGATGATCAAATGAACAAATGCTCTCACAATGTCGCGGTAACTCAAGCAAAGCAGTATGTTTTTAATTTCTTTATTAGAACCCTGAATCTCATTGTGACGACATCAAAACATCAACATGGAGACATTTCTCAAATCGAAACATGCAAGATGTAACAGCAGTTGACACCTGAATGACACACTGTAGCATTCAATATAAACTTTTGATGAAGGAAAAAGAAAGCTCAGTTAAACTTAGAATTTTAATCATCCACGTCATGATTCATAAAGTGAGCTTGACTTGGTTTACTCTCAGTAAAGCACATGTTAAACATGCATTAAAGAAAAATGCCCCCCAAAAAACTATAACACTTCCTGAAATACACTTCAACGCATGTAGACACATATTCGGTGCATGTTTGGCACAGTCAACAGCAAGACAATCTTCAAAATATTCTTAAAAACACCCTCTTCATTAATTTCTCTTGTCAGTCGACTACATTTCAAATGATAATTTAAGTGTTAAAAGTGGTACCGTCAGAAATGTAAAACTTAGAGCAACACGTGTTTCTAATTTTCTCCCTAGAATTGCACTGAAAAAAAGTCAGTCCCCGTTAAAATGTAGCTGCCCCACAAGGGTGTAGAACAGAATAAAACATAATGTCTAAAACAAGCCTGGGGTCACCTCAGACTTTGTGTCAGCATTTTCCCTTTCAGAACAGTCAGTAAATCAAGCCGCGGCAGTTCACCCTCAGAGCGACTTGGCCTTACGTCTCTGTGTGACCCACAGCAGGACGGAGATCACAACCGTGGACGCCCCAAGAGGCCCGAACACCTGGAGGGCTGGAAACTTCCCCTGTTGACAGTAAAAATAAAGCATTCTTTAGATAATAAGAAAATTCAAGTGCACTGGTAATGAATGTAGCAATGAAGCACATAAATAAATAATGATTCAAATGAAGCTCTTTCCAGAACTGACCTCCCGCAGACACTTGTATCCATGATAGTTGTCAGCACAGCTGCACTCGAAGAAGCCAGGCCCATAGGGAGCACAGAGGGAGTTCTCCGGGCAGTTAATGGCTGAGGATTGTCAATAATTGTGAGATGAACAGATGTCACGTTCAACCAGAAGGCAGTTTAAGATTTTATGTGTCACAATGGAAGATTAACAGATGGGAACTCACACAGCTGTCCAGTCTGGTTGCACATACTTTTCTGGCCCTCACAGAAACGTTTTCCCAGTTTGACCTCCACCTTTCCCCAAGAGGTGTTGCCTCCCGGACAAACTATGTCTTTCGGCAAAATCCTATTATGGAGACACAAAAATAGAGTTACGAAGATGTAAAACTTAATATTCATGAGCAGCCGTCATAGCTTTGGTGCAGTTTTTGGAATGGTGTACTTACAAGTGATTCAACTCGATAAATCCTTGAAATGCTGTGTTACTGACGTTGACAATGGGATTTAGTGAGAGGTCTCTGCAAAGCAAACATTTGTAAAGTAAAACACTTGTGAAAGGGCAAAATTCCATATAGATATTAATGAACAAAAAACAAAAATGAATAAAACATGTTTGGTCAGTCCTGATACTGGAATGTTTTTTTACTTAAACTATTTTGGATTTGGTCCTTGCCAGCAGGAGAGATTAAGGTTTTTTTTTCTTTTTTGCTGCTGGAAATAGAAACTTTCCTAAACTCCTGCTGCCTAAGAATGTCAGCGTTGACTTAATCACAGTAAGATCATTCTGGGAAATGCTTGTTTCAGCAGTGCAGAAATCTACAAGGTATCAGGAAACTTCACAGAGACTGCTTTTTTTGTCTGTTCATTATAGTGTGGGATGTAGACCTGTATTTTACTGTACATACACCATTAAAGCTGTTGATGCTCCCTGAAGATCCCCGACGTGAGTTAATGAACAATTGGACAGATCCAACCTGACACAAACAAAACAACAGCAAAAAAATAACATGTTGAAACATTAACAGAAAAAACCCTTAACATTATGCAGAAGTATAAACATTGTTTATACTAAACATGGACAGTACCAGCACTAGCATCCGAAGATACATAGCAAGAAAGTCTGACTGATAACAAAGCAGACAGACTGGTTGTTCAACCATCAGATATGTGGGCCTTCCAGGGCTCCTCCTAAGCGTTGTGAAAAGGTTGTAAATAACATGATCTGATAAACGGAGGGTGTGGTAACAACAATATAACAGTAGCACTTAAGAATACTGACACAGTTCTAATGACCTCTGGTTGACAAATAAGGTTATACTTTTGTGTTGATTATTACCTTTCCAAAAAAAAAAGAAAGCTATGTCTCCTAATTATCATATTTGCACTATATCATTGCATTAGCATTTGCACTAGCATGTTTGCACTATATCATGTAATTATGTCTATTCTATTCTATTTCTTCCCTTTTTAATTATATTGTTTATTTTTGCTATTGTTTTTTGTTCTGTAATATTCTGTCGCTGCTGGGACAAACAAATTTCCCCGTCCGCGGGACATTAAAGGATTTCTTATTCTGATTCTGATTGACATGGATAAACAAATATAACCAAGTACAGCAATGGATATATAAAGACAGAATTCTTATTCAGAAATAAAAACTAAAAGAACTAGTAATTCCATATATTCATTCCACACATGTATTTATTTGTATTGGTGTACTACACACTGTTTGTTTACTTGTACCACATCTTATAATCCAGAGCCTTACACAGTATAACTTGTAAAATACACTAAAATAAATTGTAATACCCATATTTCCGATAGACATTGAAGGCAGCATTGATATCCTACCCGATGATGCGTTCAGGGTCGCTTGTGTTATCATTTTTCAAGCAGCAGCGCCCGTCTATCCGACCAGCGGACGAGGCGCAAAGCTGACCCACCTCGGTGCCATTCAAGACTGTGCCGCTGCAGAGCTCACATACCTGCGATTACAAGTCGATACGAAGTTAAAATGAGGGTTATATACAAAAAAACTCCCACTCATCCCCACTCGCAACTACAACTACTGTACATCCACCAAAACAAGCGTCTCCTCAAGGATAATTTGGACACGATGCGGCATTCACGTACTGTGGTAAACACCCCTGCTGATATATCGCCAAATTCAAGTCTTACCTGCAGCTCGGTCAGTTGATAACTTGCGTAAAAACATGAATTCAAGATTAAAATAAGCACGACGGGTTTCAGCTGGCTGCACCCAGCTTTCATTTTCATCGACTGAAGTCATATGATCCTACTGTAGCGGACATGTGACAGGAAGCAGGTCCAACACTAGACAACACTTTCACATAGCAGCACCTCATTCTGCGCTGCATTTACGCATAGGCTCAATTTGGAGCTTTTAATGGAGCCTAGTGTTATTTTCTTATGTAGTGAACAGAGTACAACAGCATGCAAAAACATCGAGTAACCACTAATGATGTGCAATTTTTTTAAAAATCTGAATATGTTTAAATAATCAATTTTGCAGCTAATCAAAAGCCCTCTTTTAATTCAACGTGTAATGCAAGGGATAAAATAAAATAAGCATCCGAGCATTTATATTTTTTTCTAAATTTTATGTGGCACACAAACAGCAGTCAAGGTAAATTATGACATCGCATGTCCGACTTAATAAAATGTTTTGAAACTGTTGACAATCTTAGACGCATTTTTTTCCCTCCGACTTTAATGAATTCTGACTGCGCTTTCACTGTCACTTTGGGTTGCGCCAAATGAAGTGGGGATCTCAAGATAGACAATTGTACGAGATTCAAAATAAAGATTAAAAAACTTTGCAGCATATTTGTCAAATCATATCTCACTATTCTGTCTTTAATTGTCAAATATGTGACGAATTTTATGGGCGTGTTTTCTCATTTTCTTATAAAATGAGCGGACCCCCACCCCCCCCCGGTTGAAAATAAGATGGTTTGGCCCAGAATGATTGTTGCAATGCCTCTTGATGGGCCACTAGATACACTGAGCACAGAATGGCTTGACGGGCCCTGGTACATCTGCTTTCTCTGCCGTTTCTATCACATTTTATCTATGAGTTTCCTCCGTCGCCGCATAGATTTCTCTTCGGCTAACGCAGGAGTCGGAAAAAAAATAAGCTGAACTCCAACAAGTGCAACTGTCTCCCCCTCATATTTCGAAACGTTTTGCCAACGGCTCTGCGACGCTGTGTTTGTTTGCAGGGTCCAACGGCAACCTTTTATCCGGGAACTTCATCTGGTTACCGCTAATGAGTAGAGTTACCCGTGTACGCTGAAGCCCCTGGTCTCACAGTAGGTGTTTTTTTAAGTTACCGCAAATTGCTTAAAAGTGTCTGAAAGGGGGTTATTTTAACGCCAATAGTGGAGGTTTAATTACTTAACACTTGCAACATGGCTGCTGCGGGAACGGCAGGGAGAAAAGTTTGACACTGACGTGGGAGAAGTTTTATGCGGATGCCAGTTGGTACGTGAGTTTCTGGCCCGATAATAAAGTCGTCGGTAGTCCCCCCTCCAGCCTGGCACTGCTCTACCCGGACTTACAGAAACCAGTGGATGAACCGTGCTACAGCCCCCTCCTCCTCTGTAGTCACCGCCGACAGTCACTGCAGTGGACTTTGTGGGCAAACTGTGGTGTCTTCTTCTCCATCGCAAGGCTGTAGTGGAGGTGGTGGCGTTTGAGGACTTGTCGTCGGGCGGCGTTTCCAGCTAAAATGCATTTCTCCATACCCGAGACGGAGGTTCGTTCGGGAGAGAATGGATCGACCTATGTGGTGAGCATGATATATGTGTGTTTTTTTGTGTTTCGTTTTAACCCGCATGCACAGTCTGGGCTTTAACGCAGCTTTGCCCCACAGGTCGGGCTAATGTCAATGCAGCACGAGTTCCTGTGTTTACTGTTAGACGTGATCCGATGGCCCGAGCAGAGATGTGTCACAGAAAAAACTGCCTGCTGCAATAATGAACATCAGCATTGGCCTCAGTTACACCTCAAAATGCTAATTTGTGTCTCTCATGTTTCATTTGGGTGCAGTCTAAATGGTTACAAAGACTGATTCAGAGAACTGAAACGTCAGGAAGTTGAGCAGAAGTGTTTTTTTTGTTGTTGTTGTTGTTGTTGTTGTCTTACAGTACTTCCTGCCCGAATAAGCAGGGATTAAGCCTCTGGTCTTCTGTCATTGGACTTTATTTTTAGTAGATGATGATATGTGGCTGCAAAATGTTGCACAGTCATGGTGTGTGAGAAGTTGACATTAGTTGTCATTTACAGTCAAAGCCACCTGAGGTGACTTGAGTGTGGCCTGATGTCTGATTCATCACTTCAGGCACAACAGAGTCCCTCTTTGTTTCCAAGGTTTGACTCTGCGCTTAAATTCCTCCTGAGATTTGCCAACGTGATATCAAAACACTCCCTGTCATTTAAAGACAAAAAACGGCCCAACAACGCTTTAATGGGGGGTTATTTGTAAGACGCTGAGTTGGAAAACATTAAAAAAGTTTAATAAGATTATCAACAGAATTTGAACTAATGGCATTTTTTACGTTTACCAGACGCCCTCATCCCTCCCACATGCTGTGTGGAACGATGGCACAGATTGGGGCCAGTTTTGGTTTATTTGGTTCGCTCCTTGCTGACAGGAGCGGACCACGCACTTAACATCATTCCTTGGCAGTGTTTGGGCCAGATGGACCTGGTGTTGGCCAGATCTGGCCTGCAACAATTTTGCTGTCTGGAATGTATTTTGTTACAAAAGCATCTGCTGAATGCGGCATGCTTACCAGCTTTTCCTAGTCCAAAGCTTCAGTGCACCCAGTCCGAACCGCTAGCTGCACGGCTAACTGAGCTAACTAGCTGCAGTTTGCAGCAGTGAGCAGTTACTTTGGTGACATGTTGTTGAGTATGAATTTGACAGGTCACCAAACATTCTTCCATTTTACACATGTAACTATATTGTCAAGTTCAACAGCTAACAGTTATATAGTCTAAAAAGGGTTGTTCCAAAACCAGTATATGTTGTACTCTGATACTGCCTTAAATGCTGGAATCGGTTGTTTGAAAAATGTCAAAGGCTCGTGTTTTTTTTTTTTTTCTCCTTTCCTTGTGTTGCTCGATGATTAAGTCAACAGCATTGGTGTGAATGCGTATTTATTAACAGGCCTGTAAACCAGACCTATTCATGCACACAAGTCGTTATGTTGCTAGGGAACAGCTTGGGTCCAACCTATTTCCTGTCAGTTTAGTTATGGATATAATATGAACAAACACAACATCAGCTCCTTTGAGAATATATAGTTTTCATTTAAAATAGGATTGAGTATGTTTTATTGGAGCGCGAAGCAATTGCTTTAATGTTCACCAGACACTTTTGAATAACATCTGCAACATCTGATTTCCATGTGACATCACACTGGCTGTGCCTCAATGTCACACACCTGCAAATTCTCCATCTTGACTCCATGTGCTCCGAAGATGGAAAGAAAATCTTGGAATAAGCTCATTAATATTTGGAACATGTCAGTGTGTTTAGTGTCACAGCTGCCTCAAGAATTTAGCTTTGGATCTAAACGTAGTCAGTAACACACAGTATTATATGTGCAGGGATTTTGATATAATACTGTTTATTTCCCTTCACCTACTCTCCCTCTCTCTCGGAAAGTCAATACATTTCTAAATTGAGCATTTCAGGTGCCATCTCTGGCTTCTTTCCACCTGGCTGAGCACATTTTCAGCCTGTACTGCAGTGGCAACTTTAAAGCGTCAGTTTTTCACCTCTCAGCTGGCAGTCCTGTGACTGTCACTGTGACCTTCCTGTTACCAGCCTACAGGAAGGGACTTTGCTTGATTGTAATGCTGGGAGATGGGCTGTGTACCTTGGAACCAGTTGGCTACAGAAAACTGCAGAGTTTGCACAGGGCTTTTAGAATAACAAGGACTGCAGTTTTCTTTTGTTTTAAATGTGGTACAGTTCCTGTGCTAGCATGGACAAACATTTTTCTTTTTAGAGCTGACTACAAGTGTACTAAACTTCCTCTTGCAGAGGAAGTTTAGTACACTTGTATCTCTCTCTCTGATTTAAATAATATATTATAGTGTGTTTTTGGGTGTGTAGAGAGAGATGTTGGTGCTGCTGTAAGTGTTAGTGACTCATTTACCTTGGATGGGGAACAGGTTAGGACTTAGATATCAGCAAGCTCATCTGTTTTGGTTTATAGTTCTGCAAACCATTGAAGTCACACTCAACAGCGTATCTTTATCATCCTGAATCCAACAGTAAGCAATATGAATAAACAACAGGGGTCGTTCTTAAAATGTCCTCGGATAAACAACTATCTTAGAATTCTTCAGACTGAAACTGCTGCAATTGATTAGTGGGTCAAAAGAAAATTCATAAGTAACTTTTCTGATTATTTCATCTCTCATCTCATTTACCGCTTATTCGTGAGAGTCGTGTGGATGTAACCGTTTTATCCCCCCTTTTTCAAGGGGTCGCGGGGGTCACTGGAGCCAATCCCAGTTATCTCTCTGGGCGAAGGCAGGGTACACCCTGGACGAGTCGCCAGCTCATCGCAGGGCCCTTACTGATGGCAGAGGCCGCCACGCAAGATGCCAACTGCACATCAGGAGCTATTTGGGGTTCTTGCTCAAGGATGCTTCGACACAGCTCAGTTCCGCCCCAGGGGGAGCCAGCGACCTTACGATCACTAGTCATCCTGCTCTACCCACTGAGCTATAGCCGCCCCCTTTTCTGATTAATGAATTTATAATTTTTTTCATGCAAAAATGTTAGTACATTTGCTGTTTCTAGCTTCTTCAATAGAAGTATTTTCTGCTTTTCTTTGTCATTCGCTTTTAGAAATTGGGTTTTGGACTACTTGTTGAACAAAATAAGCAATTTAAAGACGTCCATTTGGGCTCTGGGAAATTGTGATAAGCATTTTTTTTTCTAATTTCTTTTGACTTTTATAGACTTAATGTCATGCCTATGATTTCTTGGGTATGAAATTAACTGGAATTTCAAATAGTGTCCATTGGCCGAGCCGCTAACTCCCAGATTAGCCCTCTGCTAACTTAATTTGGGATAAAATCATGTAATCATGTGGCTCTTTTTAGACTTTCAAAATGTTCCACTTTGATTTGATCTAATTCTGATATAGAAATTGGAGATTTTGCAGGGTTTGTGATGCTCAAAATGTTTCATTTCAAAATGTAAGCATATGGGGTGAAGTCCTTTTGGGCCTGTTGCAATACGTGATGTTACAGTTACACAGGTTGGTGCATACACACGTGTAATTGGTGGCAAAGGCTGCTGCACTTCCTAGGGAATTGTTGAATACCCACAACACATGTAGGTGCAGGGGTCATGGAATTCGGCAATAAAGAAAAGAGTAATGCCTGCACACTGACTCCAAAATACATACAGTTCATATTTAGATTTAAAATGTTTAAGTCCTCTTTGTATCTTGGTCAGGTCTTCGAGTCAAAATGTTTTTGAACTCACTAGGATCTGACTTGAATCAAAATGTATGGTAATTTAATATATTTTTGGTTTGGAGCTAGGGTGTTGACAAGAGCAGTAGATCATAGTGGTTACATCGAAGGGATTTGGGCCTGTTGAAGTGTCCCTCGGTTGAACTGCCTGCAATTCACAAGAAATTGAGGGTCATTTTTGTGTGTTATCAAACAGAGCCAAAACATTCTGCATACTCATTCTTCCTTCCTGCCTGGTTTCTGCCTGCATACACATTTTTCAGTTCATTTGTTGGCCATCACCCAAATTCTTTAATCTTCCTCTTTCCCTTTAAAAGTTTGGTTTGTACTTAACTTTATTTGGTTTAGTTACTTAGTCAGTTGGTAGCATAGGTCATCCATGGCATGTGTAGCCACATGCGACAGTGTGGTCAAGAGTTCTCAAAACTTTTGTTTTGTCATTTTGACAGATGACCCACCCTGTTGACTATAAATATCAATTGAGAAGGAAGGGGAAGGAGATTAAAGCAGCAAGACAGTTTGTGCTTTGACACCCAAAGTGACGCTCTCTTCGACAAGCACACTGGACAAACTTCCTCATCCACAGCCAGAGCTGGTGCAAGCTTATATTTCTGAGCAAATTAAGGCAAGCGACAACAGTCGGCGATTGTTTTTACTCCTAGAATTGGCTAAACCTTCAGCAGTTGTTTTGACCATGAATTATTGTGAAAAGAGTCTGTGGTGGAAACACTTTTCTGTCATGGTTTTGAGCCATTTTCTCCAAAGAATGAAGACAGTGGTGGTTTAATAGATTTCTGGTAAAAACACAAAATTCTTTCAACAGTTCAAGATTGCTGCTCTGTAAGTGAGCCTGTGTTTTGGCAAACTTAAACGTTTTTTTTTCGTGCTGGTATTGTTATTCTTGTGGTACAGTATCAGTCCGAACATTTAATGATACATCTGAGATGAAAATCGGATTTTCTCACTGAGATGGCTAAACTTTGCATCAAGCAGATCTTTGGTGTGCTCATTCCGAATGGTGTTTTTATTGCGGAGGAGTGATGTCTCCTTTTCTATCTGTCAAAACAAAAAAAAAATACTTCTCTCAGAAAAGTAATGAAAGATTCCACATGTGGTCCTTGCTTTCTGTATTTGGTATCTTATGCATCATGCAAGGAGAAGCTAGTTTGATTGAAAATGTGCAACAGGCTCCGTTTCCCTTTTTGTCAGTGGGTTTGATTTCATCTGCTTCGTTTGTTTGGTCTTCCTAATCAAAACAACGAGCCATGAAATGCCAAGTGGTGACGTTAGATGAGATGAATGCAGATCCAAGTGAGACTGCAACTAACAATTGTTTTTCTTTTAAGCGATTAGTTGTTTGCCATTTAGAATGTCAGAATGTCTTGGGTTTGAGGAATGTGTTTCCCAAAGCCCAAGATAACATCCTGGAATGTCTTGTTTTGTCCACAACCCAAAAATATTCAGTTTACTGTCATTGAAGAATAAAGAAACCAGAAAATGTTCAGATTTAATATATTGTAATTAGAGATTGTTTTGTAATATACCAGTTGACAACTAATTGATAAATCGATGCAGCTTCTAGAACTCTTACGTGGCAAACTAGCCGCTATGCATTGTGATGCAAATGTGTGACTCGATGACAAAGTGTCATGTGATGTGTCATGAGCAATGTCTCCTTTAAAACCCAGCTTCTACTTTGGACTGAGGCATTGAGAAGTGCTCACTTTATTTAAACTTATGTGTTGAAGTTAGTTAGGGTTATATATATTTTTTTATATCCATCTACAAGCATGTCAAACAGATCAATACAAGTTACTGCACAGTGTCAAACAATTACAGTCTTTCTCTAATTAGTCCCCACTCTTTCCCACAGGCCTACAACATCCACGTCAATGGCGTGCTGCACTGTCGAGTACGCTACAGTCAACTTCTCGGCCTCCATGAACAGGTACGTCTTGAGTCATCACTATATAGCCGTTGCTGTCACTGTGCTTCGAACCAGAAGAGAGTGGTCTGCATGTGTGGCGCACTGAAAGCTGTTAAAATGCCACCACACCCACCCAGTATGACCTTTTGATTGTCGTTGTGTCGTGCAGTCGATACGCCAGCTTCCCATCACTTTGACTCAGGTTTGAGGTCTTGCACTGTTATTTCTCTCAGAGTTCTAACTGTTGCATGTAAATAGGCAGTGTTGTGGAGGAGGTTGGAGGGGGTGCGCGACATGGAAGGAATGTTCTTGGCCTTTCTTTCACTTCACCTGCTGGGAAAAGGAACTTAATCTGAAAGAGAAATGTTGTTGGAAAGGGTTGAGTTGCTTGGTCTTAAGACATTTTTAGGTCTCTGAAGCTTTACACAGAGCCACAGTTATTTGTTAAAGCTGTTATTAGGCAATTAGTGTACTTAGCACCTACTTGTTTGTCTGTAGAGCTCGTGTTTTGAAATGAAAGTTCTTGTGAAAGTACCTAACATACATTATATTGTTACAAAGGTGGATGCATTGTATCTTAAAGATGGGCTATTGGCTGGATTTTTACCTAAGAGCTCTTTGTGCTATAGTAAGTATACAACTGTATATAACACAGCCTTACAGAAGTGCCCAGTCTCCTGTTTTCACACATTAATAAATAAGCAAGCAAGGGCCAAACTTTGCTATCTCCATCCTCATGTCTGTGTTATCCAGCCTGACAGTTATGGTTGCTTGGCAACAGGGTGTGAGGTAGACACACACTCCAGTCTTTAAGAACTGCCCCACAGGGCTTCCTGTGGCGTACGCATGACCCCAAAACACTGCGGTGATTGCAGGGGCACACACATTCCACCCAGTTATTGCCGAGAACATTTGAATGTTAATTGTTTCTCTTGTGACAAGGCCACACTTGTGCTCAGTCCAGAGCTCGTTTAAAAGCAAACAGTGAAAACAGAGCTTTGCTAGAAAATAAGGCGCATGAGCTCAGATGGACTCTGATGCATCTGTAACCTGTGCTTAGTGTGTGGGGCTACAAGAGCTGATTTGTTTTTGTTACCAGTGGAGTACTGAAAATAGCAAAGGGCAGTGTGTTGAGGTGAAAATCACCTCTCTTCTCCCTCTCATACCCACCGGGGGCCAACCTTCATCGTGCCATATGTGCAGGACCTGAGTGTTTTATAATGAGTAAAAAAATGTGTCAGTGAATTCCTAATCGTGAGTGTGACGTCCAGCTTTTGCCTGCAGCAACACGCAGGGTAAAATTAAATCAAATTTGATGGTAGATCTGTGAGGGCTTAGTTTAAGACTTCCACGGTTCAAAGCTAGCTGCCTTCAGATGATAGAAAATGGGAAGAAATGAGTAAGAGGCTGGAAGACAAAGTAAACTTGGAATGACTAGACATTCAGGGTTCCAGATGTGTCTGTGTGTGCGTGTGTGTCTGCATGTGTGTGTGTTTTGCACGGAAACTCCACTAGCTGGCCGTTGAAGCAGGGCTTAAAATAAACCTGTGATTCATCTGAAACAGCATGAATGTACCTCTTAGAAAAATGGACTCTTTTATTCGAAAGACTGCATTTCTGTGCTGAGGGTAATTGGTGTAGTCATAAGAAGTTATCTATCAGATTTCTCTGATGTTCAAAGTGTGAATAAATAGTGATATAACCATCTGACTTTTCTCAAATACTTAATTGTTAAAAGAAGTGGAATGTAGTCTGTATAGCTGGCTGCCCTGCTGCCTCATCTTCAAATCTTTTTTGTTGCACCAACAGATAAAAAAAGAGTATGGCAGCAACGTGGTGCCTGCCTTTCCTCCAAAGAAGATCTTCACACTGACTCCTGCTGAGGTCGAACAGAGACGGGAACAGCTGGAGAAATACATGCAGGCTGGTAAGTTATTCATGCTGAATGGACTTTGTGCAGATGGCTTGCGTTGCATTTCACCTCATTTCTGCCTGAATTTTAAACTCCAGCTACCATGTGGGTGCGTTTGTCAGGTTGTGAATTGGATACAGTTCTTCTCTGAATCTCAATACACAAATCCCTGACTGTTTATTTTCCTCTTTTAAGTAAGGATGAGGGTTGTTTTTATGTTGCGAAGGAGCAGATTTTGCACAGATATCCTTGAAATGTTTGCTTCTCCACAACAATCACAAGAATGAGTCTGACTTGGTGTCTGCGGGAAGTCCAGTCATGCACTGGTCTGATCATGCCACATGAAAGCATAAATATGTTTCACTAAACTGATGGTCTGAATGCGGGGTGAGCAGGGACACCAAGCCAAGGAGTTGTGCTGACACACCTGATGGAAAATAAACTGTTAGTCACAATTTTGTTTTTTGTTTGTTCTAGAATGTTATGCATCTGGATCCTCTAATGATGATGTATCACCTCTTGGAATACACACTTAGCTTTTATCTGAATCAAAAACTGAATTCCATTGGGAATAATTAATATTTTTTGGTGTTTACTCCAGAAGAGACTCAGAGTTTTGAAAGCTTTCCTTTGCAAGTCTTAAATCATGTTCAGGAACCCAACTTGGAATTTCATGTCCCAATCTGGGAGGTTTTCAGCATATTGCCCAAATTTTGTAAACAGGTTCAGGGTGAACTTTCTGTACACACACACACACACACACACACACACACACACACACACACACACACACACACACACACACACACACACACACACACACACACACACACACACACACACACACACACACACACACACACACACACACACACACACACACACACAAAAAGTAGAGCTGGCAGCATTACCGAGGGTTTGTTTTAATCCTCTCAAGCACTGGCAGTTACAGCAGAACAAGGAAGCGTTGTTCAAGTGTGTATTTGCTCATAGTCTGGGAGCATACGCACACAGGGTGTTCTTGGCTACAGATTCCCTCGGTTACATCATGGCTTTTTACATAGTTATGGAAAATGAGTCGCCACAAACACAATCTGTTCTGACGCAGATGGGTAAGAACTTTGACATTTTGTCAAAGGGTTAGTCTAATTTGTAAAAGGACAATAGCACGCAGGCTGACACACACAAACGTTGTCATATTGTAGTCATACACAGATAATTAATTGCAAGGCTCTGCAATAGTAAACTGCCATAGAGAAGAAAACAAAGACATGAGCCAAAGCAAAAGTCTCCCTCTTTCTTTTTTTTTTTTACCAAATCGGGGGACTACAACATGATGAAACTGGTTTGTAACAACTGACAGTTATTTGAACCTGCATCAGATAACATTTCTTTCTTTCCCTTCATGAAGTGCATTTCTCTTTGTACATCAAGCGAAATTGCCTTGAAAGATGTCTTAAAAGGTCAAACCCATGTCATAGGAACAAAATTAAACTGTATGATGAGAGGAAAATGATGAAGTATAGGGAAATGGCTGTGTCTGAGGAGCTTTGTGTTTACATAACATCCAGTAAAAGACCCTTTACTAAGTGCTGAGTTATCAATGTGACCCCCTACATATCTCTTCTTGACTTCCGCCGCTCCTTTCGTGTCACTCAACAGTGACTAATGACTCATTTTGTGCTCATGTTTTCTGAGTCCTCTCCTGTTTTCCTTTGTTTTTTTTGACAGTGCGCCAGGATCCTTTGCTTGGAGCCAGTGAGATGTTCAACAGTTTCTTAAGGAAAGCACAGCAGGTTGGTAGTATGATGTTCTTTTTTTTTTTTTTTATCATTGCAGGTACATTAAGCTGCTTTCTGTTGCATCAACGTGGTCAACAGGCCTGCGAGGAGGAAGGGCGTGCTCTCCTTGAACCAAAAGGCTGATGCAGTAATTTCTCAGCTAGTAATTACCTTTGGCAGTGTGGTCCATGATGTAGCTTTAATCTTCTGGTTTGTCGCAGTTTGTGGCAGTGTGTGCGCCTGTCGTGGGTTGTGTCATCTTACTTGTAAAAGTAGTTGTTCAGAGTAGGTTTGGCTCGCTCACAGAAATGTGTGAAGTGATTACGTCAGACATGAAACTGAACAACAGCATAGTTGCATTGTGTGTGGGAGCTGGATCCTTCTGAACTATTATATTAAAAAAAAAAAAAATGAGCGGAGTGATTCATCCCAACAAGATTTGCCAAAAAGCTCTTTCTGCAGGACTAACAATTCAAACAAAATCTGAGCTGAAGTGGATGATGCTGTAAGCACAAGCTCATGGCGTGCTGCTGCCTGACAGTAAAAGGCTATTTCAAACGAATGGCATGTCGATGACTTATTCAGACCAGGTAGCGAGGTTTGATTCGTCATAATTCAAGCTGTGACCCGCACCGCCAGGAGGGCTGTAAATCCAATAACCTTCATGGACAGATTAATCCATCTGCAGCCACGTCACACCCATTCTGCTTCTCCTCCTCGGTCTTCCTCCCTCATTAGACTCTGTGTTCATGTCACCCCCCCTCCCCCCAGTTCCTTCATGTACTGTGAGGACAGCAGCAGGTGCAGAATAGGAGATGAGCTTCCACCCTGCATTGTCATTTCATCTGCACCTTTAGTGGTGGGGATGTGCTCGGAAGCCCCCTGCGGAGTGAACAGGGAAGATGAGAGATGATATTGCACAAGTGGAGACTGCCCGGGGACAGAAGAAGCTGCGGTTATCCAGTTTTTAAGATTTCATACTTCTTAATATCAGCTGAGAAGCTGTTATGTAGACTCTTGCAATATTCATAGGTTTTAGCAGTTCAGTTTATTTCCCTTACTTGCTATTAATTGATTTTGTGGGCTTTCGTTCCATCGTCTGCCTCATTCAGTTAAGGATTGAAGAGAAGCACAAACACAACACTGCTAATGAATGCTTTGTTTCCTTCATGTCTGTGCGAGCTGAGTGGAGTGAAATGAATGGATTGGACTGCTACAACTTAAACAACTGGTCAATTATTGAATCAGCTGATTGACAGAAAATTAAGAGATTTTCAACATGATCATTTTGATAACTGATGTTTTGACTCATTTTTTAAGAAAAAAAACAAACTGTCCATTCCCAGATTTTCAGATGGGAATATTTGCTCATTTCATCTTTTTCTGTGATTAGAAATGGTATCTTTGAGTTTTCAGGTGGCTAAACATGAATATGGCTGCTGCTTTTATTGAGGAATTTGTAGTTAATTTACATTTCATATAATGAGTTTCTATACTGCACATTCTTAATAAATCCTCAATGTGTGCCTAATCCTTCTGTGCCTTGAAACAGTCAGACTTCATTTTGTTTGTGGCAGAAAGAAATAATCCTCATCAAGTGGCCTATTTGTTTTTGGTTTCTCCCTGACTCGAATTTAAACAGACTTTTATTGTGTTGCTGACCTTTCCAGGCCACATTTCTCGCTTTACACCCGGTGAATGAATAAAATCTCAACCTTAGCTGCACTCATAACATCATTTACAGACTCAAAAGTTGATCAGACTCATTGGATGATGAAATTGTTAAGGGCTTCATGAAGAGGGCTAGTTTGGAAGGGGAAGCTTCAGCTTGAATGTTTTGTTTTTATCCCTTCTCTCACCAGCCCATGTTTTTTTTCCTGCCCATATGACTCAGTGTGTTTTTGTTGTGGACCGACAAGAGTGAGAACACATAGATTACCCATAAAGCTGAAGAAAAGCCTGTTGTTTTTTTTGTCCTTCCCACAGGAGACACAGCAGATTCCCACAGAAGAAGTCGCTCTAGACATCTGCCTCTCCAACGGTCAGAAAGTCACAGTCAACATTCTGACCTCTGATCAGACGGAGGATGTCCTTGATGTAAGTGCCGGATTGCACATACAGCCTGTTTATCAGCCAGCACTCCACGTAGTATACAACTTTTAAAACTGTATAAATAAATTTGATGGTAAAAGGTTTTACAAATTAACATTTGTAAGGAGGAAAAATGTGTTCAGACACAATTGACCAATAGTGCTGCATGCCTGAATCTGTCAGCTCACTAATAAGTAAACCTCATTTGTACATAAAGGTATTATGATTGGGTTTATAGCAGTAAATTGTGTGATTTACAGCCAATATCCTCTGCAACTGGCCAGAAGTGCTGATATCACAAGACTATCACATAAATCATTTATGTTTTTTTATTAATCTTCACAATGTTTGTCAATGTTTAACTAGAAGCACTTGATCTCTGGCTGAAGAAAAAACAAAGTGGCAGCACTGTATGAACAACACACTGTTTTGATGTTGACTCTTCTGTAAGCTCTAATGTTTTATAGACACTACATACACTTTCTTAGATTGGAGCCCCTACAATTTCAGATTACAATTCAATTATACACAGCTGTACAGGTGCATATTTTATGATTACATTACCCATAATCCACTTGGCTTGCTCCATCAATGTCCTCCTCAGTCTTTAGCATCCTGTCATTATGTCCGTAGAGGCTGCTGAGCCTGGTTCCATTGCCTGATTCTGGTCCTCATTTTGGCGCCACTCTGTGTCTGAAAACGTCTTTGTCTTGGCTAACTAGCTCATGGCATCTGCAGTTTGCAGCAGTTAGCGGTTAACTTAGCAACAACTAATCTGTCCATTTGGAAACTCCGTAACTTACAGAGTTGAGGCAGAGCAGCCAGAGGACATGAGAGGGAAAACCAGAAAACATTTTCTTTATAAAATATGTTCCAGTCTCAAAAATCTCAGGGACAAAGTGGGAATGACAGAGGCGCTGTTCTCGCTGTTATAAGTCATTGTACCATCAGAATGAATTTGCATCTGTTATTTATAGGTACAACAGTTACATTATGTTGCTTCAAGTCATATTTATTTATATATGTCCTCTTTGCCAAAGCAAAGATCAAAGTACGTCATGAGTCAGGTTTACCTCGATCCAACTTATCAAAAGGAAAGAAAGCACCAATTTGAATGTTTTTATTTTTTAATTTTATTTTTTGTATGTACGGTGGTGAACAAACCTTTCAGTACATCTGCTTCAACTCTGCTCTCAATTTAGCATAACCACAAACACATACACTCTAAAACAGCTCATCCCAGTAAACATCAGTGTTTCATCATGTCCTTTGTCGCTCTTGGCTATAAATCAAGCTTGTTGGAGCGCTCTAACAGCTTGCTTTACTAAAGGTTTAGCCAAGTAACCTCTGTTTAATCTCTGTCAGTGTGATTGGTTGCTTGACAACAGTTGAACTCGCAGTTGTCGTAGTTGTGTTTGCAGTTTAATCAAAGGCGTTAAAAGTATGTCAAATAAGAAATATCAGTGCTGAACACACAAACATTGATTTTTATCACAGAGAAAGTCGACTTTCTGTCTGGTGAGACATATTTATTTTTTATCCGTATCCATATTTTTTTTGGCAATGTAGCTGAATTAACCTTGTCTTGAATAAAAGTTCAAACTCATAAATAAAGTCGATCAGTTTTATGTTTAATTATTTCAAGATGTTAGAGTTTGTTTTATGTGTCAAACAAAAGACTCTTGATAAATGGAATCACAATGGAGCACATTTATCTTCTTAAACCTAATGGATCAACATTGATTCAACATAAGACTACAGCACATTATTCCGTCCCTGTGGAGGTGATTCTGTGATGGAGATAGTATGATTGTGGTTCATTTCCAGTTTTTTGATCCACTGGGTGATTGTATCTTCAAACAGTTTTATCTCCATTCCTCTTAATTTACTGAGAAATACACAATCAGATGAAGGGACCCGTTAATTAAAATCTGAACACGTCTCTTTCTCGTCTTTAAACAGGCTGTCGCAACAAAGCTCGACCTTCCAGACGACCTTGTTGGATACTTCAGCCTGTTTCTGGTCCGGGAGGGTGTCGATGGAGGTTTAACATGTAAGTCTAAACACCAATTTCCTAAGAACGAGAGCAATACAGGAAATTAAAACATCTCATATTTCCCTGTCATTACAATTAGAAAGTATTCAGTGTAATGTCCCATATGTATGATTAATTGTCGATTGATAAAAATGGGAGAGGGAAAGAAATCCACAATACATCACTGAAGAATATTTAGTGTCACTATGCAAAGTTATTTCAGAAATTTCTTCATCTTTAAGGGCTTCTGCCTTTTTGAACCACTGCAGCTGGAGACCGTCAGATAACCATTCTTGTTTATTGAGGCAAAATGTGCAGCACACTTAGTGCTTTGATAAAATAATGTCAATGTAAGCTGCTTTATCAGGTCATCCAAAGGCTTTTCTCAGAAGATACACAGAACTAAGAGGACAAATAACTGATAAACAAATAAAAAACGGAGTTGAAATAAGAAAACTTAAATGTTTGTTATCTTGCACTGGGGGAAAACTTTCTGAGTAAAGGGAATTATATATTGTTGCGTCATGATTTAGATATTAGTTTTCTTTTTACGCTCCACTATGAAGCGCACAGAGGTCGGCTATGGCAGCAGCTCAGCCGCTCAGTTAATCCGTCTCCTTGTTTGGAGATGTACTTTCGTTTAATTAAAAAAGAAGAGCTCCATCGCCCCATGAGAGTTGTATCTTCTATCTGACTTCCTGCTGTATCTCTGGCTGGAATGCATAATTAATTTATTAGGTGCTCAGAAGCTCAGTGAAAGCCGGGCCTCTGTGTGTTTTGTTGACTGGTTCTTGCAGGTGTGCACTGTTCGGAGTGGCTTGAGCTCACACACCGGGTATGTGCAGTGTTTTCAAGTTGAGAGTGTGTTTGTTGTGGCTTCTAAAATCTAAAATGTCTGCTGCCAAATCGTATTCACAGGCCAACCTCTGATTAGCAAAGTCATTTCTCAGAAAAGGCTGTAAGCAGCATACAAATCAATTCGAATTTTCAACATGCAAATGGAATGTTTACTTAAATACATAGTTTTGGGCTAAGGCAATTTGTTTGAGCTACCAAATCTATTTTATAAATCTGTTGATGGGTCAGATGGGTGACAAATTACCTGCTGGAGAATGGGAGGAGGTTCCTATTGGTTTTTCCCTTTCGATTGTGGCCCCTCTGTATTTGTTCATTCTTTTTGTCAACTCTCTTATTTCCAACATAGTGCTTTAAAAGTCAACAAACACACCATGAAATCGATAAATAGATGGATTGATAGTTCCTTTATTGATCCATGCAGGACATTGCAGTGCCATGGCAACAAAATCACACATGAGAATCACAAAGACAAAACAAAGTGACATGTAAGGGGATGAAACACCGCCCAGAGCGATGCCTGTCAACATGTTCACGTCCCGACCCATGACTTCTCAGTAGTGCTTACACTAGATTCTCAGCACTTTAAAGAACAGTTGATTTTGCCATCATTCATGCTCGGTTAGTTGTTTCATATTACTTTGAGAGAGTACATTCTTGATAGTGTGGCAGCGGCAGCAGCAGCACACCAACACTGACGATTCTGACATAAAAATTATTTCTTTGTAGTTGTAACGTCATAAATGCAAATCGTAGAGGAGTATTGCATCTCCATGTGTTGTCTCAAGAATTACCACAGTGGCACAGGGATAAAGCTTTCCACATCAAGATGTTTCAGTTTTCCAAATCCCTTTTTTTCCCCCCAGTTCATCACAGCCCTGTCAGGTCAAATCCCCCCCTCAGTCCCAAAGGCTCTCTTCTCTCGTCTTCCATCTGCCAAACGCTCCTCCGCTCCCTGCGCCAAATCCAGTCCAGGCCGGAAATGGTGCCAGGTGAACTCTGAGGAATCAGTAAATATTGCCGGCATGCTGTATATTCTTGGCACCGCTGAGATCTGAAAAATCAGCGGTATGAAAGAGACGGGGCCCTGTGTGTTAAATCGGGCTCGACTACTAGAATAAATCTGGCACAGCAGGCCTCGGATCAAACACAACTGGTGGGCGTATTGACATAACAGGATAGCCAGAAGAATTCAGTTGCTCCCTGACAGGCATTAAGTTTCCAAGAAGTCTGCGTGTAAATCAATACATGCTGCAAAATATGTGAAGACGCATCAAGAATAACCAGAATGTGGTTTGAAATAGCAGCGCTGGTCATCTTCTTATCCGCATTTTATGTTCTTTAATTTTTTTATTTTTCTGCTCTTCCCCCCTGATGACTTGGATTGCCCAACAATGTTCCAAAACATTTTAAGCATTCACTTTGTATCCGTTAAATTTTTATTCCTGCAGAGTGCAGAGATTTCCAACATCAAAGACAGCAGCATGTGCTTCTGCTCCCAACATCTGAAAAGGAAAGCTAAAAAATAAGACATAAATGATTAACTTGAGGAGAAAATGACTTTATGATTTTAATTGACAAGAAATCTTGAAATATGTCGGTACAGTCTTGAACTAAGTATGTTGAAAAAAGCGTCGAAAAAAGTAGAAAGGTAGTGAAATCCAAAGGTTATTAGCTAATAATTCTTAATTAAAAATGTTTGCATTCTTAATTTGAGCATTCTGAAAAAAATGTAGGCCAGGTAACAACAAATAAAAATAATTTACTGATTTAAGTAAAAAATGACACACTTGTTGAAAATGATTATGGTTTTATTTGAACCTTTTTTTTTGTTGTTTCTTTTTAACCAGTAAATTAGTAAACTTTTCCACAAAACTTTTTGCAGTACACACAGCATCTCTACCTATTAAGGAGTAAACACACTTTAACAAACCTAATGGCAAGTTAATATGCTGTTGAGTGTTGTTGTGCACGTTTATTGATGCCTGGAAACTCAGCAGCAGCAGCAGCCAGCACCTGAGATCTCCGTCACTCTCCTCAGGGAATGGGCCGCAGCGTACCATCCGCAGATTACACACACACAAACACGCACACACACACGTGGAGCCCATTATCTTTTTCACATTTGAATGCCCCTCTACACACACACAAAGTTAGTGCCCTGCTGGGACTAGTCCAGATGGAGTTCTCCCATCCCTCGTTGTTTGGTGTTACCATCATTATCCAAATGTCCTTGTGAGTTAACTGGAGCTGTGCTTGTTCTTCTCTCTCTCTCTCTCTCTCTCTCTCTCTCTCTCTCTCTCTCTCTCTCTCTCTCTCTCTCTCTCTCTCTCTCTCTCTCTCTCTCTCTTCTCTCTCTCTCTCTCTCTCTCTCTCTCTCTCTCTCTCTCTCTCTCTCTCTCTCTCTCTCTCTCTCTCTCTCTCTCTCTCTCAGTTGTGCGTAAGCTGCAGGAGTTTGAGCTGCCGTATGTATCCATTACCAGCTTGCGGAGCTCTGAATTTCACATACTCCTACGGAAAAGGTACCCACCACCTGCTCACATCATGACTTTAAATTTCATCCTTTCCTTCCCAAAGTGCTCTCCTCCGCATGTAATTATAGCTGTGATTCATTGGCCACCGTGCTCATGTGTTATTTATCTAATCCTGTAAAGAAGCAGGTCAGATATTTGTGTTTTTGGTTAGCAGTACATAAACTCCTTCTGTTGTAGTGCTTTCAAGCCCTCTGGTTTTTTTTTTCCTTCATTCTGGATGTTGTTCGTTTTATTCCTTATCAACCGAAGAACTTGCTCTTAGTGTTTCAGAGCAGCGGTTAGCCTAACCACAGGCTGCTTATCTGACTTCACCATCTTCCACAAACTGGCATTTCATTTGGAAAAGAGACCCGAGTCATTTGTTTTACAATGATTTGTCCAAGGACAATAGTTCTAGTCCCAACCAGACAGATGGTGTGTTTAAATGTCACGCCAGAAAAGTCATAGATTAGGTACGGACAAGAACCTGATGTTTGTGCAGCAAACTGCCTGAGAATAAACAGAAATGATCAAATGGCATAATTAATCTCCTCGCAACCCGAAACCACTTAAGCTGAGTTTCCGCTGGAGTACTTTTGGTACAGAACCCTTTAAACCCTACATAACCTCTGGTAACTGAACCTAAACGCCAGATCTGCTGTGTGTTTCCACTGTGACATGTTCTTAAATGTAGATGGGGTTGAAACTGGCTGGCTTCAGGGAAAAACACTTTCACTTTTCGAGCAGTTGAAAAACACCAAGAGAGACTGATCTTAACTCTTAAAAAGCTGATGCATTTATAAAGTAACACACTTTATATGTTGTCAGTCGGGCAGTAGTGTACAGTTAACCACACAAACTGAAAACCTTTTATTCCTTTGCCCTGCTACACTCTGCCGCTCTCTCTGTTTTGCCCAACCACACAATCTCTACACACAGCATACACGTGTATGTACGAAACTAGCTTAGCATGAGAAAAGGCTACAGGCAGCGAGACAGAAGTCTACTGAAATAAAAGGAAGTGAGAGCAAAGAGGATGAGATGACCCTGTTTGTTCCAACTAACCAATCAGTGGGGTTGCAGTGTTTTAACACCACCTCTATCTTTTTAGTATCAGTTCAGTGTGCTAGGTACCTCGACAGAAGGGTGATGAGACAGAGGATGGTACGGAACTCTCTTTTTGCTACTCTACAACTTTTGACAATGGAAATTCAAAAATAACTGTTCTAATGTTTGACAAAATGAACTTAACTAAACAGGATTGTTCAGCGGAAACAAGGCTTTAGGCCCATGAGCTAACAGCCCAGTGTCTTTTAAAGAGACATGTTTACTCCTCTAACCTGTAGTGCTGTATATCCCACTACACACGACAAACTGTATCAACTGGCAGAAGGAGCGCGCATCTACTCAACGAACAGCTAGCATTACAGCTCAGCTGGACACCATTAATGTTTACATTCCACACAGTCACGAAAACGAGCCTCTTGTCCATGAGTAGATGCACTGTTCCTTCACAGTTAGTGGGTAGTTTGTGGTACTCGGAATTCCACACAACCAAACCGACGTGCCAGTTTGTATGTTACACAGAACCATCTGGAAAGGCGCCGCTAGAAACTGTTTAGGAAAGAGTCACAAAAAATATTTGGCATGTGATTGGCCGAGCTGTCTCTGCCAGTCTATCTTTATAACGGGCTAACTTCAACGAGTCATTCGATTGAGGAGTGCTTACTGGTCAAACTCTTTTTCAAACCAGATGAGAGAGGTGTGAAAACATATTTTCCCTCAAGAAAAGCTCTCAGTGGCGTTCTTTTTGTTGTTTAAATGCAAAACAGCCAATTCTATTGCTGTTCATACCTTTGCTGCCACACAGGAAGGACGTCCTCAGCTACTAAATGAGATAAAAATGTCTGATCCAGACTCCGTACAAAAGTGACCTGTAGCATATCCTTGAATCTCACTGCTCAGCCCATTTGAGCAATATTTACCTGGAAAATCCTCGGGATCTGGTTAATTTATCTCTTTGGAAAGCAGTTTGAAATTACTTTTAAAATCTCAACTGTAGCTTTGTCTGTAATGAGAAGAAACAGGGTCACTGAAGGTATGCATGGCTGCATGTCACAAAAAGTATGAACAAAATCTTTGTGGGTGGGCCACCCAAACAGATTCTATGCTAATGTTTACTTCCCCATCAGACCTGAAATTAGTGACTGCTCCTCTCTTCAACATAACATTTTTCTACTTCCTTGTGTGCCTGTTCTTTCGTCACCCTGCCTCCCGCTGACTGAGGTACACAGGATGTTTACTTTCTTCTTGCCTCAAGGAAAGTCTTAGTCCTCCTGACCTAGTTTCTCTGTGGAGTGTGGAGCAGCGAGGGAAGAAGATTGAATGTAGAACTAACAAGTGGAGGAAAAACAGACCCCCTGTGTATGAGATCCAGGGGAAGGATCAGGTCAAAATGAATTGAAAAGCTCTTTCTGGCCAAAAGTTCATGCTGAAAATGGAAAGAATTCAGTCTCTGTCCAGCGAAAACATTGAGGGCACATAATGTTGCCATTTGCGATATGTATTCGCATCAAGACAATACAAAACAAAAAACAAATGTCTCAGCAGGGGCTTTCAAGTGCACACTTAGTTTAAACTGAAGCAGCACAATAAAAGCAGCCATCTTGCAACACATCATGATCATTCCACTTCTCCTTTTCTCTCATCCCCACTTCTTCCCTCTTCCTTCCACCGCCCATTAATCTGCGTCTCTCTTGTTGCTTTGAATTGCTGATGTGGCTGCTTGAACAAAGTCTCTCCATTCTGTAATACCCTTTTTGTCTTGCAATTACAACATGACACATTTCATGCCCAAAGTTAGGTGTTGCAAGAGATGAATGAGATTCTAGCCAATGACCAAAGTTGGATAAAGAATTCAGTGGTTGTTCTTTTCTTTTCTTTACTCCGACAGTGAATGCAATCCTGAACTGAAATATGAAACTAGTCTCAGTTAAATAAAGACGTTTCAAATCCAGGGGCTAAGATATAAAAACACTTGGAACTGAAGTATTGTGAATCACACACTGAGTGAAAAATATGGCACACATAATTATTTTCTCAAGTCAGACTGTTCAGCTTTCTAACCGCGATCTTGTCTTGTTTCTTCTCCTTTTTTTTCCTGTAATCAAATTTTCATCTGAAATTAAAATCTGATCCCTCACTGGGAACTGCATTTTGTAAACGTCACGCTCTAGTACTCATGCTTTCCTCCGGCACCAACACGTACCAGCAAAAGCCTCTAATCCAACTTCAGTGCTGCCTGAGAAACAAACTGTCTTACTGTCTTACACAGCCGTCCTTCAGCCTCTGCAGGAAGTAGATGAATACTTACACCTGCTATCTCATCAACATTGAGTTGAGGAATGTAGTCTGGGACTCACTCATCACAGATTAAACGCAGTCTCAACTGATTTCATAATGGTCAGGCAGTTTATCAAAATTTAGGACCCTGTACTGTCCGATGTAAACCACGTTATGTCTTAATGTGGTGGTTTAGATTTTTACAGATAAACTGAAGGATTGACAGTTTTTTTTTTTATGAGGTCAGGCAGTTCTAATACTTCTTAAACTTGCTTGTCACAGTTGATGGTTTCTGACATCCCTTGTTGTCTCAGGAGAGTGATATAGTGTTGCTTGGTATGCAGACAGAGTCAGAGAAGATGATATACTCAGTGGCAAATAGCCAGTTATGATTATATTTTTATGGAGTCACCCCAATAAATTCTAAACTGCAAAATGGTGTCACTTTATTTCTGATTTATGTCTGGATATAGATTTGTTAAGATGGATTGTGCTTTTTCTTCCTGCAGTTACTGGGACATGGCGTATGATGGTGATGTCATGGACAACAGAGTTGGCCTGAATTTGCTATACGCCCAGGTAAGAGCTTTCACTACTCTGGTAAACCAAACACTGATGTTTATTTTCAGCTAAATTTATCTCAAGACATGGAACCAAGCAGAAAATCCAACTTACGCGAGATCTTGTTTGTTTACATTTTACATCTGTTGTGTTCTTTTGAGCTCACCCGCTTCCTGCATCACATCAAGAAAGCTAAATCGGGCACTGCGTCATCTTTTGGCATTCATACGTTTTTTTTTGTCTGTCCCCTGGGCCCCTCATTATCTGAAAGCAGTGTCAGCTTGTTCTGACTTTGCAACACCTTGACTCCTGTACCTCTTTGTTCCTCTGTGATCCTATTAGTAGCGGATTCCCTTTGCGGCGACAACTGTGATCTGTTGTATGAAGCATTTTTGGGGCTGCGAGTTTGATTAAAACCTGGAACTGCTGAGGGTTGCTCTACAGAGAAGAGAAAAATCAAAGACAAATAAACAGTGTTCGCAAGCATGTGCATTCGTACATATTTCTGTGTAATTAAACGCTGACCCGCGCTGTTTACATAAAAAAAAGCTCAGGGTGCGATTTCTCCCACATGTACCAAAGGAAAACCTGCTTTGTGTTTGTGTGCAGAGAAGTGAACTTCACTTCTTGTTTTTGCTTCACCAGACAGTGTCTGACATCGAGCGAGGCTGGATACTCGTCAACAAAGACCAGCACAGGCAGCTCAAGTCACTGCAGGAGAAAGGCTCCAAGAAAGAAGTAGGCAACGGCATCTCTCCTTGATTTTTCTGTATCATATGAATCCAGCTGATAACTCGAAAATGTCTGCGTCCAAGGATAAATCTGTAGACCATAGAGAATACAGCCTCTGGTGTATTCTGTGATGCAATTAGCCTAGTTTTTCCCATGATAGGAATTTTTAATCACACTAATCCAGCAGAGAATTCAAACATCTTCTCTCCAGGGCTTAAACAAAGTAAGTGTTCTAAAAAAAAAAAATGCTTTGTCCCCCCCCCTCAGTTCATCCATCTAGGTCAGACTCTCAAATATTACGGCTATATCAAGTTTGACCCTTGCATCACCGACTTCCCCGAGAAGGGCTGCCAAGTCATCGTCAGCGCCGGCAACAACGAGCTCAACTTCCACGTCAAGCTGCCCAACGAGCAGATGAAGGAGGGGAGCTTCAAGGTCACGCGCATGAGGTGTTGGCGAGTCACGTCTTCCGTAAGTGGAGCGGAGTGTGCGAGAGTGAGGATGAGTGAATTCACCATCAGGCATCTCTGAAAGCCTAAAATAATCACATTAAAATAGCTGCTTATTATTTGGAGACGCAGAGAGGCTTCCTGTGCTTCCAAGATAGTCGCCTGTTTACAATCGTCCTCTCACCACTGCACCACTAACGAATCTCTTTAGTCCTGCCAGACATTAGTTTTTACTCTTCCTGCTCGCTCAATGTGCTGACCTCCACACCATCCGTCTTCATAAGTCCAATTACCCAAACACACAGCCCACACAAGGATGAGGCTGTATTGATCCAGCGGCCTCACACACAGAGCAGCACTCTGTCTGTGAAATGGTAATTGTCTTTTAGAGAGTATCTGATGGCACGCAGTACAAGGAAGCACCAGCAACCACACAGAGCTAACAGTTCCAGGGATATCATTGGAAATTGATAGACTTTAAAGCAATAAAACCCCTCGGAGACTTTGAGGGAAGGAAGAGTGAGAAAATGTGCTGTTTCACACAGACCATATGTTTAACGCATGAGGCTCCTGGTCAGACTGTCGCCTAGTAACTAAATTGATCAGTAAACATGAGATGCTGTCAGGAACTGTCAGACTCAGCTCAGCAGACGACAGTGATTGATTGATCGGGCCAAGGTAAGGCTAGATTCACACTGATTAATCAATGTGCTGCGTTGCACTGTCACCTGGGGAAAGGAGAACAGAAAGTATATTTGTTTGTAATTTCCCAGGAAATGTTGGAGGCAATGAGACCTAATCAGTCACAGTCAACTGGATCTTTTGTTTTAAAAAAAAAAAACACCCAGGAGGGCAAAAACAGTGCTACTGCCAAACTCATGAGATGGAAAAATGAATGGAAAAAACAATGGACTGTGTAAAAACAAAAACATGTAATAAAAGACTTTAAAGGGGACATTCCACCAATGATACTGTACTTCTCAGCCTGTTAAACCTGCTTCATTACAACCCATTACACCTGGTATTAATATGAGACCTGTGTCAGGATACGCTGTCCAGACAATAACTGATCAGATGTTGCCTTTGAGTTTACACATGGTTTTTGAAATGCATTGTCATTATCGTCAGTGAGGTTAGATCCCTGCCCCTGATGGAGGCAAATCAGAAGATGTTCCCTTATAATGTCTGTTAGTGTTTACAAAGGATATCAACTTTCCCCTGTCTACAACAAATTCTTAATGGTTTTTTCTCCTCTTTTAAATTCTGCGAATGTCATACATCAAGTTGTTTCTTCTTTGTTTCCGTTTGTTGCAGTAGCAGTGGGTGGGCTACTCGATGACAGTAAAAAGTCTGGCTTTTGTTAACAGCATATCAGCTGCATAGAACTATTTATTTATCGGTTTTATTAATTTAACTTTATTTACTCAGGACTTCCCTTGAGATTAAAATCTCTTTTTTCAAGGGAGACCAGGCCAAGATAGCACACCATTATAAATTGCAGGAATTAAACAATGGAGCAAGTCCAAAAAGAGCTTGTTTAAAATACACAAGAGACACAGCTCAGGAAGAGCACACGCACCCGTTGGTTACATAGTTCTTGTTTTGTTTTTTTTGTTTATAGTTTTGTAGTTAATGAGTTCAGGGCAGTTATTTCTCCCTCTTGTATTGTTTCATTTTCATGCAGTTCTGTTGAATAACATGTTTTCATGACACAGAGTAAATGTAGAATCAGTAATTACAGGTGCAACCCTTGATTTTTCTCTCTGAATTTAAACAACTGCCTACATGTTTGCTGAAAACAAAGTTAGCAGCACATATCTAAGATCCCAACATAATATGAGCTACACCGGCTCCACATGTGGTCTGACAGACCTGATCACATTCCAGTCATGAGGAGTTTACGCCTTGCATCAACATTTGTTTTTCCTTATCTGGATAATGTGTCTGGATACAGATCCTATTATAATACCAGGTATGTATGGGGTCATAATGTCCTCTGCGGTTCTGAAGTTTTCTCTAAAGTTTGACGAAATAACCCTGATGATGTCATTAGGGTTATCTCAGCTTGGGCTTGCATTTTCTTCATCTTTATTTTTTTAAAACAGTTTTTTGACAGAAAGCTGGCTTTACAACCTCATGAAAGTTGGTGCATTTAGCAGGCAACTTGGTTCAGATTAAGTTGCAATAATATAAGTTGAATTGTAGTGCTCATGCTAAAGACTACAAGTCAGGATTTTTTTAGCTCCTACTGCAGATTTTGACCATTTTCCTATATGGCTCTAATAAACCCTCCAAGATTAAGTAGTTATAACACCTAATCACTGGAGTACCCACTTTTAAAATGGTAATTCTTAATTTAATAGTTTTTGGTCATTTGCAGCTGTAGCTGTCAAGAACTCCAGAACCAGGTCCTTGTGTAAAGAATAATAAAATCTCCATGATTGTCACCTAAAATCAGCACTAATTCAAACCATCATGCACCGCACAGTCGATTCGCCTTGAATTAGCATTTTCTTCAGCTTCTACCCAATCAGTCGCCTTGAAAAGAGACAGCTGAACAATCTATTTTCACTGCTGTGAATAGCTGAGAAAAGCACAACATGCAGCTCTACCCACATATTTCTTTTCAGCTAGCCTTTGAAAGATGAACATTTACAGACGCAGGAGCTCATTTAAATGGAGAAGGGGGGGGGCAGTTCACTCTTGCACTGCATTAGTGTTGGAGCAGCACAGTCATTATGTGTATCACAGAAGCTTTTATGATTCTCCCTGAAGTTAATTTGCACGGAGATGTGTACACACTGCAACACATCTAAAATTAAAATTGTATGTTGGCTTGTCTGATTACAGAGCGAGCCCCCACGATGTCCAGCCGCGTGGTTAATTCTCAGAGGTCAAAGTGATTTTAATGAGCCCTTTCCTTTCCAGCAAACTATTCAAAACATCTTATTTTGGTGCAGCGCTGCAGTCCCCCTTGTAGTCCAATCTCAAATTGCATCCGGAAGACAGCGTATAAACAGTCAGCATGCATATGAGAATGTGTCAGAGTTTTTGTCTGTATTTTGTCGTTATGTTGTCTTTGTGTGTGTGTGTGTGTGTGTGTGTGTGTGTGTGGATAGCATGGGAGGTACAGCTAGTTTCTGGCCCAGAGGAAATGGTATCAGTGAAGAGCACAGGCTGCATTAAAGAGGAATGAGGGCTCGTCTCCAGGGAGCTGTCTCTGAGCTTCACGGATTCTGGAAGGCATTTGAAATTCTGTATCTGTACATATTTCTCCCTTTCTTTGCACCCGTGTTAATCTTTTAGCAAGTGTCGTCTTCTTAAGATCCGGCTGCCTGTCATCGGCGATGCAGCAGCTCAAGAATGAAAAGAAAATGTGATTTAGCTGCTTACACGACCCTCCAGTCACGAAGTAGAATTGCAGGCTTATCCTCGACTTAAGAGACGAGTTGGTTGTCGGTTAGGAAATATGGAAATCGGTTTCTTTTCCGTGCTCTGTGAAGACCGGAAGAGTAATCAAACTTGAATGCTGAATGAGGAAAAAGTCCACAATAAATAAACTGAAATCATAATCTGACTGTCCAAATCACGACCCTCCACCTTTCTGTCCGACTCTGCAGCAAGTCCCGATAGCCAACGGCACCACCAATCCCTGCAGCTCGTCCAAGTGCGAGGTCAAACTGGAGCTGGCCTTTGAGTACCTGATGAGCAAAGACCGCCTCCAGTGGGTCACAATCACCAGTCAACAGGTAAGAAGGAAGGGTCAGTGTGAGGGCGAGGAAGTCGAATACGTCACTGTGAATATTACTGTGGTTTTATGTTAACAAATCATCTGAGAGAGATGATCAGTATTCCAGATTTGATTTGTTGACGGTCAGTCTGTGATTTCAGGCTATCATGATGAGTATCTGCCTTCAGTCTATGGTGGATGAACTAATGGTGAAGAAGTCAGGCGGCAGCATAAAAAAGGTTTGTGTGAGGAGAAGTAAAAAGCTTCTTCATTGTAATCATTATTAAGTCCTTTTGATGTGTTTTTAAATTTAACACTCAGCTTTCCCACATTAAAAATGTTCACTAGCATCTTTGTGAACATTAATAAGTGTTATCTAGTTATTTTGGTGATTGTGGTTGCAAAAGGTTATTGGACAGCACATGTAAATGCAGAGCCTCCCCCATAATTCACAGGATTTCTCCATAGTAATGTTTCTCAAATTTCCTCATTTGTTCTGGTGTCTTCTGTCTCCTGGTAGATGCTGAGGAAACGACACAACGGCTCCATCCACCGGTCAGACAGTCAGCAAGCTGTGAAATCTCCCCCTCTACTGGTGAGAAACGGGACAGTGTGACAGTGATTTGGGTTTTTTCTTTAGATTTCAGGAGTAATTTTGACCATTCTTGTTGTTTTTGGCTGCAGGACTCGCCCGACCCGAACCGTGAACAAATCGTCAAACTCTCGGTGAGTATATTTTTGACTTTTTAAAGGTCTCTGTGTGTCTGCAACTGCTTAAAGTCTTTATTATTAATTTTATAAAAACTAGGCCTTAAAGTAATTAAATTGTCCTCAAGACACTTTAATTGATCATTGACGCATTTCAGGTGTTACAAACACTGTCTTTATACCTTATATTTGTTGTCAAAATGTAGATTTACCTAACCTACTCTAATAAACCATATTACCACGTAGGACCCTCTGGTAACACTTTATAATAACCATCATCTATAAGTTATACATTTATAGATAAGTAACTATTAAACTTTGGTTAATAGTTGTGTATTGTTGATTAACTATTCAATGCTAAATGAATTGTTTATTAAGAAGTTATAAAGGTTTATAAAGGTCAGTTGCAACTCTATAATGGCCATCTAATAAATGTTAATAGATGAAATATACAGTATTTATTAACCATTTACAAGCTTTTGGATATATTAGCTGGAACTTAAAGGAAACAACGGCTTAGTAAATGGTTAATGAAACATTTCATTGTTGTTTAACAGCAAAATAACTGTCAACTAGAGTTTAATTAACTATAAATCTTCTTAATGATGGTTATTGCATGGGACTAAATACTATTTATGTGCAAGGCTTAATTGAGAAAAAGAAGTTTTGTCTCAAATTCTAGTTTAAAATGATCCTGAAAAGGTCTTAGAAAGCATTATAAGTGTCTGATGCCTGCAGACATCCTGATTCTGCCATGAGGTGTTAAAAAGTAGCAATGTAACATATGCAGCCAAACGATGGGATCAACATGTTCTCATAAATGTTGATCCAATGTGAGTATATCGTGATTATTTCTTTCAGACCAAGCTGAGCTCCGTGTCCCTCCGAGGGATCAGCGCCTCCAACTCGGCGAACGACATCAGCGGCAATGATTTCCACGGCAACTACGCTTTCGAGGGAATCGGGGACGACGACCTGTAACCGCCGACACGCCCCCCTCCCCCCTTCCTCTTCATTCCACTGTCAACGACTGGGACGATGAAGATTACGAGCTGAGCTGAGCCGAGCCGAGCCGAGCGGACCAAACACGGCATACAATTCTGCAAGATTGTAGCTTCTTCCCTGGAGAAAAAATCGCTGCCTTAAGCTCTCGTTTAATCTTTGACAATGTCCTTTCGTTTAGACTCTTACAGCTCATCTTGATTTGTATTTTAGTTACAATCATCATATTCAGTTGAAAAGTTTGTCCGTCGTGTTTTTAAACTTGTGGCAACATACAGTACATAGCATGTGAAGCTACAGGTACTCTAATAGGGAGGCTTTCTGTATGTTACTGTTTTGATTTTTCTACTTCGCTTCATTCACATGGATTACTGTTTCATGCACAGTATATGTGAAGTTCTTTAATGCAGTTAAATCCTGGAGGTACAAAGTAGATTAATATATTGTAAAGTACATGAAGAAATCCTGCTAGATCCTGGATTCTTCCCTTCAGTGGCTGCATGTTCCTCTTGAGAGCCAAATGTTTAGTTTAGACCTGGCACTAGTGATAATACAGCAGAACTGGATGTGGATAGTTCTCGAAAAATGAGTCCAGCGAATGTGTTGAAAATCGATCTCACAACTGTAGAGCTTACTCACATGGAAGATTTGGCTTGGCTATATACCAAAACATCATGTTTTTATACCGTCAGTGGTCCTCTGTGTGTCGCGCTTCTCGTGTGCTAAGTCTTAACAAAGATACCAGTGGTGTTTTTTCCAGCTTCTGTTTCAGGCACAGTCACTCATACTGCCTTCAGAAATAGTCTGATGCCTTAACGTTTCCTTTCCCAGCCTCGCAGGCTGTCATTTAGCCGGACATTGGTTGAAACTTAACCGCCAGCGCCAGCCGCTGTTTCCTAGAATCTTGCAGAGCTTGATAGATGGATGATTTGGCTGAGCTGCTTGCACTTGCTGAACCCATCATTTTGCACAGTATTAACAGGTGGAGATGAATGTTTTGAGTGGAAGCATGACTTTTTAACATTGTGAGGAGATTTTATTTTTTTTTTCCTTCCAAGGGGCTCTGTAAATCCATCTATGATTTTATTTTTTAAACCAATTTTTTAAAGGTTTCTCATAAATGCCAAATTATAGTTTACTAAAGCATTTTGCACAAAACAAACATAAAAAATTATGACAATGTCACTTTTTATATTATGTACATGCAATTAAGTATTCTGAACATTTACAAATATCTTTATCATCAATAGCTTATTGTAATCAAATAGATCAAATGTAATCTAAGCTGTATAGAACAAAAATTTTAAATGGACTAACATTTATCATTGTTTACATAATGTTTAGCGGTGTTTATTAGTTAAAATGGAAAGTGTTTACAAATTTTACATCTGATTTTCTGTCTTTTTTTTTTGCGAGTGAGGGTGTTGTGGCGAGCATTCTTCGGGGCTTCAGTTCATTGTAATTTGTACGTACATTGTGCCAATCATCTCAGAGGATTTAGTTGAAAAGGTGCTTTCGGTGAAGTGGCTAATGTGATCACAATTTCTGGAGTGAACAAAAAAGAACATATCCCGCTGTTTTACAAGACATTTCATTCCTCTTTTATCGGCGTGTTTTCGAAGCCTCCACGTGTAAATCAATGCCAACCTATCAACAGCTTTACTCTCACAGGTAGCCAGAACTGTAAATGAAATGTTCTCAGTGTAAAATGTCTCGTTCTGTCACTGCTTTAGCTTCTTTTCTGTCTTCGGTTGCATTTACAGTTGGGAGGGGATGTGGACGCCACCATTCATTTTCTATTTTCTCGATCCCTGTAGATACCATATTACATGGAAGCTGCAAAGGTCCTGGGCGTTAGTAATGTGTAGGTGCCAAAATCACACTTTCAAGTGCATTTATCATCAGCATCATGTTTCCAGAAAAATGTCAAGATTTCATGAAGATTGTTTTGACTTGATTCATTCCACTACTTTTTATTTCAGTCGTAAGGTCGGAGACAACTGTCATGATACAATAAACTCTGAAATTAGGTGATCCTGTGGTCCTCTGTTGATGGCTCAACTTCAGTCGTGTTTTTGTCATTACTCTGCTCTCCTCATCAGAAGCAACTTGACAATATGAATGAACATCAATGCGATTTCACGTTTCTGTAGAAGACAACTCTCACCTTGTGAAGGTTGGGAACTGAGCTCAGAGTATTGTCCTTGTAATCTATGTGAGGAAAAATGAAAAGAGACCCGTCTGTTGTCTGACATTCAATGAAATGAATTCCATGTGTTTATTTCAAAATCCTCACTTTAAGGCATTTATGAGACACTGCATAAAGACAAAAATGGACACTTGGGGGGGATATTGGTACTAATCAATGGGTTCAATGCTCCATTGTGTCATGGCAAGTTGGCAACCTGAAAAATATCTCACTTGCATATAATAGTAAATTCAAGAAGAGAGTAAACTTAAATCACAGTCCCTATTAGTCTTTCCGTGGTAACTAAATAACACGTCACACATTCAGAATAAGATGATGAAAACAATTCTATATATTAAAGTATGCACTTCTAGCAGTGTGTTACAGCCACGTTAGAAAAATAAAACAACTATTACACACATGCTTTTTCTAATAGTCTCTTTTTTCAAGTAAAGAAAACACGAGTATGGGCTATTTTCACAGTCAATAGTAAACAGTAATCGAAAGGAAGGTGATCAAACAGTCCCTTTAAAAAATGAGAATTTAAGTTCTAGAAATTTAATGATATGTAGTGTGTAAAAGTTTGTGGAGAAAAATCGTTTGAACATGCTCGTTTACGATTTATGTTACTCCTGAATCACAAATAAAAGATGTCAGCCAACATTTTTTCTTCTCCCCAGTCCAGCTTCCGAATGCAACTGTATGTGTAGAATTGTGCTTTTTTCTTCAACAATAAGACTAGGTCAAGGCCACAGAGGGCCTTTTCAAAAAGCTTGTGCATGCAAAAGAACCAGAAAAATAAAACTTGCCAACATTTAGGTCTCCCAAATAACATGTTTATAATCCTGAGGGGTTTGGCAAAAATGACAACACAGTTGAAGACACTGGAGATTATTTCAGTTAGGTTTAACACAACCTAGTCAATCGGTCTATCGAGAGTAAAACAATTCCAGTACTATTAAACAGCACTTTGCTAGTAGTACATACATTAGTAAATGAATCTGAAGGCATGCCGTTATTGGAGCTTGCGCCCAAATGCAAACAAAGCACAATGTTGGCCCTTAAAAGGACCTGTAGTTACTCAAAGCTGCACTGTGTAGTCTGAGTATAAACTCAAAGTTAAAATAACCTCATGAAGGCGGAGTCAGGTAAATTCATGTGAAGGGAGGGTAGAAAAAAAATAAGTAACATTCAAATTATGTCATAAGACTTTTGGTACAAAAGTAAAAAGGTTTGCCTTAAACATGACAACTTTCATAAATACAGCAAGTATCCCTTATTTAAAGACGACTACACAGTGCAGCCCAGCAGTTCAGGCAAAAATGTGCACGAGTTCTATATACTGAGGTCAAGGGGTGTCACCATTTCACTTCCAATTCAAAATGTATTTGCAATGAGCATTTGATCTTAATTCTCCAGGTCAAAAGCAGGATAGGCGATTCTCTGTAGTTTATCTTCTCTCCATCCTCGCCTGCTCGTGTTTGCAGGTGACAAAATTCAAGCTGTTGTTGTAAATGGCGTCTATTGACTCTACTTTTTGTTTTAGCATTTGACAGTTTGTTCCCAATTCACACCGGAAATTATGTAACTCTCTCCACCAAGGAACTTGTGTTTTCGCCAGTGTCCGCATGTTGGTTTGTCAGCAGACTAAAACAAAAACTAAAGAACGGATTTCCATTAAAATTGGATGGAGGATGGGTCTTGGCCCAGAACAGACCCCAAAGACTTTTGGTGCGGATCTGGATAAAAGGATAGATCCAGTAATTTTTTCTTGCCTTCGTACAAGGGCATTTAAAAAAAAAAAAAACATTGAAATCTTTAATTTAGAAATTTAAAATATACATCTTAATGTAAGAAATCATCCGTATTTAGGTGACTGGGTACGGTTTGCTGCAGATCCAAATAAATATCCAGATTCGATTTCAACTTGCTACATTTGTTTTTGGATTAGGCTTGATTGGACTAAAGGGGAATGTTGGGCCTTGGTGGAGGAGGTATGTGCTCGACTGAGTTCCATTCTAGTTCAATTTTAAATCAATTCTTTAAATTTGAGCATATAGCTTTACAAGAAGAGTGCAGTTACAGGCATCATACTTGACACCATGTAGCCGTTCTTTTTAAAAAGGAGAATTTGGAGATGTAAAGGACCATCATCAGGGCAGAAAACCAATTATCTGTTGATCTTTACAAATCAAGACTTGTATGTCGAACAATAGCATGACCGTCAGTTCTAAAAGAAAAATGGAAGAAAATTTGATAAAATGGTGACCTCAAAATCAAACGTCGATTTGAATCGTGACACCCCTGTTGAGGAATATTTGGTAGTGTTCTCTGACCTACAATGAAGAACCAGATATGTGTAGTTATACATGAGGGAAATGTTAGGATTAGCCTAGCGTGGTTTGACATACAGAATGAGACAGTCAAAGGACAAAGTCCAACGTCGTGACACAAACACAGAGTAGAAGACAAACTGAACAGACTCATCCACTTGACTTAATCCAAAAAAGGGATCAAACACATTTGAAACAACAGTTTTTTCATAATTGTGCGAGATTCTACAAAGAAACAATTAGCAGCCTCTGAAGACATCTGACAAAACACTAAAAGACAAGTACACGCTAAAACAATATAAAGGCTCTGTGAAAACAAAAACAAAAAATCTGCTGGTAGCTTAGTTTTGCTGAGTTATATTTTATACAATCTCAAGTTTGTAGCATGGGTGTACTGTCTGACCTCCCTCCCTGGACATATACTGCATATCGACCCCCGTTTCTTTTCTCTGGGTCTGACCGCCGACTCCAATCCCTTTTCTCACTTCCTCCTCAGCATCATTTCCAGTCATCGGAACTTTGACCCAGCCGTCCGTGGCCAAGCCGTGTTTCTTCTGATGTCTCTTGTAATTGTCCCAGTGGCCGGTGGTGTAGCCGCACTCCTGACATTTGTACGGCTTCTCTCCTGTGTGCCGGAGCATGTGCCGCTTCAGGTTCATGCTCTGGTTGCAGCTGTAACTGCATACGGCACACTGGAAGGGCTTGGCGCCCGAGTGCACCCGCTGGTGGCGCTTCAGGTTGGCCAGGTTCCCGCAGGCGTAATCGCACAAATGGCACTTGTAGGGTTTCTCACCTGTGTGCACTCTGTGGTGGCGCTTGAGGTTGTCGAAGTGTGCTGAGGCGTAGTCGCACTGAGGGCACTTGTACGGTTTCTCGCCGCTGTGAGTTTTCATGTGGCGTGCCAAGTGGTTTGGGTAGTGTGTGAGGAAAGGGCAGGCGGCGCAGGTGTACACCTTGTCACTGCGCTCGCCAGGGCTGTTGGGAGATGATGAGGAGTCTTTAGTCAGCATCTCCAAGGTACACTTGGCACAAATCTGGGCCGAGGAGCCGTCCTCGTCCTCCAGGACGATGCCACACAACCGGCAAGTGAAAGGGAAAAGTGACGGGGGGAGGGCGGGACCGTCTGATACGCCCCCTCTGCCCACCCTGCTGCCACCGCCGCATGTGGTCTCCAGCAGGGGTGGAGGCTGGTGGCCAGGAGCTGGGTTAGAGGCTGGAATGGGTGGTGGTGACGCCCCCTTTAAGCCATCGAAGGCTGATAGGTAGTCACTGTTCTGGGCCCCCAAACTCAGGTTTGAAGTCGGCCGTGCAACCTCTGAAACTTCACAAAAAGATGAGAGTGAGTCATTACTAAGAAAACCTGTAATGTGTGCCATGAGTCACTATATTTAGGGTCCAATTCTTTTATTTTGAGTGTCTTCTAGAAAATGTTTACATGCTTTAATGCACAAAAGACATTATTTTTCTCATTCTGTCCATTGCTGCAGCATCTCTATTTACCCTCTTTCTGAAGCTCTGTTTTAGCGCCTGTCTCTTTAAGGCCCCCTACCTGAAGAGTCTGCTCTAATTGGTCAGCTCTCACAAGCCTGAGTAGGCACCGTCCACCATGTTTCCACATCAGCTCTGTCTGTGTTTTTGTCAATATGGCGACTGCTTATGGAAGTCCTGACAGCTCGTTTAAAGGCACAGTTTCTGGAATTATTCGTCTATGGAGCGTTTTGATACATTTGAACTATTAATGACACCTAGACATGATGTGATAATAAGGGAAATGATACATACCCTTGGCTGAAGCACCAGACACTTCCTCACTGGCTCTTTGCCCGGTCACACACCTCTTCAGGGGGTTTTGGCCAGTGGCAGGTCGCGGCGGTATATCCGGTCCCGGTCCCGGTCCCGGTCCCAGGCCCGGTCCCGCCCCGGCCCCTGCAGAGGGCACATGCATACGCTGGTGCCTCTTAAGGTTGCCAAGAGAACTGCAGGCAAAAGAGCAGCTCTCACATTTGTAGGGTTTTTCCCCCGTGTGAATGCGCAGGTGTCTCTGCAGGTTGACCAGCTGCGCTGAGGCGTAAGTGCACAGGGGGCAGTTATAGGGCTTCTCCCCATTGTGCGTCTTCATGTGGCGCTTCACGTGGTTGGCGTAACGCGAGGAGAAGCCGCAGAGGTGGCACGAGTGCAGTTTGGGCAGTTTGTCCTCAGCTGTCAGTGCTTTGTCACCCATCCTGTTTCCCACCCCTTCACCGTCAAGCTGCATATGGGAGCCAGAGCGAATCCCGCTGATGCTTCCAAAAGATGAACAGAAGTCCGTGCTTTTGGCTTCCCTGGAAGCTTTGCAGCACCTAAGGCAGTACGGGCCAATTAGGTCTATGCCAGGTCCCAGAGGTTCATCACGGAGCTGTCCGCAGCCCCTGCAGGACAGGTAGGGAGGGAAACTGGCCTCGGACTGGGCTGCTCTGCCCTCGTCTTCCCTTCCGTTGTCAGCTGTGCCGCGTGAGTTTTCTGTTTCACTTTCCATGCTGAGCTGGCTGTAGGCAGGGCTCTCCTCATCACCCAGAGGATACACAGAGAAACCGATCTCAGCAGCTACTTCTAAACAGGGAAGACAAACAGAAAGAAAAGTGTTTATATACTATACTTTTTTCATCGCATATCATCTACTCTAAACATCATTACAGTCAGAGCCCATTTCTGCGCTGCTTTTCATTAATCCTACTACATTTCACACCAAGATTTATATTTGGAACCATCCTCTCTCTGTCTGTCTGGAGTGGTTAATTATGTAAACCACATTATAGATTCTTTATTTCAATGGGTAATGTTGAAATCCAGATTTATTTTGCAAGACAAACCCTAGCAGAGCAGAAGACAACAAACATGGCCTGTCACACATAATCACAACCACAAATAGCATCAGAGACAATCACAGTCATCTTCACTGATATATTGTATTTCTCAAGGCTCAGCGATTGACATGGACAAGTATACAAACTTGCTTGATCAGGCAAGTGGTTAAAACTTGTTTAACTGATGATGGAAGTAGCTAAGGAGTGAGCCATCTCGCTTCCTCCTAATCTCTGTTCAGAGCTGCACATGCACAGAAGAGAAAATAGCGTCAGGTTTCGATGTTTATGAGTTTAAGTGACAGCAAACATTTTAATTATCCTGGAGAAAAAAAGGATAATTTAAATGTTTGTTTTCAACATGCAACAATATCTGTTGCTTTGCCTCTAGGACTCACTGTGTCATTGTGATTGATTTATCTAATTAAATAAAGATTAAACATGACAATTAACACAAGTATTTGTTGTAATTTGATAACTGCTTATAAATTAAACTATATGTACACTGGCAAATAAAAATTGACTTGGGCAAGTAAATTTCTGCCCCACTTGCTGGACAGGGCAAGTGAAAAAAGTATATTAACGTTGAACCATGTTATTATTTGTATTATTCAGTCAAATCAATCAGAATAAGAGCCACAATATTACAGATGTTGAACAGAGGTCCAAAATGTCCAATTTGAATAAATGAATCAGACATTTTGAAAAGAATCCTAAAAATAGAGTTAGATATTTAACTGAACCGATACACTGTGAAATTAGGGCTGGGTGATATGAGCTTCAAATAATATCACAATATTTTTAGGCCACATCACGATACACAATATATATCTCGATATTTTGAAATCTCCTCAAGATCTCTTCATGAAGATAACAATATTTTTGACCAAATAGGCTCGAAGTCAATATCAATATCATAAGAGTGACTATTTCACAAAATATTAACACAACAAGATTTTAAAGTAACATGGATGTGATGACTGAGTGGGTAAAGACAAGTATTACAAGAAGTATTAGAGTCTGTTAAGTTAAAAAAAAATTGCATCAATTTACTTTAACTCAGTCTTTAAAAAAAGACAATACATTCCTATCATGATAATGATATATATCGTACATATTGCCCAGCCCTATGTGAAATACTTCAATACTAAACTCACAAGAAACGTGTCAGGCTAAGGGGCACGTGGGCAGTGACTGGTGACAACACGCCACAATGACTTATAAACAAAGGTTACAGAAAGGACGTCTTGACATGACAAAGAAGCTGAAATAAAAGCTGTAATAACTCCACTGTGACACACCTTGCTTATCCTCAGAAATAATAACCCAACTTCTGACTGTTATGATGACACATGTTTTAAAGTAATCTCACGGAACTGTCTGACTCATAAAGAAAGCAACCAACGATTCAGAGCGGTTACACATAATGTCCCATTTCTTCCCATCACACTGAGCAGGATAACTTCAGTACACAGAGAATCTCTCCTCCTTAGTAGAAAAAGAGAGGATTTCAGAGAAACCCTTAATACTCACAGCGCTACCACCAACGTCAACTGCGTTTTTAAGCTGTTGTTATGCCATCAGAGGTTTAAAGACAACGAAAAGACAAAAAAAAAAAAAGAAGAGAGAGATACGTTTCCCAGGAGGTAGGAAGAAAAGCTTCAAGACTTCGAAGCACTCTTTCACTTCGGCGTGTGCTGAGAGCCAGAAGAAAAACCACCTTCCTCTACAGATGTCGAGGCAGGATGTGAGGAGGGCGAGAGTGGAGACTGCCCTTTTATCCTGCCCCATGGAACCCCCTCGTGGATGATTACCGAGCCTAATGATAATGATGATGACTATAATGGTGAAGCTGCTGCTGCTGATGATAATGATGATGAGGGTAGATGATGATGATGATGATGAGGGTACACGATGATGATGATGATGATGATGATGATGATGATGATGATGATGATGATGTGGGGGAAACGATAATGGTAGCAGGGTAGTGGGAGCAGAGGCTGATGATGATGATGATGATGATGATGATGATGATGATGAATAAATGCCCTCTTATAATGGTGTCCTTGATGGTAATGGTCCTATTTTTATGACCATTATATAATAATGGTGTGTCTCAGCTCCTTTCTCTACTTTTCCATTTTTCAGATCACTCCCTCTGACAAAGCCATGCTGGGAAATACGAGCTGGTACTTCCATTTCTCTTACTGTCGCACAGAGGGGCAACATTTCATCGCTCAAAAGACAAACTGTAAGAACCGACGAGTCCCCTTTGTAGTGCAGCTGCGGCTACATTTCCTTTAGCGGTAAAACCATTAAAATCATTTACATCTCAGATTCATTCTACGCTTTCACGGCAATGACAGGAAGTGAAAATGAGCGCTTATACAAAACATTATGATACCAGCGCACTTTCATCAAGCAAATGTAGTTCAAATTGTGGAGTACATTGAAATGACCAGCCATTCCCTTTATTGTATAATCAATAGAAACATTTGCCACGTAAGTTTGTGAGATTTACTGACAAAGAACAAATGCATGCAGAAAAGCAAATCCGCAACATTAAAAAAAACACAGTAAGGCAGTAGAAGACACTCTTTGTTGATAGACAGACTTCCCACTTAGAAGAGAATGGACAGATGCAGTGTACAGACAGACAGAGAAGCTGACAGGCAGACATCAACAACACATGCCACCCTTAAAACTAGAGTCCTTTAAATTTGAATGAGCTTAATCACATTTTTGATATCATTTATGATCAGCATCCTTCTGCAATATTCATTCAATATATCTAAAATGTGTTATTATCTCTCTACATTCATTAGGTAACTACTCGGGCTTGGCAATTTTGCATTTCAATTAATCGCTAAGGGGAATATCCAAATCACAGGTGCTGCAATTTACAGTTACATTTAATGGTGTCATGGTATGCATTGTTAAATAAATATTATTTTGGGAGGATTTTTTTTCTAAACAAAAAATAACTTTTTGTTTGAATGAACCTTTTGTTATAATATATTATAATTTTTTGTAACAGATAGAAAACTTGATATAAACTTGAACTATATATTCCTAATATACTAATACAGTATAATCCAATACCTTGGATATGCAAATGTAGATGGAATGACAGCCATCTGTTTTTGTACCAAGGTATAAATTAAAATTGGTTTACTGCTACAACCTGACAACACAGCAAAAATCTCATCATTTTGTATCCATTTCTTTGGTTAAAAATGAAATGCGAAATTACCATTTGTTCTAAAATCATGACTTGTATTGGAATTGCAATATCTATAAAAATGCTACTTTGCATCTTCAGCTCCAGTAGCCACCCTCCATCTCAGCCTGTGCATTTAAATAATTCAAGCCAGGAATGATGAAGCAACGACCAGGTCTGGCTTATTTCGTCTTGGCCAGGGAGGTTTTTTTTTCTAATCACACAATATGTTGCAAACATTTTTGACTGACTTCTTTGCTAAAACAACATGAGTTTGTTTGGCTGTGCTGTAAAGAGATACACCAGCTGCTCTTCTGTTGTATTTCTAATGAAAGTAGTTGCTCAACCACTTGCTGTTACTTTGCTGGTAACCACAGCTGTTGCCAAATCAACTGAGACGTATTTTTTTAAGGGTTTTAACTTTGAATACAAAATATATTATAAAAAAAACATTAAAAAATGAAGTTACAAACCTGAGAACTTTTCCAGACCTAGAATCTTGCCGTCATGATCAGGATCACCAAACTCGAGGTCTTGTCCTAGAAAGAAGTCTGTGTCTAAGGTGAGGTTTCCAGGAGCTTCAATGGCTACACCATCTTCAGAATCCACTGCGGTCACAGAAAGAAGAAAATCAACCACATTGGATGACTAATATCATTTCGCTGAAGGGTTTGATTTGAATCAATTAGCATGGATGTTCGGCTGTTTAACTGCAAATGCTCAAAGCAGCTGCAGATAAAGCAGAAAGTAAGATTTAAGAGAAGCTCCTGAAGCTGCTCAAGTTTCACAGCATCAACTAGAATCAGCAGCAGCCTGACTGACAAATCATGTCTGCACATAAATGTTTTATTGACTATAATATTAACAGTTGCTATAATGGTCAAGTCAGCAGCCAACTTTTGTTGATATGCCGTCATTTTAATGTTCTACTTAAAAAAAAAAATCTTGATGTCTTAGTTTAAAATCCGATAAATTATTACAGATGAGGAACATCAAATTTGCTGAACACGACCGACTGTATTGCAAATACTACCTTACACTCACCTTCAATTGAATATTACTTTTTGACTGTACATGTTGGTTTGTAGCATTTAAGAACGTAATTATAAATTATGCACAAAAGAAAAACAAAATCACATCATAATTTTCCAGATATGTCAAAGACAACATGCTATCAGCAACAAAGACTTAAGGCATCCTTTGTCAAGCCATATCTTACATTGTGTGAAAATTGTTTGGTCCGATCCACTAATGAATAACTGGGCAGAATTATACATGAATTAATTTAGGTTACTCAGGCATTCGAATATGCAATTATCCAGATCATCAGTCATTGGACAGTTTCTCTGCTGATGCAAATCCTTTTGATTCCACTACAATACCATTGTTTTAACTGTGGCTATGAAAGAAAAAAGCTGGACGTAATCTAGAAAAAAAAGAGACAATTTAATTTACCACCCTACAACGGACAAAGAGCATTTTATAAACAAAAAATTAAGAGCTAACAGTTGACAGATGGAGCTCTTTCACTGCAGTTATAGCTAATGATGCCTGAAATTCTAACTTGGTCTCTCAAGCTTAATGGCGTCCAAACAACTATCACACAGCTGTCACTATTCAGCAAACAACTTCCAGGCCAGTTCAAGGGCAATGTTTTCAGCAGCGCTTTCTGGCAAACCCCTCAGAAATGGCATTATGCTACCATCTACTGGTTGTTTTAGGGTTTGACATATAATTCCTCTTTTCCACAGAGCCCCATCTCAAATTAGATCCATATTATGCATTATTACTGCATGACCACAACATAATTTGGTGTTCTGATTAGGTAACCGAGTAACTAATGGAACAGTTTCAGGTTGTGGGTTTACAGTGTTGATTTGTCCTATTGGCCATCACTGAAATACTTTTAGTAAATCGCACTACAAAATCACAAATTTCTCTCCTTTTCTATCGCTAACAGATGGCATCCAACCATTCTGAGACATGCATGATGGGGGAAATTAGCCAAGGCTACATTTTGTTAGCATGGGTGGTATCAGAACCGGCACTGTGCATGTAAACACTTAAACTCTGTGTGTGGGAGCTAATTACTGACATGATATCACTCATCTCATTCTTAATCAGGCACTACAAAGAAGGTAAGACTTTGAAGAAAAATAGGATTTGCTAGTGCATTACAAATTCATTCAAATGATTGTAGAGTGTTATATTAGAGTTAACTGCATGCTAATTACAGTACTGTGGGCACTCAAACAGCAGCGCCTGCTTTCCAGATGTGAGCACACATGTGGTGCATAATCAGGCCAAAAACTCACAGGGATTTCATGTTAACCCCCGCTGCCAGTCCGCAGTTATTGTATGTTGTTAAAATAAAGACATGATAAATAATTTGAGGCATGTTGCTCATCTGTGTAGCGAAATCTGAACATTAAAAAGATTTCTGAATACCTACACTTGACTGGCTGTGGATTCTGCTGTTTTTTTCTTGGCATCTTCCAGTCAGCCTCTCTCTGTTTTGCAGCGTCTTCTCGCAGACTTCCACAACCATCAGCTCATTCTTGTCCGCTTGGAAAATATTCTCCAGTATTCCTACAGATGCAAAAGAAGAACCCATTAGCATACAATTATGTTTTTGCAAGGTATCGATTTCTTAAAACCCAAAGTTGTGACTTCAAAGTGTGTAATATGTCTTACCAACATGCAGGCAGACAGAAACATTTTGTTATAATGGACTTGTAAGAGAACCAGAAGATTTTTAGATTTTTGCCTATGAAATTCGGGCATGTTTGCTTAAAAATAGACTTGCATGATGGATTGCTTATAAGAAACATTACTTGTTTATTGATCAACTAGGCTCCAAAAACTACCTACAAATGGAATGTAACATATTTCAGTTACCATTAACAATAGCTTTCTTATGATTGAAGAGAAGACAAGATTGTAGTCAAATCTACTATATCCTATAGAGGCAGGTGGAGGATTTTACACAATGTTGTGAACAAACTAGCAGTTAATTCGTAGTTAACGTTACTGTCTCTCTCTCTCTTAACGTAACGTTAACACACACAACAGGAAGACACGGATGTGATTCATCTGGACGTGAACTGACGTTTTTACACTGCAAACAGACGCAATACCCACCATTAAGTAGCTAGCCTATAAGCTACTTTAGCAAAATGGCTAACACATTAGCTCTGTTACAGCCAGCCGACAGAGAGCAGTCAAGCGAGTCAGCTAGCAGCTTAATCTAAAACATGCCCTCAAATAGCACACAGCTAGCTAATGTTGTTGCCAGTGTACAAGAGGAAATGTCAGCAATATTTTGGAAAACCGACGGTACGGAGAATACCGAGTGGCTAAACAAAATGCGTCTACATCAGCACGTAGTACTGATTGACAAGTGTCATCTTCATTAGCCGCGGCTAAACATGTTAACCTACAGCTAAATTAGCTGAGTAGCTAACAAGCTAACATACCTAGAAAACGTAAATACTCCTGTCGATTGAGGTGGGATTTATCGTCGGTATACACCCCATTAGACGTCAAGTGCTCTTCCTCAGATGTAAGACGTCTGGAGATCCGCCATTTCTTCATGAGCTGCAGTGACAAAGAAAGGCAATTAATGGTATTTTTCATAACTTAATTGATTTTCTGATTCGCCTGTGATCCAGCGGCAGCAACAACAATACGACTTCCGGTGAGAGTCATTCACAATAAAAGCGACACCTCCAGTGATGGTAACCCACAACTTTAATATCGCGCAAACTGTGTACATTATACAAAAACTACTAACTGGGCTTTTCTTTAATCTCAAAGCGTTATTTCACTTGTTTATGTGTAAAAAAGAAACATGCAAATCAATGAATAGATTTTTCCTGATTTTAGGATTTCTACAAACTAATGGGACTCTGCTTGCATAATTTTAGGCCTTAGATTGCCAGTATTGATTATTTCGTTTTTAAAATGCCTAAAAGAATTATCTGTATAGTATAATGTTCAAATATGTGCATAACTGACTATAAATATTTACAAGGTATAGTAGCAAAACAGCTGCAAAGTTGAGTAGTTCCTGCATTGTTTGCTCACTTTGTGGGCTCACTTTAATGCCACCTTGTGCTTTTTGTGAATATACATTTTGGTAAACAAGAAATAAGATTATTTATATTCAAAATATTCTTGTATTATAGTCCTATTAAGAATACAAAAAAAACTTTATTTGTAAAATGTATTGGCATTTATTTATAACCTGAGCTTTATATATATATATATATATATATATATATATATATATATATATATATATATATATATATATATTACAAAATTACAGTATTTTAAAAGCATCCTAACATTAATTACAATTCTTGTCTTTTATTCTGAAGGCCCGTGGCGTATACCGGATGTATTATTCTTGCTGGCGGGATACATCTTGATTCTATTGTATACATCATACTTCCGGTTAGTGAGGTGTTTCCGTTTCCGAAAATAATTTCCGATTTGTGTGCCTCACTGAATCACTGTAGTTGTAGTTCTTATGTGTGTAGCAGCTGAAATAACTCAACAAGTTTGTCAGAATACAAATACACAGCATTTCCATCTAACAGAGGGGAGACTGACTACGGAGAGCAAAAAATAAAGATTATCTTCCACAAATGTCAGTCAAACCTTAAATTATCAGGTCATGTAGAGAATCAAATCTGAAGATGTAATGCAATTACATTGTAGGAAGTGCACAGATGTCTCAAATGTGAGTAAAATTGTCAATCTACATTAAAAATGCTGGATTTTATATCATTTTACCATTGTCTATTGATGTTTTAGGTCATTAGATATACTGATATACTACAATCCGTCCTAAAATTGCTCAGAATAAATTGTATTTTCTTAATTGTGAAGCTTTAAAATCGACGGCATATTGCAGTCCCACAAAATAAAATTATTTTGCTTGTAACTAATAATTATATACTTATACTTATTATGTGAAAAAAAATCTCCTTGAGACTTGCAGACTTGCAGAAAACAGAAAGCATTATGCTTCCTTTAATCTTACTGGGTCAGTAACAAAGTCCCACTCCGGGAGGCTGCATGAACAGGCTTATTTAAAGGGTAACGCCACCAATTTACACATTAAAGTGTGTTTACAGGTCTGGGGAAATACTGCTGCATATGTGGAATAAAGTAATAAAGTAGTACAAAGCCTTCTGTGGCTCCAGAGGAAGCTGCATGTAAATATAGCCTAGATAAATTGCCTCCAGTGCGGACTCAGTAAATAAGTTGCATTGTGGGTAATGTAGGCTGTGGTTTTGAAAAGCAGTCCACTGGTCTTTAATTGCACCACTGTATCACTGTAAAAAGTTATCAAAATCAATACAGCAGAAATGGAGATGTTTAGGTTTTTATTATCCTCATTCTTCTTTCTCCCTAAATTACCCACAATGCAATTTAGTCATTAACTGACATCAATGGAGGCATTGTGTGTGTGTGTTTGTGTGTGTGTTATTTTTGACCTACCATCCCAGTGCGTCAGTATTTGAAGGAATGAGACTCAAAAATCAGCTTTTCTTACAAACAGCACCTTTAAATGTTTTTAACTACAACATGTTGCACCTTTAATATCAAACGATCAGCAAAAGAATTCTGACACATTTGGTTGCCTTAGAGATAACATAAAAGGAGATGCGTGTGTGTGTGTGTGTGCGTGTGCGTGTGTTTGTGTACACCTGGCACTGAAAACATGTGAGACCCCTCTGATTTTTTTATTTATTTATGGGCATTTATGAATAGGAGATCCTGGGACTGTGCGTCATCATCCCATTGGTTCATGTCACTGCAGTGTGCCTCCCCTCAGGCCGCCGCACAGCACAGCACAGCAGAACACAGCCATCATCAGTCCTGCTGCTACTGCTGCTGCTGCTGCTGCAGCACCACCGGGGGAAGACATCTCCTCCTCACCTCACCGCGGATTCTCCTCTCCTCTTCTGCGCCGGCCATCACCAACCCGCCCTGTCTGCGCGCTTCGACGGTCGGACATGCTGTCTGTGCGGCAGTGAGGAAGAGGAAGAGGAGGAGGAGGAGGAGACTGAGGGACGGAGGTGGTGGTTGGTGGTGGTGGTGGTGTTGGTCGAGGTGGGGGGTGCGGGTGGGGGTGATCTCTGTGCTACTGTTTGGTCCTCGAGGGGAGGAGCCAGTTGTTGATCCTACGCTGCAAAGAGAAGGCGCCGTGCAGAGAGGTAAGAGGCCGTTTACGTAATGGAATATTATTGTGGTGTGTTTTTTTTATCTGCGGACTTTTACGAACGCGCGCTTCATCACGCGGCGCTGCCGTCGCCATCACCCGCCTGGTGTCCGCCGAGGGGTCCGCGGAGGTGGAGGTGAACGCGAACACGTAGCTCCCTTAAACATGCCACTCCCTGCAAGAGCATACTGATGCCCTGAGCAGACCTCTGCTCAATGATTAACATGGAAGTATGATTTTTTATTTTATGTTAAATGAATATGGATGCTGCTTAGATGAATGCGCTTTTATAACACCTTTAATATACAAATGCATGCCTGTTTTTGTCTTTGTTAGGTTTTTTTAGTTTTTTGTTTTTTTTTAGCACATATGCCTGCTTTTAGGCTTTATTTGGATAATTTGTTCAATAACACTTGTCATATTTATCCTGATCTGCAGAGAGTTCAAACACACCAGGAGGACGTGCAGCACTGTTATGGCATTCCACACTAACACAGGCAACTATCGTATAATATCACGTAAAAGCAGATCCTGTAGGCTGTATCGTGGTTATTCAATATTATAAAGCAGGCTACAGGCTGCCAGAGGTCACTTAGACTCAGTGTTGAGCACCACATGGTGCAGAAACAGAGGATTCTGGTCAGGGATGCCTTGGAGTTGGCTCCAGTGTGTGTGTGTGTGTGTGTGTGTGTGTGTATGTGGGCAGGCTGAGGTCACTCTCATGCCTCTGAAACCCGCATTGCTGATGTGGGCTCGTGTCCAGTGAAGAGATATTTAATAGGGTGTATCATCAAGTCCCCCCCCCCTCGGCAAAAGGCAGGGCTCCACAATCGGAACTGGAAAACTGACCTCTGTTCAGCGATTGCAGAGCAACAGCTTGTTAACAAGTGTCCACGGTAAACGCCGCAAAAGCTGAGGAGATCATAGGGTTGTGGTAGCACGGTTCATTCAGAGGACAACATCCAGAAAAAAAAGAAAAACAGAACAAGAAAACAAACAAACTAGGTGTCCCGTTTCTTCCCTGTTTGGCATTTCAAAGGAGATGGGAATGCCTCGGGGCAGATGCCGGTTGTGTAATAATCCCATCTGTCATTGTCATTTTTTTTTGCTGTCATCAACAGGCAGAACGCCTCACTATATGGGCACTAACCTCTAGGTGTTTCTTTTGCGAAATCAATGAAAATGTGCACAAGTGTCGGATACCTGGTCGTACATTTTGTCCAGATTGGAGGAATGCAGTAAACACTTGTTTAGAGGACATTTAAGTCACAAGCTCCCATTTGTTTCAATGCACAAAAGGCTAGGTTACGATTTAACATGATACCTCCTTGACAAATGAGTCACCATCTATTCAGGTTTACTCAGAATGTTAGAGATCATCACCCCGTTAAAGTGTTTTACTGCAGTGTTTTTTTTCACATTCATCTCACTCAAGTCACCTGTTGATAAATGAATGGTAAAATCAGTACAAGCTGCTTCACTACGAACCAGTTAGTAAGTCATTTAGTGTTGGACTTCTGTAGGTTTTTGGGACTGAGAAGAGACAGATTATCTAAAAAAAGGCTGGTCAACATGGGAGCAACAGAGGACAAGATATTCTAAATTTGTTTCAGCTGCAGTAGTTTCATTTGACCTTTCCTGCTCAGTCTCTGGAACTCCATGCCTCTGTACTTTGTAGCACACATCAAATTGATCTAACCACTTGGACACTTTCAGACAAAAGCTGCCGGCCAGTGTCTGGACTGTCATTGAGCTGCTGAGGCTTTAGTTTTAAAGGTGTGTCCCTCACTGTTTGCACTAGATGGCCCATGAGTGTGATATTACAGAGTTGCCGTTCAGCTAAATACGTAATTTAGTAAATGAGAAGACGAACAGAAAAAGAAAGGGAAAGCCGCTTGAGTCTGTCCAGGGCTCCCAGGGTCCGTCATTGTCATTTGCAACTTTTGTATCAGATCATAAGTGGTGATATCAGCGGGACTGGTGCGAAAATGATAACTGAACACTGTTTTCTCCCAACACCAGTTTGTATATCAGCTGTTCTGAGTCTTTTGTTTTCCCTTTTTGGATGACAAATTCAGACTACTGCCACCTGTTGGCATGGAGTGGTATTCCCCCTCACGCAGATGGCCGACGGCTGTAGTTTTTGCGTTGTTTTCAAGTCCAGCTTTTTGGCCAAGACACGGGCGACGGGAGGCAACACGACAGCTTGCCTTCGTTGCTGATCACAGTTCGGCGTGTCACATCCCTCAAACAACGAAAAATAGTGACATCCTTAGGGTTAAGCTGTTATTTATGTGTAAAATTGGGGGAATGCCCCTTTTGTGCAGACTCATAACGTGTCTATGCTTTGTAGAAAAGGAGTGCATGCTGTTTTTGTTGTCAGATGGACCTTGGTGTGAGTCAGTCCTGCTGAATCATGTCAGTAGGTAAGAAAACAAGGCTGCAGCCAAAACCTTTGTACATTATGTAATGGTGTCCGGCGTTGTCGTTTGCCAAGGGATCGGTTTTCCTTTCGCCTGTTGGAAATGAATTAAAAATGAGGGGTTCGCTGCTGTGAATTAAGCCTGAGACGTGTGCTCAAAGCTCCTTTCTTTTTCGTGTGCGTGCCGGTGTAGCTACATGAACAAGGTGTCACTCAGTCCGGAGACGCTCGAGCGGGTCACAAGGTCAAACAGCCATCTTGCTGAAGTCCTCTTGAGCTAGAGGGTTAACACTTTCCCTCGCTGACCTCATGCTGCCGAGACATACACGGTGATTATGATACCCCTCCTGACTTCAGACATGGGGAGGGTTTTTGTCAGACGTGTGCCTTTTTAACTTTTAAAAGTACCACCCTGCAGCAGCAGGTTGTGATTTTAGTATGACGCATCACTTGATGAGAGCTTATAGTTTTATCATGGTTATTTAAAAAAAAAAAAAAAGTGAATTGATTAGAATTAGCGATTAAGCCCTTTGTGCTTTGGCGCAGAAAAATAAACTTCTAGGGCAGATTTTGTGTTTGTCCTTTAATTCCCTCTGTAATCCCCCCGAGACGCCTTAAGAATTTGAAATCTTGTACAGTCTGTCGCCGGATTGTTCGCTCTCTGAGGCCGGCAGTTCTCTGCTGTGTGAGGGAAAACCATCAAAGAAGTGCCAGCGGCCTATAGAGTAAAGAGGGGAGGTCACATCTTTGAGTGTGTCTTTGGCCTCAGGAGCATTTTACAGTGTATACTCCGGCACACACACACGCATACACACACACACACACACACACACTCATTCACGAGGGAAGAAAACCACGAAGCTGCAAACTCGTCCGCTCTCTCTCTCTCTCTGAGCAGCATCTGTGTCCATGTTGTCAGCTGTGTTCTCCCTCGAGCCTTCTGAGGGAGAACATTAAAGAAAGCAGGACGGACGGGCTCGTCATTAAATGTATTTAAAGAGAGGTATATTAGTTTTTCCTCTTACAGCTCCTGCTTTGTTCATGGATTGTGTGTAAGTTTAGCTGGTAAAATGTATCATGGTCTTGTACGATTGTTTTGGAAACCATACACTGAAATAAGCAATATAAACCAAATATGAATGAATGAGTGAATGAATGAATGAAAGAGTATGTTTAATTTTTTAATTTAGTTTCTGACCTGAATGCGTTTTTTTTTTAGCGTAACAATCTTGAGTTTGAATTCAGAAACCACAGATGGACACACACCTTTGGACATATGTGAACATTTCAGAATAGTCATTTGTTCAGCATTTGAGCTACCGTTTTTTTCTTGTCTTCCTTCACAAATGCTCCACAAAAAAGATTTTCTGTGGGTAACATTAAAAAATGACCTACAGAATGTGAAGAAATAACATTTTTTTGATCTTATGATGTCTCCAGTATATGTTGTGTACAGAAATATCTACTGGAGTTAGCTTACCGGCAAACCAAAGCTGTGCTGGAGATGTAAATACCAACACTGCCCCAGTTCCAGAAACTCCCAGTACAGACCGCTAGCTGCACAGCTAACTGAGCTAACTAGCTAGCGAGAGCCAAAGTTAGCAGCCGTTAGCAGTTACTTTGGTGGTATCCTTTCACCCATCTGTTTTGAGTACAGTGAATAACATATTTGCTTTCATACTTAAAAGTTGCATTATGTTGCTTTAACTCAGGTTTTCATGTAAAATTATAATATGTAACATTTCAGCGTTAGAATGTCTAAAAGTGATTACACCATCGATCTGTATTTTGCTAAGTTGTATACTTATATTATCCCAAATGTTTCCAACGATATTTAAACCCTGAGAAATCTGTCATTTTATTCAAGGTTGCATGGTAGGTAAAGGTAAAGGCCAGATGGATTGTCAGAGTGAGGAAGCTGGTGAATGTGACTAAACATAAAGATATGACTTTAATCAGCAATGGTGGCTGTTTAAGATGGAAGGAAACAACTCTCACGATCCCACGCTTCTTCACGACATCATCAAACTCCCCTTCTGTTTTCATTGTTTTGATTGAGAGACCTCTAGAGGCAGAAATTACACTGTGTGTGTTTAAATCAAGGAAGGACCTGTATAGCTAATCTTCTGTTGTGTATTACCTCACATGTTCCCAATGTGTGAGAGCCACAATGATAGAGTAAACAGGAAACTCTTTGTCCATAAACATCTTTGTGATGACTGCCCTTCTCTGCGGGTCAGTGAGGCTGAAATGATGTCCCACAAGTTTTGTTGTTGCAAGTTTGGCACGTGACTTTGTTCAGTAGCTTACGCTGACCTTGAGTCAGCCTAAACAGGAACAGTTTATTGTGTTTGTATCGCAGCAGAAGACAAACGGCATCTCATCACCGAGAACCTTCGTCCGCCATTTCCATCTCTGCATCCGCATAATTCAACCTAATTCAAATGTCAGTGGCCCTCGTTTCTGCAGCTTTTTGATGGATAGGTGATCTGATTCAGGATGATGATGATGAGGATCTGTAACAATGCACGGATGATGCTCTGCGCAGATTGTGAGCGGGGTGACTGGAGTGAGAGAACATTATCTGTGATAAGTCAGATGCTGAAGAGAAAAAGAAAAAGAATAAAAGGCAGCCAAAAGTGCTCGGCCCAGCATTGGCTTTATATGGGCACGCTTATCTCAAAAGTAATCTCGGGTTGTCTTGCCAGAATATTTGGGCTGATGAGGAACGTAACCGGTCCAAAACTAGTCCGAGTGGTATTTCTGATTGGGCCCAAACCGACCCAAGTCTGATCCTCTAAATCTTAGTCAAATCTGGCAGCCATGTATGGCCCGGAACTAGCTCACATTTGGTCCTTTGGTGCCAAAAACACAGGAAATGCTCAGCAGATAAAACACTGTTTGTATAATGTGATGTAAAAATTGGTCTAGTCTTAAAGCAGATTAATTGCACGTATGTTTAAAATTGGCTCCACTGAAAATGAATTGTGGTTCTCGGGGAAAAAAAACTCAAACTTTTGCAAAGTCCTCCATCGTTTATGTTTGTGTGCGTATAGATTCCATTTTGTTTGCATGTACCGCTTCCTGTTGATATAATCTTTTATAGACTCTGATTTCAAATGAACAGCCTGTTCACAATTCTGAACATGCTGATGGAAAGCATCCCCTCACTGTTACAACACATCTAAGTTGTTAGGCAGCCAATTGTGTCGTTGAATTACTTTGCCGTGTGTCTTTGTCAGTATGAAGCGATAAATCCAGACTGAGCTATGATTTTAAAAAAAAAACACTCATACATGAATCGGTATGCCTGTGTGTGCTTGAGCGTGCGTACATGCGACTGTGTAAAGGCGGTATGTTCGCTGCGAGCTCTCCTGAAGGTGTTATGTGTGTTCGTTTGATGTCTTCATATGTGGGAATTAGTTCTATATATAAACAGCAGTGCAGTGTGTGTTCATCGCAGAGGTTCGGCGCTTTGGTTGAGAGAGCCGGCCTGTAGATAACGGAGAGGAAGGAAATTCAAGGCGATTTGGATCCCGAAAAAAGCTATGTTTGTTGGAATATTAAATAAAAAACCATACAGAGGGAAGACTGAGCCCTTTGCAAATTGTTGCTGGGAAAGTTCCTCGCCTGTATGACTTTACTCAACACAGAAGGCCGGCGCTGCGTTCTTTCTTTATTTTAAGTCTGCAAACTAAAGTTTCCATGAGAGGTTAAAGCTTGAAATTAAGAGTCACTAATGGAGACAGTTTTCACTCACTGAATGCTGGGAAAATTAAAGAGTTCCCTGTGGGCCAAGTGTTTGATGGTTACGTTATAGAGGAATGGCGATTAGCTGCTGCTGCCGCTTCCACCGTCAATGTCCGGCCTTGAGGAAAATTTCTCTGGGCGGGAAACATTTTGTAAGAGCTGTATGGATGCTGTGGATGTGACTCAGTCATCATGTCCTCTGTGCTGCCTCTGATACAGAAAGCTCCACCAACACCTCTCATCTAGCCAGGTCATAATCCACTAGTTTTTCTGGAGGAAAAAGATGGCCAATTTTATCACAACATCTTTTGTGAGGCATTGATAATTATGTTACTGACTGTCCTACTTAACTTATCGACTTACCAATGTATGGACATAACGCCAGATACGACCCAATGAATAGTAGCAAGAAGGAAGTAGCCGTATATTGCCTGTACAGGAACGAATGACTCCCTATACCCCCGTATAAAAACACCTTTTGCAGCAGCAGCTACCACAGAAGCAGTTTCGAGAACCTTGCCAGGTTTTTACATGTGTGTCCGTTCTTTGTCAGGGTAATAACATCACAACCACGCAAGGTACGGTTTTGACACGTCATAAGTGTGGTCCAACATTTGTTTGGTGCAGTCAGGAAACTTTACAGGTGTGTAGTTGAGCTCAAAATGATGACCCTGACGTTTGACCGTTGAGAACTGAGTGTTGATGTAATAAGAGGTAGTCATGGGTCAGAATGTCCACATGTTGACCGGGGTCAGGGCGGATGTGATCCTATCGCTAGATTTGTCTCTATTTTTAGATTGTTTCATGCTACAATTCCGATGTCTAGTAACACAATTGTATCATTAATTGCTATTTATTTTCTTACAAAAGTAATTATTATGACAACAGGCCTACCCTACATGTTGGAATCTTTGTTTCGCTTCTAAAGATGTTGATATTTTATCTCGCCCTTAAAGAGTCCTTAGTCTTCCTGACATGTTTTTCCTTGGCAACAACTTATTGATTCTGCTCCTTCGCCTTGTTTATTATTGAGCTGCTTTCCCTGGTAACTTATTAAATATTTGTTTCGTACATTTCTAAAGAGATTTGCCAGCAGATGCCTTCCAAGTAGATCTTTACATCTTTCTAAGCTTGCACAAAAGGCTGTTTTAACAGATAATTCCAGCATGAAATACACAAAAACAGCTGTTTGCCGTGTGCCCTGCATTTCTATGATTTTGTTGCGTTATGGTGCATCGGCCAAAATATGTCGCAGCTAAACACAGAGATACAGCGCCTCAGCAGAGCTACAGTTGAAAAAGAAAATGCATTGCATCTAAAATATCAACACTAATCATCAGTTTATGGTGCAAAAGGGCAAGAATGTCTTTTCTTTACTCTAAAATTATTATATATAATGATGTGCTGCTGCAAGACGAGCCTGCTATTCATGACGATTTGAACATTTCCGCAAGAATAGCACATAAATACAACTCTAACTCTCTGTATGCAGGGAGGCGGGCCTGGCACTGCAGTGTTACATAAATCCAGACTCTTTTGTGCATCCCTGTTAAAAGAATGATGAAGCATATAGCTCCTGTAGCCTTAACCCTGCCTCTGGCCATCACGGTGGGATTGATATAAACGTGAAGATCATATTTTTTATCTTTCTTCATCTTCCAGAACGTGAAATGGTTCTTTAAATAGATGATAATCTATAATCGTATCATATTTCATGGCGTATTCTATGGTCTGATTTGACGTCGTGCCAGTATGGCGACATCTTTTAATTGGTCTGGGGTTGCATGAATCACCTCTTGCTCTCTTTGCTCTCTGGGCCTGATTATGAAAGCCCGCTGCTGCCTAATAGAGACAGAATGAGTTGTCTGCGCTGTCTATCACCGCATCTCCTCCGCCTCACCCTCCATTCTCCCCCGGTCCTCTCCGTCAAACCAGTCACAACTCCCTCATCCATCTGCTCTTTGTGTCTCATGCCTGTGACCTTATTGCTCATGTCGGAGGCTGTGTGACAGGCAGTCCAGGTCACAGAGATCCAAACCCCTCTGTGTGTTTCCAGTTCAATTTTATAACATTTAACAGATATTTTGGAGTGAAATGGCCCAGCTTGTTTGTAAATTGCTATTTTTGTGACAATTTTGAAAGGTCAGTTTTTTAAATAAGCTCCTGATATTGTATCTGCTCAGGTTTTGACTGAACATGTGAGACTAGGCACACACAATATAGCTTGTTTTTATGTGTAGTAGATGGCCCCCTCACACGCTAGTAGTTTAGCATTAATTAAGTATTGAACGGTTGCTATCGATGATGAAGATACAATAAATGAAACCTCATTAGTCACAACACAGGCTGAACTATCTGATTCTTTGTGTAAATGTTCTTGTTGCCGTTGTTGCTCCGACATCAGGACTTTGAATTAGCAACCAGAGGGAAAAAGTTCATAGACAGCATTTATATTCATGTCCACTGGGTTCATGGAGAGGTTTCCTCTACATCAATAATGTTCAAAAGAGAATGAAAGTTCAAAAGTGAACAAGACTGTGAGTTATGAAGTGACACAAGCTGTTGCTGATTAGCCTACATGGTACAGACCGGTCATTTTAAATATTTTATGAAATGCGGTCATCGTCGTCAATTCCCTACCCTTTTTTTGACCCCTCAGAGGTGTCATTTGTGGGATTGCTTGGTTGCTGTCGGTAAACACGCCATTCAAAGTTTGCCCCTCCTCTTCGGCTCATAGAGCGAGACAGAGCAGCAGTGGTCGAGTGAGCTAGGGAGTAAATGAAGAGAGGGAGCCGAGTTAGCGAGAACAAAGCAGCGAGTGAGAGAAGTGAAAAGTTATTTTCACAGCGGTTACGTTCTAAAGCCCAAATACAAATCCACACCTCAGCACAAGCCTCTGGATTTCGTGAGAATAATGCCTCTCTGCTCTGTGTGTGTGTTGCTCACCTCGCCCTCAGTCAAACAGACACACAGACCTGCAGCTCTCCGGTGTCCTGATCTCCAGATTGTTCACCACAAGTTTAGATCAATATGTTATATTTAAAGAAAAAGATATGGATATTGATATACATTACACTACAATATGGAAAATTAGTGTTACATTTCATACAAATTGGTCCTGAATGCAATACATTTTAGGACATTAAACAAACTTTTGACCTGTGTAAAACAAAACGATTAATAACTAACTTTTATATTTCACTTTCACATTTTTCCTGCATAATTTGGACAACAGGAATGTGTGCATCTACAACACATTGTAATCAAATCATGATGAGGTCATCCCACTGAAAGCTGATGAATAGTTATACTGAATTGTCGCCCTCTGATGCGTAGAGCGGCTCCATTTTTCATGTCAGAGCTTCTTTTTGCATCATTTTCTGACAAAAGTGGCAGCGTGCGCATGCCATCATTTCTGATTCACTGTCATTTAGTCATGATTGCGATGTTTGTTTCCAGGCTAACAGGCTGCTAGCGGTGAAGAGGAGGTCTGAAAAAACGATGAAGGACAGTCGGCCGGTGCAGGACTAGCTCAGACTGAGGGAACTGCAGTGGAGGTGGAGGAGGAAGAGGAGGAGAGAAAGAAGACAGAGGAGAGACAAAGCGAATCACATGACCAGTCCTCGGAAAGGCTCCAAATTAGTGATGCTCCCCTCGGGCAGGGATTACCTCCTCCCCGCCGTCTACCTCTCCATCTCTCCAGCTCTTCCTCCCACAGTCAGCAGAGCAGCCGCCCAGTTCCAAGACTCCAAGCCGTGAGAGCTCGCTGTGCTCACCCACCCACACACACATACACGAACTCTCTCCACACACACACACGCTCTCACATTCGCAAACACAAGCACACACGCATTGCATCCTGCCCATGGTCGTTGGCCTGCCCTCCTCAGCTGCTGCTCCCGCTCTAGTCACAAACCATGAAGAGGCCCAAGCAGCAGACGGGGCCGCTCAGCTTCCTCAACTTCTTCAGCAGGAAGCCCAAATCGGAGCCGAGACCCGAGAGGCCCGTGGAAGCCTGGCCCAAGGAGGAGGTGGCCATCACTCTGACCCCGAGCGAGCATCCAGAGCAGGTGAGAATGAAGCGTGGAGTGCTGTTGGTGATGTTTGCTAGTTTTGTTTTGGCTTCAGGAGGAAGAATGTCAGTACTTTTTGTAAAAAAAAAAAAAAAAAAAAAAGATCTTTGTTTTTATACGTTCCAGTTTGAGTTTGAGATTAAAAATTTAGTGATGTGTCCATTTATTTATGGTTTTCAAAAAAGAAATGTTGCTTGAAACCCGAAACCTGTTTAGACATCGTCAATTTTGTTAAAACACAAATGATAGTATACAAATAATTTTAAGAGCTTTTATAGTAAAAAAAAATACTCCTATTTAATAGAAGTCAGATTATTCTTCCATGTAGAAAGTCAGAAGGTGAAAACAGAAAATATTTCTGTGCTTATATAAAATTTTCGTTCATTTTGGAAGTAAGATTGAAACATTTTGTACGTCTAGTTTTGTTGCCAAAATTAACACGTCTCACAAAGTGTTGTGTAACAGAGAAGCTGAAGAGAGGCTGTAGATCATTAACTTTGGATGTATTAGCTTCTGCTTGCTTCCTCCCTCTCCCCCATTCTGTTATAGCTCCGAATCCATTAGAGTGTTTATTTAATTAATTGGCGATTTCAAGAAATGATGTTGCCAAGAAACAGAGTACACAAAATACAAAGGAAATCCACCTGCATGCACACCCGTCTACTCTGATGTTCACTGGAATAGTAAAAGATGTTCCATTTGCTTTCATTTACTTCTCAGAATCAAAGAAAACTCCTCACCAGTCTCTCTTTTTCACTCTGTTTATGAGAACATTTTGATTATATGTGATGTGGTGGATCAGCAGCTCTGTAATTGGTCGCAGGACCTCACAGCAGAAGAGGCTGGAGAATCAAGAGTTTCTGGAGGAGAAAGAGGAGAAGGAGGAGGCCCTCCGGCCGCGGCTGAGGCAGGTGAGGAAGGCGCCGCCCCAGCCGAGTGCGCGGGCGCGGCCAGCAGCGGCTCCACCGGCGTCCTGTCCCTCTCCTCCTCCAGCCAGGAGCAGCTATTGGACGAGCACCTGGAGGAGTGCCCACTGTGCCTGCTCAGTCAGCCCCGCTGCCACTTCCCACGACTCACCTCCTGTTCCCACCGGACGTGCTCCGACTGCCTCCGCCAGTACCTGCGCATTGAGATATCAGAGAGCCGTGTGTGCATCGCATGCCCGCAGTGCCCCGAGACCTTGGCGCCGCTCGACGTCCGTGCCATCCTGGATGACCGGGCGCTGCTGGAGAGGTTCGAGGAGTACCAGTTGAGACGTTTCCTGGCTGCTGATCCAGATACACGCTGGTGCCCTGCGCCTGACTGCAGGTGAGAATCAGACCAAGCCAAATGTTATTTTTGAATGTTATTTTTTTATGCGTATTTACACCCAAAAATGCTTGTTTAGAAATCATGAGTAGGCAAATAAATGTTTTTTTTGTTCCTTTATTTGGTATAATGATGGTTAAACAGTGGTGGAATTGTAGAAAAAGAATGGAAAAGTGCATTTACTCTACTGTACTTAAGTAAAATCATTCAGTTATTTTACTTAACTTGAAGATGTCCATCTCACGCTACTGTGTACTTCTACTCTATTTAATACTGGGGCAAATGTATTCAGTTTATGTAGAAAAATCCCCAATAGTCATACTTGAGTAAAAGTAAAGACAATGTGTTCCATAAATTACTTTGTCAAAAGGGAAAGGCACCCATATAAACAGTATTCAAAGTATCTGATATTAAGTGTACTAAAGTATCAAAAGTGCAAGTAGACACATATATATAAATATATATACATGTCTATGTAACTGTATACTATAGGTCGATTTCATTTTCAATTTTGTGATTCTTGGACTAAGTGTTTCTTGTAATCAAATTGCTGCAGCATGTTTAGACAAAGTAACTACTAACTTAAGTTATCAGATAACTGTAGTGGAGTGAAGGTACAATATTTGCCTTTAAAATACCTTGAAGTGGAAGTACATAGTAAGAAAATGGAAAGACTCAAGTACCTCAACATTTTACTTTCAGTACTTGAGTAAAGTGTTACATTCCAACCCAAAATGTATTACACATTGTACTTTAAATTGTATTAGTATTAACTTGAAATAAAGATAAACAAAAAAGGTAAGTTTTCAGTGATAAACATCTGGAAAGAAAGAAAAGCAAAAAGCAAAATAGATCATTTCAGTTCTTTTTATTGCTATCTATCGTTCCTTTTTAAAATAACACTGGTAATTCTTTGTATTGCTGCTTCTGCCTAAGTAAAAGATCTGAGTACTTCTTCTACCTCTGTGGTTAACTCATAACACTGAGAGAAGATTATTGAACGAGGGAGAGGAAGAGGCACACGTAATGAAAATAAATGCCCTCTAAATTGCATACACTTTAAGAAAAATGTCCTTTCTTACTGTCATCTTGAGTCCTCCAGTGGCAAACGCACTGTAATTACCTTAAGAAACACACAAGGGCCTTAATTCAACATTTCAACATGGCATCTCCTGTCAAACTCCCTGTCATCCCACCACTATCTTCGTGTTGTAAGACACAAGACTGGAGGAGTGTTTCCAGTGTCAGAATGATTGACTGGGCGCTGAAAAGATGAGCTGACAGCATGTGAAAGAGTCAGTTTGAGCATTTCATGCGTCCCGAGGCTGTTCAAATTTTGATTCAACCAAAATATTGTGCAGATCCTGAAACAGAACAGACTGTGTGTGAGTGATGAAGCAAGCCTCTGTGCTCCGATAACCGCAGCTCATCGAGAATCTAATCCAAAACCAAATACTTGTTGTTTCGGGAGTTAAAGGAATAATTCAAAAAGTGACCGAGGATGTGCCTGGTTTTTATTTCTGGGACAATTCTACACATTTTCATTTCTTCCTGGGGACATCATGTAACATCGATTTATAATTGATGTTAGACATAATCATGAATCATACAGGAAGAACGCCACAGTTGAAGAGTTGGAGATGTGTTTTTTTATTTATGGACCACAATGCAACGCAACCACAAGACGTGTTCTGAGTGAACCCTCATCTTTTTCTCCACGACGTGTGCAGACACCGATCCGTTGCTGTATCGGCTCCACGTTCGGTGATGGTGAAACAGGATCTCGCTGATGACGGGAAATCATAATGTGTGTGCGGCCGTTGGGTGAATACTTGTGGTCAGAAGCACGTATGATCCAGGGTTCAGGAGTCGGTTGTAGACCATCTGTCTCCCTGACTGTCGGTTCTCACAGTCTGCTCGTGATGAACGAGCGGAGCAAAAAAATCAATTCTGCCAATCGGGCCGATGCTGTGGCGGATTAAATATAACACAGTGAAACGAGAGACTGACTTCATCTGCAGCATCTGCAGAATTTCACATTTTTAAGTTTACAAGTGGAGGTCAGTGGTGTTGTAAGTTTGAAAGGACTGACAGCTTCCTCATGAGAGAGCCTTTGAAGCGGTGACCTGTTATGTAAAGTGGTCATTCACAGTTATGGTTTGTATGTTCTCATGTTCCCAACATACACGCATTCTTAGAGGTCTTAGTGGCAGAAGCTTAGCTGGAGATTAGGTTGGCTATGAGACGGTGTTCAAATATAATTCTACTCTAGATTGTTTTAGTAATGCTTTATATTTAAATCCTTATAATAAGTGTTAACTAATAGGTAACAGGGAACTTATTAGTCCCTATAAGATGGTTATTAACATTATTATGTATTAATAAGACGATATAAGTGATATAATAGCACCATAAACTTGTTGACAGTTTTTAGACACGTAACACAGAACCTCAATAAAAGCATTAGGAGTTTCTTATAATTGTTTATAATAGCATTAAAAGCACTTTTATTGAGTTTACCTGACCTCCCTTTTCATGTCATTATAAGCCTTGTAACACTTGAAAATAAGCATCATTAACAAATGGTAAGTTTGTAGAAAATTTAACTTCAGCTGATAGTTAATACACCGTAGCGTCTGGTGTTGAAAAGCAGTCCACTGGTCTGTTATTCCACTCTGATCACACTGTTGGACTCGTTACAGACAGCCTAAAAATATTTGGTAAAATATACATCAGAACCAGAGATATCGCCCTCTTTATTCCACGCATTCGTCTTCTTTTTCAAAACCTGCCGGCTCCATTACCCACAATGCAACTGAGCCACTGAATGACATCACTGGAGGCAATTTATCAGATGAAATGCATTTGTCAGCAGTTAACTATGCACTTAATAACAGTTAACTACGTTTTTTTGTGGCTACCGGAGCTTATTGAATTCTTTATTATGCATTTAGTGTGCCTGCGTGTTTGTGCACGTAGTTCCAAAGCATGCAAATAGAAAAGAAACCCGCCCGGCATAACGTTCCTCCAAGGCTCCACTAAGACAGAAGTGTGTTTTGCTTATAATACTTCATCTGGATGTTTGCGCTTCACTGATGTATGTGCATAGTTCGACATTAGCAGGCTGTTTCCACATCCATCTGCTGAAGGGGGGAACGTTTCTCTGTGCTCGCTTTAAATCAGAGTTTAAGACACGTACGTACAAGCAGGATTCTGACGTCAGAACCAGTCTGTAAGGTCACGATCCAATGTATAACTTACACATTGTATACAAATGTGATGTGAAAACTTGAAACCTCCAGTCCACATACACTGAGAGTGATCTTACAGGGCAACTTTTGAATGAGTCTTTTGAATTATGCCTTTTTTCAGTGAGGGAGAAAGACTAGATTGTGCTTATTGATCTTTTTTTTGTGGGAAAACCCTATCACATTTAAAATGCTATTCAAACCAGAGGATTTTTAGATGTTTTAAAAGCACATCTGGGAGGGATCGTTGAGAATGATTAATGGATGAGTTTTCACTGAAACTTTGATCCACAGCATCTGTGATTCTGTTACAGGGGGCGGGAAATAAAAGTGCGGCGCTGCCTGTCAAGTCAAATTCAGCTGATTTGAGTGATATCAGCAGCCTATGGCATCGCTGCCGTTGCTTCATCTCCCGTCAGATCCTCTTTAAACATCTTTTGCGTGACGGAGGAGGACATGTAAGATCTAAATAATCAAGCCAGGGCTGGTTTCTTTCATAAAAATTTACACTGATACCTGTGAATGTTTCTGTCCACGAGCCGAAAGTGTTTGACGTGAGAACTCTGGTCTGACACCAAACCCAGCCAGCAGTCTAATTATCCTCGTGTGTGTGTGTGTGTGTGTGTGTGCATGTGTGTGTGTGTGTGTGTGTGTGTGTGTGTGTGTGTATGTGTGTGTGTGTGTGTGTGTGTGTGCAAAGCTGAAAGCCATGTAAGGCTGGAGGTACCAAAGGAAAAAAAAAAGGATTGAAGGAGCTTTTCAAACACTTCACAGCAGAGCATCGCTGCCTGGATCCTGAAGGCCTCCGCGCACCACTCGCGGTTACTTTCATGTTTGATCCTTAATCACGTGATCTTTTGAATATTAAAATGTATGTTAATGCGCCCCTCTGAGGAGTGAGATTAGGTCCTTGTTATCGTCATAATGACTGCTCCGGATCTGAAGGTGGAGTTATTTCTGGTTAAGGTGTCGAACTCTGGAAACCAGTCCCACAGATAGCTGTGTCTCTCTTTGAATAGTGATTCACTGAGGCACGCGGTCTACAGATGTGCCGTTTGTGAGCGGAGACAACAATGAACGACTCGGTGCGCATCGGCGGGCTGAACAGATGAACAAAAAACAAGCAACTGATGAGAGACTTTCCGCAGCTTTTTTAATAGATTCTGAACGAAATGGTGACTCTCAGCTGAACGTTTTAAGGTGAAATCTTAAGTAGAAAGATGTCCTAACAAAGACTCCTGTCTAGGGATCGTTTAACATGCAGCATCCGTGATCCATCCTGTCGTTTCTTATCTCTCCTCAGCTACGCGGTGATAGCTTACGGCTGTGCGGAGTGTCCCAAGCTGAGCTGCGGCCGGGAGGGATGTGACACGGAGTTCTGCTACCACTGTCGGCAGCTGTGGCACCCCAACCAGACGTGTGACCAGGCCCGGCGGCAGCGAGCCCGCCACACGTCAGGCGGCACCGATGCCTCCACGCTGTACGTCTTCAATGAAGAACCCGGAGGAGGTGACACCTTCTTTTGTCTTATTTCTCCGCACTGGAATTCCCTTTTTTTTCTCAGGTTATTTTGTTCCTCTGTGCTGAATGAATATTGCAGAAGGTGTGGTCACCCCTAACACATTGACTCTGTTGCTGAAGATGCAGAGGAGATCAAAGCGTGCCCTCGCTGCGGTGCCTACATCATGAAGACCAATGACGGCAGCTGTAACCGCATGAACTGCACTGTGTGCGCCTGTCAGTTCTGCTGGCTGTGTATGCAGGAGATCACCGACGTGCACTACCTCAGGTACCTATTAGCGCATTAACCCAACAAATACCCACATCTAACTAAACAGCAGCACACATTCTGTTTCCTTGTCTAGCAGGCCATGAAACGACAGTAATTATAATCATGTGTAAATCATTTAAAGATGCAATATGTAACATTTCTGCATTAAATGTCTCAAAATGACTAGATTTCTGTCAAACAGCTGTTGGGTTGAGTAAAAACAAAACTTGAATGCATTGCCTCGTCACATTAGATAGATTTTCATTGGCGGTGGTGGTTGTTTAACAGTGACGACAACATCTCCCATGATCCCTAGCTACGTCATCAAAGTGTAGCTTTTATCTTCATTGTTTTGTTACGCAGTGGAAATTTGATTCTGTGCTTTCAGGTCATTTACGTAGCAAAAAATACTTTCGTGTAAGTTGATTGTAAGTCACTTTGGTGTTGGGCTGCTGGTGGGTCAAAACACAATGTTTGAAGACGTCACTCTAGACTCTGCGATGACTTTTTTTACCATTTTCAACATTTTCCAGACCGAACTAAAGATGTTGAAGCTGCTGCAAAAGTGTTTTCGTCGCTGTAGCTCACTTCCTGTCCTTCCTGTAATGTAATTAGCAACCCCCACCCTCTTCTCCACATTGCACACTTACACAACTCCTTTTTCAAGGCTTCTCTCTTTGCTTCTTTCTTTTGATCAAACGCTGTTCATTTCTTGGCCTGTTTGGTGGTACGAGCTGGATTGGTGGCTTTCCCCTATTCCGCCATCGCAAGTGTAGGTACCAGAACCAGAGGATCAATGCGTTCACACCGAGCGGACAGGATCGCCTCTTTATGACTGAATAAAATTGGGCAGGGATACCAGAAAATGTATTTTCTTTTTTACGGCATGAGCAGGAGAAGGAGAGATATGGGTTACTGTCCCAACACTATACACCAGTGATTACAGAGCCATTTAACACCTACTTTAGCAAGACAAGAATGCTTACAGCAGTTTTTAAATAACCAACAGAATAATTGATAATAAAAATAATCCTACAGTGAACTATCTCTGTGTTTGGGAGATATCCAGTAAAAGTGCGGCGCAAAAACACACAAGAGACGGAGCAGCAGAATTTGATCTCAGTCTCACAGCAGCGTGAGGTGCGAAAATGCTCGCTGGCACAGGTCCAACTCCCCAAATGAAAGATACTGAACAGTTTCAGTTTCTCCCAAAGGGAAAGGACGTGATCACTGCCTTCACTACAATGAGTATACCTGCCTTCACACCTCTATCCCATCGGTATGTTTTAAAGGAACACCCAGCTGGAGATAAAAAACCGAGCCAGTCAGCAAGACACGGACGGCATGCCATTGTCGGGAGGCTGCGCCGCTTTTAAACCGTTCGCCTGGGCTTCCATTGATTTTTCCAGTCCTGGAAGAGAGTCACTGCTGACTTGTCATCAGTTAATCAGATCTATCTGCCTCCATATTTCCATGCGGCAGATTATGTAACTCAAGTCACGGGACTAGCTGGATCTGGAGTGGCAGTTTTATCTTTTTCCAACGGCAAAGGACTGTTTATCACGACAGCGTTAAAGGTGTACATGTATGAATTTTTCATGCATTGATTGTTTTCATGTCTTCTGCTCTGTTGCCTGTGAAAGAGGGTTTCCGTCTATCTGCACGTGCCGCATTGTCTTTTTCACACATGCCCCTCCCCTCGTCCCCCCCGCCTGTCTGTCTGTCTGTCAGTCACACCTCGTAGTACAGCGAGCGTCCTGCAGAAGGGCAACGCTTTTAGCACCCCACTGCAAATCTGCCCGTTCAGAGCAGCAGAGCACAGTCGTGATATCTCACCGTAATTTCCCCCCACTCAGGCTTTTAGGAGCTCAAAGTGGCATTTGCCGCCGTGGCACAAAACGCGTGCGTCGAGAAACGGCGTCGCCCCCTGAGGTGCTATTTGTATTGCTTACGTTGTCGCCGCTGCTCCTACAAGTTTAATTGCCGCTTCATTATGAGCAAACAGCATTAGTCAGTGTTGTGCCGCTCTCCCTGGCAGTTAGAATTACACCACAACACCGAAGACTCGTGCTGGATTAAAGAGGCAATTTAAGGCTGTGCTTGTTTTACCTAATGTCATATCGAGGGTAGGAGAATTGAGTCCTCGCAAACAGACTTTAATAACCCGACTTCTTCATTCATCTCACAGCAGCGAGATAGACAAGTGTGCGAACGTTTGCTGCAATTGACTGCAATCGAGGGCAGAGTTAACATGACAAATGCAGATGAGGTCGTTCAGTTTGAGTGATGATGTCACGGCAGCAATGAGACAGACTGTTAATGCTGTCATCTTCTCACGTCAGTGCTTACTGGTGTCACTCACAGCCCGAAAAATAATCACTCATAATTGTTTTATGTTTCCGTTGGAGTATGATGACGATGTGTGTGTGTGATAGTAGCAATGGAGGGGATGAGTGTCTGTGTGTCTACATGAGTGCACACTGTACTGTACTACGGTTTGTTTATTAGGATTAAAGTTTGGAGAAAACCTGAAAAACTACTGAGGTCATAAAAAGGTCACAGTCATGCTAACGTTAAAGGAGCACTGGTTTTGGGGAAGCAGTTTTAGTCAGAAGAGAATGATCTTCATTGACTGATTTTAACTATATAAACAAACTCTTCTATTTGCTTCCTAGCTTCCGTCAGTGTTCTCAAGACCTCATTTTCCTCTGAAAACAGCTTGTTTATCCAGTTATGGAAAAAATACTTATTTCTGAATGTGTATTATTACCTCATTAATGTTTGCAAATATTAAAATTCAGAGTTTGAATTTCATCTCCACATCTACATAGTGCCCCTTTTAGCAGGACAATCACCACCATCTTAGTTTAGCCTGCTGGAGGCTAACATTTGTTAGTTAGCACTAAAATTATTCTACAATTGAGGCAACTGCAAATTTTTATTACGCAAGTAGAGAAGTGCTTTAAACCTTCCAGCAGTGGGCCATTCCACTGGTTTCAAAGAGAAGTCCGGTTGTATGTAAGCTTATGAGAAAATGACTCTACTTCTCACTTGATTTATTACCTCAGCAAACGTTTTCTTAATGTGTTTATAGTCTTGAGTGCTAGATTCAGATCTTCTCCAATACAACATGATGTTAATAAATAATGGTGTCATTTAGAATTAAATAGACAATAAAGCTAAATGTAAAATAAATGGCTAGCTTGGGATGTGACAAATTTGCTACCGTGGCGTGTCTTCGGGTTCTCAGTCAGACCCACTCACGATTTCCTCTTGTTCCAAAATTGTAATTAACGAACCAATGGGTAATCGGTAGGTTTACGCTTGGTCATGAAATAAAGTCATGGCAGACCTAATAGCTGTAAAGACAGCAAAGTGTGGAGTTCAACATAGTCAGAAAGATTCATCCTCTTAGGCTTATTGATATCTCTGGAAAACTTCATGTAAATCCACCCAGACAGACTTGAGGACATACCCACCCATAGAGCTATGACTTTGCATGGCTAAAAATGTTGCACGTTTTGATATGAACCTTTTTGTCTGACCTCCCCTGTTGTGTCTCCTGTGTGTCTCAGTCCCTCAGGATGTACATTCTGGGGGAAGAAGCCATGGTCTCAAACCCGTAAGGTTCTGTGGCAGGTGGGCATGTTGCTCGGAGCGCCAGTGGTCATCTCCCTTATAGCGGGCATCGCCATCCCAGTCATTATTGTGGGCATACCCATCTACATGGGCCGAAAGGTACAGTGGATCCTGTGTCACTTCAAGTAACTTGTGTGAAGTCATACACTTAGTTTGTGCACATGTCCGTAAAGACAGCAGACAGCCCCTGTGTGACTTTCTTGAAATGTTTTAAGAATTTTTCATCACGGGGTATCTTAAATATCCTCTTCATTTAAATGTAAAATCAGCTTTTAAACACATCATCAAGGAAATCATGCAGGTCAGGTGATTTGGAAACAAGGTCTCACAGGCTGTTATCCTTTTCCGCTCATGCCTGCTGGGATGCATGTATTAGCTGACATGTATAAGTGGCAGGTGTAAGTGGTTGCAGAGAATGAGACCAACAAGGAAGAAATTGAATTGCCATTATCTAATTTATGTTTTATTTATTACCTTCCAGGTCCATGGTCGCTGTAAGAAAAACAATATCTCAGGAAGTAAGCACTACTTGACTGTGGCAAGTGGGGTGATGATGTCAGTGTTTGTGTCGCCGGTCATAGCAGCTGTCACTGTGGGTAAGGAACAAACAATGGCATGGTCACCTTCTGTTCTTCTGTCCACTGAGGAGGGTAATTAAAATGTAAAATGCTGTGAATAAGGTATATACATTTTAAGAAGAAGAGGGCAGATAAAGATAAATTCGCCATAATATCCTGAAACAAAGCAGTTTGCATCGGATATGAAAATGCCAATTTACTTATTATTTTTTTTTTATCTGAAATGCAAAATTTCTGTGGATCAGAAAGTCATTAAAAAATAAAGATAATCCATGTGGGTTCGACCAGCACCCTGGCTGCTAGCAACGGAGTCCCAAATAATCCCCTCCTTAATAATGAGTTAGGACTCGAAGGTCAATAAGAGAGAAAAAACCCACGTCTTTTCACATGCTACACATCCAATTAAAGATTTAAACAGAACAAAACAAATATGGATATCTACATTCTTGCAGAGAGTTATATGGGATCTTAGTTTCGACTCTCATGTGATGCTACTGCCAACAGCTAGCACAAACAGAGCAAAAAGAGTGTGTCTGCCATCTTGAACAGAAATTAGTTAATGATTACGATCGCGTTTGCTAATGTTTATCATGGATGGCATTTTTTAAATAATTGCATTTCCATTTAATTCAGTTTAATTCAATGAGCTTTATTGATATGGAAATCGTAAGAACAATATTAAGCATAAAAGTACAATTTGTTCAGATATTTTGATGGAGCACAATGACAGCAATATGAACATTAAAACGTTTGCTTAGACAAGCAAACAATGCACCGCGGAGTATTTACCTGCAAATGTAATCAGAATCATGAACCAACTTAACAAATGTCTCATTTTACTGTAGTTCTGCGTGTGATTTGTCCAAGTGGTGTTGCCGTACCCAGCTATCCAGGCTGGAGACACTCAAATCAGGCGGCTGCTAAGATTGGGTAGTGACAGGCTAGCCTAAAGACGAACCGCTAGAGCTAGCAGATTAACACTTTATATCACGTTTGTGATATCACGTGAGCTTTAGTGGTGCTAGTTGTTGGATTTGTTTCTAAACTAAGCTAAGCTACTTTTAAAGGTTTTATTTACCGTACAGAGATCAAAGTGGTGATGATCTTCTTGGTTAGAAAGAGATTAGGTGGATTCCTTTGATGAAAATCATGATCATGCAATGTATGCAAACATTCCACTTGAGGACATTAACACACACACACACACACGCACACACACACACACACACACACTCACACGCAGTGCTAAGTAGCATTTTGATGACTCATGCCACTTCCTGCTGGAGGTAACGTTCGCTTAATTCGTTACAGAAATCCTTAAGGCTTTAGCAGCCCTGTGGCTTCCCTCTGCAGTGTAGCAACCGCCGCTGTACTGCACACTGATGCGTCCTCCCTTTACACACACACACACACACACACACGCATGCACACTCAAACACATTTAGCCGCAGTGCACTCTTCACCCTGACCTCCTGTCCCTGCATATCCCTGTCTCCATGTTCCACTCTCTTTTCACTTCAGCCTCTCTCCGCCATATGTTTCTATCAAGTCCCCTCCGTTTTGTGCTCTCATCGCACCACAATTGTCATTTAGTTTCTCATATTTCACTCACAGCTCCCCCATCTTGTCGTTTCTTGTCGTCTCTCTCTCTCTGTGACTCAAACAGCCTCCCGGGTTCACTCGTCTCTCTGTCGACTGTTCGGCTGGCAGGCTCATCCTCTTGCCCTGGTTTCACCCTGCTGCTGAGTCAATAGAGTCCCAGTGTTCCCGCTGTGTTAATGATGTCCCTTTGTTTGGTCGGCACTCTGCTTTGTTTTCCCAAATTCCTATTTCAATCGCAGGTTGTGTAATCACACAGCACAGGGAGGCGGCCTCACATCGGGTTCGGGTGCTTGTTGACGGTACTTTATGTGAAGGTTATGGAGAGAGAGTGGGGAGAAATCGAACTTCTGAAATAAAATTGGCTTTGCTACAGTTGTGACCTCTGCTCTGTTCTTTTTTTGGCGTAAAACAGCCAAACAGGTCACTGTTTTGCTTCTGTCTCTCATGTTTTAGGTGTCCACTGCAAGGATTAATTGTTATTGCAAATGCATATATATGCATGTTTGTTTATATATACACATATGCATGTAACTGTAATTAATCAGGAAATTAACTCACTGGGATTAAAAATATCAGTATACTTATCCTATATTTTAATGTCCTGGTTAACATAACATCATCAAATAGAATGTACAGTAAAACATAGAGGTTTGATGTTCAGTGAATCACATTTAATTTGAGATTGCTATGGTATCGATCAGGATTTATAAAAGATTAGGATCATAGGGACGAAACAACAGCCATAAATATACCAAAACAAGCAATAGAGAAACAGATAAAACATCAAATTGATTAATAAAGCTAGATTGCCTCCAATTAAGAGAGAATAGATTTTAAAGCTTGCAAGGAAATAGGTTCCCCGAAAGAGGGTGTTACTGAAGCATAAACAGTGGTTCCCACAAAATGCATAAATATGCCAATAATAGCATTATGGATCAGTGAGATTCTGTGTGAGGTCCACAGTGATGCATGGAGGGCTCCCCCTTGTGTTTATATTGAGTATTGTAGTAATAATATGGTAAAACATTTATTTGATATGCCTCAAAACCTTTTGTTCCACTGTCTTTGGATGCTAACCCGGAACTAGAACAAATGGTATTTAGGAATATATCTTGTCTTGCAACACTTTATTAAAGTGCTGTGCAACATAGAAATACTACCCTTTTAGTAACCATTTCTATGTTATTAAAAGATATTTAGGCATAAACTCTAGACCAACGATTAAGGCTGTCACAATACCTTGCACATCAGGAGTATCATGGCGAAAAAAATTCATGATAGCGATATTGCGATATCTGTAGTAATTAGAAAAAAATCTTTTGCCAATCAAATAAAAGTATTGGGAGGTGGAGAGAGACAAAAGGTACAGTTTCAACTACTCAATCACTGGTGAAAACATAAACAAAAGACTGCAGGAGGCAGAACATCCTCGCTGTTCTACTGTTCAGACAATATCATCATAAGTGTATTATTAATCAATATTTTATTTTTGATATCATGGATATAATAATTATGAAATATATCTGAATTGGTTTATTCGTACTTGTCTGTTTCCCTGCAGGTGTGGGTGTGCCACTAATGCTGACGTACGTCTACGGGGTCGTCCCCATGTCGCTCTGTAGGAATGGCTGGTGTCGACCGCAGAGCGAGCCCCCTGAAACACACAAAATACAACTGGAGGACTTAGCCAGCTGTGAGTACAGAATTTTATGGAATAATTTGACATTTTGGGAAATTATGCTTGTTTGCTTTCTTGCCAAGCGCAGATGGGGAAACGATTAGCTTCGCTTAGCATAAAGACCAGTAAAATCAGTAAAATAACAAAAGCAAATAAGCGTATATCCCAAATTATTGAGCTATTCTTTTAATAACTAAATAGTTAACAACTCTTGCAATGTGATTTTTTGCTCCGCGGCCTGATCTGATGAAGTTTCAACTTCTCTTATAGATCTTCTATTCTCTCATGTAGTCAGTGACCACTGGACGGGTCAGAACAACCAGACGCTCAGCGACACCAGCGTCCAGGAAGTCAGAGTCAGTGTACAGGAAGTGGGCGTCCTCCCGAGTACGAGCACCACGCCCCCGGAGCTAGATAGCTATGAGGAGTTGGATGAAGCCAGTAAACACCACGGATACACCAAGCAGGACAGCCAATCAGACTGCGAGGTGGTTATTGTGCCTGACAGCAATCCCGATGACACACAGGCGCTTGCTTTGAGGTAAATGTTGCCTGTTTCTACCCCTCTTTTTTTTGTTTTAGGCAGGATTTTTTAGCCAGGTGGATTCTCTGGGTCTTGGGATGTAAAGTTAGTCTGTCTGTTTGTCCATGCAGAGATTTCTTGACTGCTATTGGATGGATTGCCATGAGAATTTGAACAGATGCCCTTGTTTTTTAATAACGCTGTTGATCCCTGAGCTTCTAAAATTATTGGACTTCTTACCAAAAACCTGACACAAACCTTAACAAAACTTATAATAGTCCCGTCAAGCTTTTGCCCTAAACTAATGCCTCGTTTCCAAACAGTTTTGTTTTGTGTTCATAAGTACCGACGTACGCCCCCTAGTGTTCAATGCAAGGAAATGCATTTCTGCAAGGGTGGATAGAAATACCACCACTCATGGGAAAGATAAGAAGATAACCTCATTTTTTTTTTGTATTTATTTGCGTAAGGTCCATTAATGAGACAAAAACAGAACAAAAAATGCACACCGACGAATAAACAAGGCCGTTTTTTTTGAAAATGTTTTGTTAAAAGACGTGTGAACCATCATGCATGAATAGGACTGTATTACATTCATCAGGCGGTAAGCCGGTTCGTTTTCATGCTAACGTCCTCTGTCTAGTCTGTTTAAAATCCAACGCAAACTCCTAAAACTTTTAAACGTACTCAAGAGATATTCCGAACCGAAACAACAATAAAGAGGAACGTACACAGAGCTACGTAGAAATGATGCGTAAGATGGTAAATGTGGTTAGCGGGAAACCGGCCGAGCTTCAACATGCTAGCATTTAGCTCAAAGCAACAATATAAGTACAGGCTTGTAGAGCTGCTAGCAAGGCTGTAGACTCTTTGTCTAGTTCTTTAATTAGTTATTGGAAACTTTTATACAGCGTAATACCTTTGCTTAAGGATACAATCCTGAAGTCAGAGAGACTTTCGATTGCCTGGCAGCTTTGTATTGATCTCCTCGTGTTCCAACTGTCCTCACAGGGAAGGAACCAATATCGAAGTCCGTGTGGAAATTGAGACCCATCCCAGAGGCGCCCGCCAGTCCAGCCTAAGTAGCATCCTGTCTAGCCGAAGCCTGTCAGTGGAGTCCCTGGGACACTCGCAGTCCACGCCCCAAGACTACCTGCGTGCCTCAGAACGGGAGGAGCGACGAGAGGGCGGAGAAGGAGGAGAAGACGGAGAGGAGCAGGAGGGAAGAGAGAAACCAGGAGGGGACGCCAGAGGACACGAAGAGACAGTTTACCCAGTCTTTGAAATAGACGGTGTATGAGGTCCCTCCGGTGCAGGCTTTGTACTTGGTTGAAGACTAGTCAGGTTTTTTACGAGCCGACCCGTCGCTGGATTGACCCTGAAAATCATTTTGTCCAAGGCCTGCTTTAAAAAAAAAAAAGACAGGGCCCTCCCACCAGTTGCCTTCTAGCTCCAGCCTCTAAGGAAAGACGCGGGTTTTAGACAGAGCAAAAATGATAAACATGAGTGTGTGTGACAGCGTGTGTGTGAGACAAATAGCATGAGACTATTGCATTTAAACGTCGGAGGGGGGGTGACATACCGAAAGGCAGACAGGATAGCGTCCATCAGTGAAAACAGAAGCGACTGAGAGCATGTTTGCTGACTAGTTCAGTGTGTTCTTTTTCTATGTTGTCCTTTCTGAAAAACACTACCTGACCCCCCCCATGATAAACCTAATCAATGAAGCCCTCTCTCTTCGTCTGGCTGTACTCTTGAATACTTCTTTTAGTGACCTCACCTCCCCTCCTTCCACACCCTTTACAAATAAACAGACCCCCCAACGAGCATGATTTGTTTCAGGAAGGGTTAAAGGATCTGACAACCGCTGTGTCACCGAGTAATTATCAAATGCAAGACAGACAGGGTGGGGAATTGTTTCTACATTTGAGGAATATCTCCAGTAATTTAAGATGGTCACACCTGAATTTGGCAAACCTAAAAACAGACGATGCATGCTTCACTGTTCAATTATGTTTTTTGTGCGAGAAGTCCAGTTGCAAATGACACCCGGGAAAAAAAAAACTGGTGAAGCCTGTAACCGTTGTGTGTTGGAGTAACGAGTGCTCTGTGACATTGTGGTGGTGTTTTCGAAAAAAACTGACCGGAGGGCTTATAAATACCATTTAATTATATTATTCTCAAATCCACAGTCTTCCATGGAAGCGGCAAAGGGGGCAGTGTCACTTTTGCATTGTTTTAGTGCAGATTACGGCCTTTTAAGAGGCTTAAAGAAACTGCTTTAGTTTGTAAAAAAAAAAAAAAGAATTGCTCACGCTAATGCAGCTACTCTTTTTTCTGAAGAGTTCTTAAATTTAAAAAGTAGCTGCATGATTCTACTACTACTTGCTGTGTACGCAGGATAACACATGAACACACACAAGCAGTTTCACACACACACACACACACACACACACACACACACATGCCCACGCCACACGCAAAACCCGCAGTGAAGTGTAGTCGCAGTAGTGTGTGCTGCTGAGAGCATTCAATATAAACTCAAGACCCTCTCAAATGATCACAGAGCACCAAAAATGACAACAGCAGCATGCCACCTCAGGCTGGAAATCTAATAACCCCTTTCTAGATGACTTATGAGAAATACATGACTATACGTGCTCTGCTTATGTTCCTGAGTGTGAAATACTTGTGAGAGGTGAACGTCGGGCCTGACGTGATAACCTGTGCAGGGTTGTGTGGAGAGAAATGGAATAAAGATTTCACCATGAAGGACACAATGCATGTGTTGTATCTGTCGCAAATCGTTTTTTTCCTCAGTGGAAGTTCAAGAGGAAACCTGTTTCCTAGTATGACACACGTACACAAACCATTTTGGGGGGGGATTTTGCAGTTTTGTTTAGCTTTACAGGATATGTAAAGACTTTTTGTTATTTTACTTTTTTTTTTTTTTTTTACAAATTGATCTAGAAAAAAAAAGCGGCAGAGTAGTGGGAAGCCTGAAAAGAAAAACATGCATTTATTTGGCTGATATACATTTTTTTCTACTGTTAGTCATCTTGTGAGCCCTCAGATACATCTTACAACCCTGTGCTTCTCTCCAGATCCACTGCTTTAGACCACAAGGTCTCCAATTGGAGATTTGAAAATAACCGATACAGTAGACCATGTTGTAATAGTAGTACTACTGATAATCCTAAATATTACCCTGCTTATCCATCATTGAGTGCAGTGAGTAAAGGTGGGCAACAACAACACTGTAATAACTGTTTGGATCAATAGAGGGCGCCAACACACAGAAGAAGAATACTTGAAGCTTTTGCAGTTGTAAGTTGATCATCTATGGCCAGTGCTGTATAGTAAAGTAAGTAAAAGCAGTATGTTGACATAGTCTTTGCTAGTCCTCATGTAAAATGTCCCATTTCAGAATAATCTCTATTGGATTATGATTATTAGATACTTTATAGTTGTGGTGGCAGTTATTTTATACTGCTGGGTAGCTTTGATCAACTTATCTCAACCAGTAATGATACATGATGATCATATTTATTAATATTAATTGAATCGCTTAAAGGGCAGCGCCACCAATTTAACACATTTATAGTGAGTTTACAGGTTTTTGGGAGTTCTACTATATATTAGAAAAAGCAGTATAAAAACTTGTGTGGCTTCAGAGGAAGCTGAGCATGTAATCTGATAAAGTGCCTCTACTGAAACTGTCCACGATGAGCATTATAAAGTGTAATGATAGACCAGTGGACTGCCTTTCAAAACCTTTAATATATTGATGGATGTTATTTATGTATATAGAGGCGAATTAATCCAATGGATACATATAAAAGTGAGAACGCTTGTTCCAAACATGGTCCTTAAGGTCAGGAAACAGGAAGGACATTAACACATAACACCAAGAAGGTTCCTTTTAAAATATGCAGCTTCCTCTTGAGCCACAGAAAGCCTTATACCACTTTTTCCACATATGGAGTTGTCCTCCCCAGGAGCTGCCAACACACTTTAAAGGGGCAATATGTAGTTTTGGAGAAGAAATTCAAACATTTACAGTATTAATGAAGTGATAATACAAAGTCAGATTTTTTAGTTTCCATAACTGAACATTAAAACTGTTCTCAGAGGAAAATAAGGTTCCAGAACACTCTTTGAACTAAGAAAGGTGGCAGGGTCCACCACATATAAACAAAGTATAACAGTGTGAAATTGTGTTGTCCTTTAAGGTGAGTTTGTTTATTTAGTTTATCCAGTCATGAAAACACAAAGGCATTTTGTTAAGGCACATCAGATCAAATCAGTCAATGAAGATCTTTCTCAAAACTACAGAGTGCACCTTTAATGTGTGGACTTGGTGGATTTACCCTTTAAGTTTCTGGTTATTGAAGTTATTAGAGGAAAGTAGTAAAGTAAAAATTCTCTATTTAACCCCGGAATGTAATGGAAAAGACGTATGAAATATTCAAGTTAAGTAAAAAGTACTGGAATAAATCCAGCTTGGAACAAACACAGGATGATGGGTGGCATGAAAACGGGGATTTTGCATGGACAACAACAGTTTTCCCATAATGCATCCCACCGCAAGCCAATAAACCACAGAAACTCCTCCGAGAGAGAAAGCTCATTATCTATTAAGTCATTAGTGAGTGTGAGTCCTCTCCACGGCAGCGGTGGTTCTGCCTCCTCTCCTCGGTCCGGATCTGTGTGCAGGAGGAAGCTGTGAGCTCATCAAGGTCGGAGGACACGCCCTTAACTTCTGGAGCGGGTGCAGTAGGAGCACATGCTGCTTCCTCAGCCGGTGATCAGCCTCGTGTGTATGTGTGTGTGTGGAGAGAGAGAGAGAGCCAGCGACACGCATTCAGGGGTGGGAACTTGTATTATCACTCTTCGTCTTTCTCCCCTTCCTCCTCCTCCTCCTCTTCTTTTGCGCATCCACCGCCTGCCGCCTCCGCCGCACGTCGAGCCCAGCCTGCCCGCCTTCTGCTCCCTGTGGTCCCGCAGACTGGAGGGGGGAATCCACCTGCCGGAGAGCGGAGCGGACACACCTCGGGAATGGACGCCCTCAAATCCGCCGGCAGAGCGATCATCAAGAGCCCGGGAGTTCCGAGGCACACATGGGGAACTTCGAAGCACGAGAGTGAGTGAAGCGACGTGTGTGTGTGTGTGTGTTGGAGGTGTTCGGATCGTGGCACGGTGCTGTGAGGCGCACCTAGAGAGGGGGATCAGGACAGTGTGTGCCTCCGGCTGTGCGCACCGAGCTGACGGACTGTTGTTTGTGTCGGTGCCCGATGATGCTGTAGCTTCTGACAGAGTCCAATCTCAGGTGGAAATGCTTTTTTATACTTTTTTACTTCCCTCCTGAGTGACCAAAATCCGCCCCCACCCCAAAAAACAAACAAACTGTCACATAGATTAAAAACCAGCTAATTAGAACTGATGCTGAAAATTGGTTGAACAATGGAGGAGTTGATCCACAAAACAATTAGCTGGCAAGAGCCAATTAATCATTCTTGTTGTTTAATCGAGCAAAAAAACAAAAGACAAATGTTTACTGAAATTTCAGCTTGTCAGATGTCAGGATTTGATGTTTTCTGGCTGTAGATGATTGTGAATTGAATGTCCTTGATTTTTGGATGGGGATATGGGCCAATAATAATAATCATCGGCCGATATTAAAACATATCAGTATAGCATCGCAGTGGTTACTGCTTTTGCACCACAGCAAGAAGGACCTGAGTTCGAGACCCGGCTTGGGCTGGACCTTTCGGTATAGAGTTTACATGTTGTCCCCGTCTCAGGCTTCCTCCCACACTCCTGACACAAGACATGCAAGAAATAAAGTGAGGTTAATCGGTTACTCTAAATTGTCCATCGGTGTGAATGTGAGCGTCAGTGGTTGTTTGTTCTTATATGTCAGCCCTGTGATGAGCTTGAGCTTTATCCAGGGTGAACCTCGCAGTTGGCCAATGTCATCTGGGATCGGCTCCAACTCCCCCCACCATGACCCTGAAAAGGATAAGCAGTTTCAGATGACGGGAGGATGGTTATTGCCCAGTAATGAAATTGAATAGAGCTGATAAGCTTAGGGCAAAATTGCTTTTCAAATGTGAAATTATCGGTTGTCATATCCGGTATTGGACATGAGAAGCAGGTAACTATGTTTTGCACTGTTGGTCAGACAAAACGTGACATTTAAAAGCATCGCCTCGGCTCTTAGATGTGACTGTTTTTCGACTTTTCATTAGACCCCGACAGATACTTGCTGATATGAGGTCGATATATTGGCTTTTACACACACTTTTTTTGCAGCGATCCCTCAAATGTGGCTATCAAAACTTGTGACAAAGATTAAGACAGGCTCTTTACAGATAAACAATCAACGTTGTTGTTTGAAATGACCTCAGTGTAATGAACAGTAAACTTCACTGTGAATTTAATAATTACAAAGTACCCAAACATCTTCTTTTCCGGCTTTGTAATCTCTAAAAAATAAATGTTGGGCAACATACAAGAGGCTACTGATATCTATGATTGGCCAATACTATACGCTAATTTCAGCTGATAAATCAATCAGGCTTTAGTTTTCATAGAATAAACATTAGACCTGCATCAATTCATTCATTAGTCACCGACTATTAAACTACTGGCTAAATATTTTCTTAATCACAAACTCATTTTGAGTACATTTTCGAGAAAAATGTCAGAAATCGCTGATTTCAGCTTCGTAAGTGTGAATATCTACTGGTTTCTTTCGCCATCCATGAAAGTAAACTGAATATCTACAAAACAAGACATTTGAGGTTGATGTTTTTGCAAAACCAAACAACAGCCTGAGCAAATGATTGATAGAGTAATCAATGAAACTTTAGAATACTGAATACTGAAGACCATAATTTTCATTGTTCTGTCTCCCTAAGGTAAAATCATGGGGTAGTTCATACTGCGCCCAAAAGTCTTCTAAATGCAGATGTTTTTCGGTGACTCATTCAAGCCAGTTTAACACGTACAGTTATTTAGGTCAAGTTTATACTTTTTAAGGTCGTTTTTAACCCTACAGTAGAGGTCAGTTGAGAATGGCTATAGACGGATTGATTGACCACAACTCAACAACAGTAACTACTAATACATTACTACCAGCTCATGAAATTATTCAAATGGTGATCTTTCAAAATGTGCACGGCTGCTCCTCGGGGGTTACTACAGTGTGAAGTACAGAGCGCTGAGGGAGGAGGTCATAATAACAAACCTCGTCGCACCATCAGTGACAGGCGGCGAGGAGCGAGGGGCTGCTCCGCTGCCTGCGGCCCTGCTGTCTCACCGATGTGTGAAGTGTTGTCTCTTGAACGCTCCCTCCCCCTGCAGCTACAATCGCCTGCAAGCTTCTCCCTGCCTAAATGCTAGCACGCTGTTTTTTTTTTTTTTACCCCCCTCCCTTGTCCCGGATTCCCTGCTTGGGGAATAATCAGCCGGCCGTGCCAGCTTCCATTAAACATGGCTGATTAATTTCACAGACGGGAAGATGTGCTTGGTTTCCCCCTCAGCCTCTCTAGGAAATGTTCTACATCCAGTATTGAATATTGAATATTGAGTCAGTGGGATTTAAAAAGTTTCCTCACTGGATTAGGGCATTAATGATTCTCCCTTGATGGCTTCTGCACGCGTCACGTCTCACGACATCAGTGTTAAGTGACAGGTTGTCTTAGCTGGTTCAGGCTGTCGATGGCTTGCCGGACTAAAAACTTCAAATCATCGGCTCCCGCGCAAACATTGATGGATGGGAGTCGTTATTATTCTCGCTCAGCAGCGCCAGCATTAAGACACTCTCCATCATCACCATGGCGACTTTGTCACGACAAAAGCTGACAAACAAACATGTTACTGAAAAAGAAATCGTCTGTGTCACATTGTCAGCAAGGGGCCACCTCATAGTGCTTTTTTTTCTTCTTCTCTTGCTTGCTGTTGGCGCCGGATAGAGATGGGAAGAAAAAAAAACAGGCAGAATGATTTTTGTCAGGGGAGTTTGCTGTCCGGTTGAACCCCCCATCAGAGGAGTCAGGCTGTGAAAAAAAAGAAAAAAAGAAAGATGTGAACACAGCAGCCACACACTGTACAGACAGACAGATGGACGCAGAGACAGGGTGACACCTGATGTCCAGAAGCTGCTTAGCAGGAGAGAGGACGGCGGTCTGGATGCCAGCATGTGGCAATGCGTCAAAAACTGGCCGTCGGAATGCAAATAAGGCGACGTCGCAGCTGCTTAGCACATTGGCACAAATTAGGTGTGAGTAAAAGTTGAAAAAAAACTAGACATCTGAGAGCGATGGATCATTCTTGTCTGCTGCCTCAAGGTAAAAGCGAGAGGGGATGAGGTGACAGCGTATTTGCGTGCGGCTTCCCTACATTAACCGTGCCAAGTTGTTTAATCGTGAGATTATGCAGGACCATTATGTAAAGACTCGGTCATATAATGGGAAATCAATACGAGTGTTTGCTGAAAGGATGGCGCGTCGGTGCTTTGTTCTGGATGAGACGAGGGCGTTTGATTGGATGGTGAGGGGCCACCCTGAAGTGGGGTTACGGACGTGATTAATTAGCTGAGCACCCGACCTCTCTGCTAACATCACTGTGAAGGCCAAACTCTCCCCTTGACCAACACTTGGGTCAACGCGTCTGCTGAGCCCCTCTCAGGCACGTACCTCATTAGGTTAATGACAGTTTTTCATGTCGGCTTGCGTGCCCGAGTCGCTTCTTTTCAAAAGTTCTAACAGCAATCTTGACTGGGTTGGACCAAGTGACCTTTCCTCGACACGTCCAACACATCACAAGTCTGAACTGTAAGCTGTAAAGGCTCTAAATGAACAGTTATTAAAGTGCAAGCTTCCTGCCTTCCCCTGATATTTAGACTTTTTTTGTAAAATGTTAGGGTCAAAAGTCAAAAAGAAAGGATGCTATTATCCCTCGTGGAACAAAAGACGCGTCAACCACAGTGATCATCAAACCAGCCCTCCCTTACTGCATTCTGTTAACAGCATGGAAGAAATGATGAACATCCAGCAAAACGCTTTACATACATATTAAACGCACATATTACACTCATACACTAAAATTAATTATGTGCTCTGACATCGTGAAACGGACAACAGACTGTGCCCTCTAATAATTTATGGAGTTGATGAGAAAATGTGTCCGCTGATAGACGAGAGGCTCTCTGTCATCCACAGCTTTAGATGCCTGTGAGTAAGCAGAAAACATTATTTTACTGCAGTGTCAATACTCGATACACGATGTGCCAAACATCACGCCAGCGCTGTGGCTCTTTTTTTCGCTACGGTGAATGTTTAAGTACTTGCCACTTACTTTCTAAAAGACCAGACACTGTCACTTTAACAGGTCCAGCAAAGAAATGTGCTTTATGTCTGAAAAGGGCTGGAAAAGTAATTGTGTATTCTCATGAAATCCACTGTAGATGATAACCTCCTTTTTATAACAAGGTGTTCCAGATCCCCGAAAGATGATTCGGATGAATTAAAACAAAATTGAAATCTCTTGTTAGGTTCTGAAATACTTTACTGTCTCCACACCTGTGTTATTAATAATGTACCTTTTTGAAAGCTGTATTCTGCAAGTCAGACTGATCCCTTAGTGCCTGTTTCTTCACTATTTATAACCACCGGATCTCTTCCTCGGGATGAGACACGCAGTCGGCATGATAAATGAGTGAAATACCCCTAAAAAGAGGCCTCGTTAAAGACCAGGCGCTATCATTTCATGCTCACTCTGCCTGACTGAAACAAAAAAGCTCTATTTCTGGACGTGTATGAAGCCGGTCCTCAGCTCTTAGTGCCAGCAGAGAGCTGACATGTACAGCACTTCCCCATCGCCCCTCGTGGCCGTCCGTTGTCATCTGTTGAGGTCAAAGCCACTGGCAGGACGGAAGAGGACGCAGCATGTGCCTGGAGTACAAGCCTTCCCCTCGGATCACATCACACAGGGACAGTACGGACCGCTCTGCGTCTCGGAAGTCACACACACTCGCCCTTGGCGGCAAGGACGTCCGTGCCGTACAGTCTGCATCGATTTAAAATGTTGTGGCTTCGGGGACAGACTCGGTTGAATCCTGTGAGAGTTCGTCCTTGGGTTTTTTAGGATTGTTTTCCGTGATGGTTTTAGTGGTGTAAACATCTGAGCAGTTTTCTGCCGCACAGCCGTGTGAACGGCATCAAAGAGACAAACCAAAAAAGCAAAAAAAATAACTCAACTTACTTCTTGAACAAACATCTCAAGCGCGCCTTGATTTCTCAAGCGTTCTTTGCTTCGAGGTACGCGTCAGAATTTGCAGTTGGTATCGCTGTGCTCAGCAGCCCAGAGACGAGAGCTTGATCTGAAATTAGTGGACTGGGCAGTCATTAGGGTTTCGACCGGTTCGGGAAGCCTGGCAGAGAACGCAGCCTGCGGTTCTATTAAACCCTGACGGAGGCTTGACGGAATGGCGCGCGGGAGGTGGTGGTGTCAGTTAGCGCTGACCCTCGCGAAGCAATTATCTCTCAATGGCTCGTTAAGACTCTGGAAGCCACGAGTCGGGGATGTACCAGCGAGGAGGAGGAAGAGCAGAAGCAGCGGGGGGGGGGGGGGGGGGGGGGGGGGTTTGAGATGGTGGTGGGCATGATGGGAATATTCCGGATAATGAATGACAGCGATATATTGGTAATGAGAAGGGTGAAGGCTGGGATTAGCGGGGATTCCTCTGCTCTCAGTGTGACAGAAAAAAGACGAAGAGCTGATAACTGGGGACCGATGGAGCATTTTTGAAAATCGTGTTATGGTGCAGGATTCAAGTGCCGACAACGCCGTTTGAGCAGTATTGAGCACATTTAAAGAGAGGCTATATACTCTCGCCACCTCGAGAGATTACAGGCCAAGTAGATGGTTGTTTTTTTTTCATCGAGGTATTCCACTGGTAGACTCTGGATTTGTCTTAGCGGGATGTCGCCGGGAAAGGTTGAATTTGCATCCAGTACATGACCTTTCACTGCAGTACCCCTGTTTACCGTGCTCACATAAACACACACACTCCATGAACAGACAGAGGAGATAAGAAACGAGCAGTTGGAGTGTGTACGTTTGTTAGTATTGAAGTGACTTTGCAGAATCCAGGATCCAGTAGAATGTATGCAGTGATTTAAAAGGCCCGGTTGAGCCAATATGTGCTCTTAGCTGAGCTTCAGCGTATCAGACGACGGTTTAACTGAACAGATTTGCCACCGATACTCTGCATAATTCATGCTCGCACGCTCATCAGTCTCACCGGTCCGCAGATTAGACGATAGTGTTGCTAATGAGTTTTTCACAGAACGTGCTTTTAGGAAAGCAAACCTGTCTAATGGATTTCTTATTTCAAAGTTCAGCCGTTTGCCAAAGTTACCGGGAGGGCTGCTGGCATCACATCAGTGATTTTTAAGTCATTTAAATCTACAGCGTCTGCCTGTGGATGCTTTTAATTCATGGCTCGAAAAACTCAATTATTGTGAAATAATCAGGTCTTCTCTTGTCATCTGTAGTATAGAGAGGCTCTAACATGATGATGGCGTAATGGGGATGTGCCTTAAATAGACTCAACAACGCTGTGTTTTTCCCATCCAGAAGTACCATATAGCCCTGTTTAGCAATGACTCAGTGAGGCTCAGACGCAGTTGCATTCAGTTGTATGAATAATAATCGCGGAATAGAGGATTTTGTGTGAGTGCGCAACCTTTTGACTTTTTCTTCTTTTCCCAGAGGAGAACTTTAAGAGCTAAATCCCCCCCATCAGTGTGATTAGTTGGATTATTGTCAAAACCTCAGTGACAGCTCTGCAGACTTTTTGTTTGTCTGCTCCCTACGTGACTCTTGTGACGGATTTTTTTAAAAAACTTTATTTCCTTTTCTGTGTCTCTGACATGAGATTGAATATCATATCTGGCTCTACTGGATGGCAGCATGTGATCAGCCGGTCCAGACTGAAATATCTGAACAGCTGTTAGATGGATTGTGATTAATTTTGGAGACAGTCCTTGTTTCCCAATGATGTAACCTCGTAACTTTGATGATCCTCCGCTGAGTGCCGCAGCAAGGTTGAAATTACGTTTTTCTTGTGAAGTATCTTAAAAACCTTAATGTTGGAATGACTGCCATTAAATTAGGTACAGATATCCATGTTCCTCTCAAGATGGATTGTATCGACGTTTGCTGATACCCTGACCTTTCACTCTTTCCTCGCTGACGCACTCAACTGAGATGGTGAACGTCATGCCTGCTAAACACCAGCATGTTGCCTTTGCAAAACAGATTGATAAGATAGAATCCACAGCCTTGACCACGGCTCTGAAGTATCGCTCGCTTAACTGTGCCGTGTATTGATAAATCCACAGTGCTGTTTGTGGCGCTGAAGTATCAGACAGGCTTGTAACGCCACATTGCTCTCTTAGTCCTGCTTCATCTTGTGTCTACAATATTCTCTTAACACTGTGCTGCCTACAATATGATCTATGATCATTCAGTAGCATCCGCGCTGCTGAAAACACAGCCCCGAAAAAGCCACGTCTCCAACAAAATAGGGTATTTTGTGTTGGAAATGATGAATCCCAGTCTGTCTGTGTGGTTCTATTATCTTATTTTGGTTCAGTCGCCCTCTTGTGAATCCACTTCAGGTTACAAAGGTGCCGTTTTTGGTCGTACTTTCATCCGTCAAGAGGAGGTATTTAATGGATTTAGGATATTGTCGCACTCGACATGCTTGGAGCAGGTTAAATGCACCTCTGGAGCTATTTTTTTTTACCAAGGTTTCTTTGGGCGGGCAGGTGAGGACGAGGCTATTCAGCCTCACGCTGGGTATGACAGGTGCTTCACTCCGCTAAATGCTCCTCTTGTCGCGCTCGTCTCCTTGTGTTTTAATCCAGCGGGTTGCCATGGGTATTTTGAAATTTAATAACGCCCCATTCTTTTCCCGTCATAGGTCTGGGTTTAGTCGAAGCTTATCGGGAGCGCCTTCTGTCCTTTATTCCTCAACTATCATTTCTGCATTAATGCCTGGAAATCCTCAGCGTGCCAGGCAGATTCACCTTAATTCTTCCTTTTTCGTGTGAAGATAACTTTATCGCACTTCAGCGGGAGATCAAGTGGGGATCTTGGCTTGCTTTGTAGTCACAACAAAGGCGTTTACGTGAGGAATCTAACAAGATATGTGTGTTAGTGCTGCTGTCACTTTACTTACAGTGTGTATCGGGGGGGTTCCGTTTTGTTGGGAAGGTTACTGCAAACGTTACGTAAAATTTTCATCAACTGTTGACTTCTGTATTGACTTTATTGTCGTGACTGTGATTTTTTTTTTCCCCCTACCCCCCACGTGCCGTCTTACCCCGGTTGCATTTGAAACTGCGAGTTTATTTTCCTCACTGTTGCACTCAACACATATTGATTTCTAAAAGCCTCAGCCTCATGTTATTAAAAACTGCTCCACATCATGTTCTATATTGATTTTCTTTGTGATGCCTTTGGGACTTGTTATGGCAAGTATATAAGGCGGCCAGCAGTGTGTGTGTATATATATATATATATATATATATATATAGTACGAGTTGTAAGGGGACACATTTGGTAACTCGTATGATTCTTTTTAAAGCCTTCCAGGTTATCTAAGATTAAGTCTGATCACTGTGTTAGCCGGTTTAACACTGACAGCCATGAGACTCGGTTTTCGCCTCTGTGAGCACTAACACATGTAATCAAACCACGGCTTAGGGTCTTATCTACGGCTCATTATTATGCAGCTCCGTGCCGTCTTTCTGGAGTGTTTTTAGTGCCAACAAGGTTCCCCCGGCCTGAAGTAAAGTGAATTATGCAACGAGAGGAAACTGAGAGACCCTATCTTGGGAAAAGATGCCTGTTGCAATGACAACACACACACAGACACACCAGCACCATCCCCGCTTCCTGCTCAGTGTGTTACAGCGAGGCCCTAACATCCGAGACCTCTTTGTGCGTGATGTGTGTGTGACAGCTGTCTGTGAAATGGGAAATGCTGTCAGTCCAGTGTTTGGAGTCTTTTTGAGCATGTTGTCAGTTATGAAATCTGTGTGTGTGTGTGTATGTGCGTATCAGCTGAACCTGCTCCTCCACCGGAGATCCAAATCCCATCTCCGTGTTCTGTTCCTCTGAAAAATTCAAACCCGCCTCGCCATTTCTGACACATCATGTCCCCCCCCCCCATCCAAGCTCGGCGCCGATCCTGAGGAACCTGCGCCTAAAAATAACCCTGTACCTTCAAAGTGAAAATGGAAAACTCCTGTAGAGAAGACGGCGTGCGTGCCATTACGGCTCAAGACAAAGCACAAAGAAGTTCCTCTCACAAGGCCGGTTATCTCGATGTTGTGGTTGTCGGTCGGATTGAGATGAGCTGTTGATGTTTCGAACCCAGCCGAGATTACCGAGTCAGCTTCCGACTGTTTTCCTCTGACAGACGTGATGTTAACTCTGAAGCCAGATGACGATGATTGACTTAAAAAAGCTGCAGAGAAATGTAAGAAAATCGCTGCAGCTCTTCAGTCGCCTCGGTACAATTTCATTTTCTTTTTTGTTTCATCTTTAATTATTCACATCTGCTTTACATAAAGTTATTTTTAGGTGCCCTTGGCTAAGTTGGATAAAGGTCACTGCATGAATATAAGGGCTTAATTTCTGCTGGGATCGTGGAGGACGTGTTTACTCGCTGCTTTCAAAATCCTATTTTTGTCTCATTGTTCCGTTTGAGTTCTCTCTCTGTTTGACTGCTTAAATTTAGATGAGAGAAAGGCTCTGAGGTGATAAAGATGTTGATGGGTACATTTGAGTTGCCTTCGGTTATAACTGTGATCACAGCAATGAGCATCAACAACAGCAGCAGCAAGTGATCTGCTGTCTTTTTTTTTTCTTTTTTTCGCCCTGGGTATCACCTGTCAGGCAAACTTTGACAGGCTGTAAAGATGAAGAAAGCACTTCTGCCTCCTGTGTATGCTTTTCAGGTTTTGTTTTACTCTCTGAAATGATGCTACAAATAGCTCAGTGCGCTAAAGAAGGTGGAAAAATGTGACATCGCCATGAAGTTTCTGTCAAAGAAACGTACGTAGCATTTGTCATTTATAGCCATGCTAGTGTCATGATTCTATGGGTGGCAATGTCAGTTTGTCAGTGTCAGCAAATTCCTGCAAAACAAGGTACATCCCCGTAGTCACAGCTGTGAACATATTAAGGTTGGCTGATATGTTAACATTTTTCAGTCGTACGTATACAGCACATGCGGGGAGCAGGGGATATCATATTCCCCTTACTAGTGATGAGAAACAGACTGTTTTAATTTTCGTCTCATTCACCTGCTACAAGTGAACTGACTCACGAACATTGTATTTTTGAGGTAGGACCATAAATCAGCCAAATAAAAGAATAAATACATTGTTTTCACCCAGCCCTACGTCATATGTTTGGGGTCATCCGATATGACTTTTTCAGGTACAGATTATTAGAAATCAAAGAGACAGATAACTGATATTTGGAGCTGCCAATAATTTGCTGAAAAAAATGCAAATCTTAGTTTCAACTTTGAGAACAACCAGTGATGGAATAAACCATAATGCATTTTACTCAAGCAGTGTACTGAAGAAACATTTTGAGGTACTTTACTTGAGTATTTCCTTTATCTGCTACCTCTTCATAGCATTTCTTGGATATATTTAGCTCCTAGTTTCTTTGCGGATACATTTTGTTTAATTGTTTATAGGCCATTAATGCTGAATTTTATCTGCATTCAGATGAAAAATCACAGACGGATAATCAGAAAAATGCTGAATATTGGCCCAGATAATCAGCCAGGCCTGTAATCAGTCTACCCCTATTATATGTATTTCTTCAGCATGTTGTCATTGTCTGCGTGAGCATGCTAACAGGTTTCTAGTGTTTCTGCTACCTATTACAGCCTCGCAAATCTAGCAATTCGGCTGTGGTATTGTTAATGTTTGACTTCCATTATAATGGAAGGCACAATAACCAATTTTGTTGCGTGTCATTTGCTAAAACTGAATTGTGCCCACCTCACCTCTGAAACAAACCCACTATATGCCCTTTTAACGTACAGCACCATCAACCTTCTACAGCCAAATCCAGCCCGGGATCTTTTTTTTTTACACATTCATATTAATTAACAACAAAAATATATCAAGAGGAAGTGTCTAATTTAGTTTGAATGAGTCATTTTTGAACTGAGCTCAAGCACTCCCATCGATTACCCCGTCAGTGCCCCCTGCTACTCCAAAGTCGTGAGACGTGAGAAGCCGAGGTATCCGGCTGTGTCAGACTATGGTGCCCATCAGTCAGCTGGAAGGGTCTAAGTGTTCTACCGCATTAGAGGGGGATTCCTGTGGGAAGCCCTCATCTATTAAAAGGGGCTCGTAAGAAGCACTGTCTCAAATGAGATCGACGGCTCTCGAAGGTGACTGGTTTGGCCTCTGCGTGATGGGAAAAATAATGATCGCCCGAGCAAAGTGTTGTCTTCCTCGCGCGCAGTTAGAGAAGGGGATTGGAAAACACGCAGATTCTGTTTTTCTTTAACGAGTCACGGCTTTACCCTTCAATACAGAACACTAAAATACTAAATATAATGCTGTTATTTCATGAATGGGTTTGTGTTGTGGGAGCTATTTATGGTTGAAGAAGATGTTCAAAATAGGAGCCAGTAACTCCAGGGGGAAAAAAAGATCTGTATCGGCACAGAGAAAATCATGCCCTGTTTGAATTGCTAATGAAAGCGTTCCTGCCACGGTGCTGAGCGATTATGCTTTATGAATAAATAGCCGTGAGGAAAGATTTCCTTCAGTATGTGAGAGTCTGCGTAGTTAATGTGGTTAATGCTATTCTTACTCTTTCTCTATCCGAACTTTTGAACACCTCGTAATAAAGGTGTTGATGGAGTCCTCGTTCTCGAACTGCTCTCAAAATGTTAAAGAGATAACTTTAGGATTTAATGTCCTCACCGATCAATGGGTAGAATAACGCCGCAGACGTGTATGGAAACTTCAAAAGTATTAATTTGGGAGACGGCAGCGTTGATGTCTGACACTGACAAACAACGTCTGCTGAGTCGCTCGATAAAAATGACACAAGGCACTTTCAGCGGACGTTTAGCGTTGAATTCACCTCCTTTCGTCAATGATAAGCTACAACTGTCAGATCATAACCAATCTGTGTAACGAACAATCTGTCCGTCCTCCCTTGCGCCGTTATGTTCTTGATTAATTAGCGTACAGTGAAGTCGATAAAGGAACGTTTAAATGGCTTTACACAAGAATGTCTAAATAACAGATGCAAACAAATGCTTGCACCTGAACAGCTAAATGGATTGTGGGTATATAACTGCTCAGCGAGTGATTCATAAGAGTTGTTTTTCAATCTTCCACCTCTATGATTTAAGCACAGTGTTTTTCAGTCCTGCAGCGTTAAATGTCTCCCTGCTCCAACACCCCCTGATTTTAATTGGTTGTTATCAGGCTGCTTCATCAGGCTGACGAGCTGATCATTTGAATTAGGCGTGTTGGAGCAGGAAAGGGTCTAAAATATGCAGGAGAGGGACAGGAACATGGTTGAAAAACACTTGTTTAAGCAACTTAAATTACTTCTTACTTTTCTGTTAGAAAATGACGATGGTTAAAAAAACAAAAAAACTAAAATGCCAATGTTGAATGTGCAGACACATGAAATTTGTGATCAGCTGTTTTCCAAGTCAGAGGCTTTGTATGCCCAATCACTTTAGAGAAAAGAACTCATTATTTTCACAATAAAAGGCCGCTTGGTGGTCATTTCTTGGCCATGTGGCAATATTTTGGATTTAAACCCAAAGCCAAAAGGGAACCTGATAATGTTAATAAGGTAAAAATAGTTGGTTACCTCACTGAGAAGTCGGAGGTGTGCAGCCTGCCGCCTGTAGCTCTTCATCTAACAACTCCATCTTGTTTCATCACGGACCAACTACTCCTTGACAAATACCAAAAATGAACTTTGTTTTGCTCGGTAGATCAATTTTTGATTAACGATAGCAGTGTTGAACTCACTACACATGTTGCATTTCCTCTGACTAGCCAACTTCAAAATAGTTTCACCAGTGAATTTAATGGGAAGGTACAGCTGTAGGAAATGTTAAATTTGCATTAGCAGTTCATTAACTCAGTGCTTTTTTTAGTTGGTGGAAGAAATTTCGTCCCCGTGGCAACCCTGCCAGCAGCTTCATTGGACTTGGATTTGCCAGCTGACCTGGAAATCTAAAAACTGAAAGCTGAAAGCTAAAAGCTAAGTTCTCAGTAAAGCTGAGGGGAGCTGGGTTTGATCATAATTCTCCGTTGACTACAAGTGACCCGTTTCATAGACGCATAGATATTTGATCAATCCATCCGTCAAAGGAAGAAAATATGAATTTTAACTGCTTTAAGCATTGAAAATTCGACTTATGTTGCTGTTTTTTGAGGTGAGGACAGTTTCAGATAGGCCTTACTATGTTATTTGAACAAGGTTAGGATAAAGTCTTTCAAGCCCTTTAAAAAAAACATTTTAAAAAAGGTTGTTTAATATGGATTACATAAGAGTAATCTGAATTAATGCTGGCATTTTCACCTTCTCTTACTTTGTGAATAATAACATTCTTCCCAAGCAGGAAGATACATGGGGTTTAAAACCTTGTTTTCCACCTCCACTTTAATGGAAAAGTGCTGCTGCAGTGACATCCGAGTCTACTTCGAATATCATTTATTTGACTTTAACCAGATACACAGCCCAGTGTGATTTTTCCTCGGTCCTCTGGGGGGAAAAAAATGCTGTTCCTGGTTTAAGAGTGATTGTTATTTTCATGTATTGTGGTGCCACTGTACAAGATGAATTCTGCCTCCTGGAAATGTCGCTTTATAAAAAAAAAAAAAAAAGTCATTGTGGGCTTATCTGGCTCAGTCCTGCCGAGCATCATGCCAGCCAACTGTCACTGTCTGCAGAGCAAATATTAGCACTGTGGGATGCCAGCTATAAATAGAGTACAGGAAGTCATTCAGGAGCAATACCCAAATGTCTTTGTTGACTTTTAATTTGAAGCATGTAATAATGCATGCTCCCAAAATCACCCTGGTGTTAATCCCATTTCAGTCCCTGGACACTTCTGAGGACAAAAACATGCTTCTTAGAGTAGAGAAGATAAGACTGTTTGACTGCTGTATGTGAGAGCGATGGTTTGATCCTTTCTGAATTAACGATTCACACAGCCTTTGGAGGGGGGATACTGACGGGGGGGTCAACGCCTATGTTTTGCATAATAACTGCAGTCAAAGGCAATTAGCATTCAGGAGATTACAGGGAAGGCTTTCATCAGGTTGCGATCGTTTTTCGGTTATCGTTTTTTAATAACTTTTATAACTCTTTCATGCTTCGAGGCACACTTAAGACAGTTATGAATGTTGATGTTTTTTAATGGAAAAAGGACAGCTCAGTTTTTATCACTAGTACAATGAAGTCCTCCACACATTTAACCTTTCATGTTATGATAGCTTGTCATTTTTTGGAAATGCTGTACAGTTTATGCTGAGACCCAAATTGTTATCTCTCACGTGTCTGTATGCTAAATGTTAAGCTACAGCTAGCCGCTGGTTAACTGAGACGAACGAAAACTGGAAACTGAGACACAGCTAGCTGCTTAACTTAGTTGTTTTCACACTTAACAATTGCCTTTTGTCTAAGCTGAGCTCGTTGTTTGCCCATTTTCCGGTCTTTGTGCTAAAATAAGATAAGCTAACCTAAGCTGGCAGCTACATATTTGTTCTTGACCGGAAAGCATTGAATGTATTTCTCAAAATCCACATCTGTTACAAAATCAACGCCTATTAATATGTTTTAAAGTGTTTTTTAAAATTATTATATTGAGGTAATGTTTATATGGCCGTATAAATTGGTTATACCGCTACAGTTTTTTATGCTAGGTCATGTTTGATACCTCTTATCAAGGCTGCATTGTTAACCTGGTGTAGGTCTTTCCAATTAAAATTGAATGTCCACAGTCTGGTAAGCATATACAAAGGATTACAACACTAACATAAAATTGTACTTTTAAGAATTGTACCTCAACATTGTAGAAAAATGTAATGCAAAGTTTGGAGCTCAATATCTTGGAGATGTCCAGACATGTTACGCAGACGCCATCTTGCCCACCCTTTCCCAGATCTGATGAGGATGGCTAAATGTGAGCAAAGATAAAGAAAGTAAATTCATCATTCACATGGTGACAAAAAAAACAAACAAACGCGTGTACCCGTCTTTTCGTTTCTCAGTTTGCAGTCAGCCTACTGCTGTATTTTTACGATCTCATAGCACAACAGTGTTCATGGCAACTTAAATATGTACTTTTAGTTGAACTCTCAACGTGGCATAATGTGACATAAGTAATATTAGGGTGTAACAGGTGCCACATAGACGGTGAAAGACATGAAACTTGATCACGCAAGCCCTGCACCCAACAAGGTTTGTGTATTCCAGGTGTGCGTAACGCTTCTTTAAGTAACTAACGGGTACCGAATAAACTGCCGCAAGGGATACACCTGTGCGTCCTCCCTCTCCTTCGAGATATCCTTCAAGACAGCCCTCTCAGATCTATTTCCTAGTCGCAGGCTAGAGGACGGCGGCGAGAGGAAACACAAAACAAGAAAAATGAGAGCCCATAGAACTCAAACAGTTTAACGCATTGATATTGTTGTGAAATTGCATCGTAGCTCTGTGAATCACATTAAAATGAGTCATGGTGTGCCTACAGATTCCCACCCCTGGCGAAATTACGACGCTACAAGATGTCAGTCACTTGCAAATTTCTTCCTTTTGTATTCCCAGACTGTCCTTAACAGCTCCCACTTTGCCGTGGCTCTATTTGCTCAGCCATGCATGAGCTTGATAACTCACATCATCATTATGATTAAGAGCAGATATGGTGTTTGAAGTGAAAGCAATTAATGAGCGGGTTCTAGTGAAAAGAGTTTATTATGTTGAAAGATCCACTAGAGCACTGATTCATTCAAGGACCTCCGGGGTAAATAGTTGATTCACGACCCTGAATAATTTCACTCCAGATATATTTCACCTGTCAGTGAAACTGAAAAAAAAAAAAAGCTCAAAGGAAAAAGTCTTTCTAAGTAGATGCAGACCAAATTAAATCTTGGTATAGTCTTCAAAGATTTCAATCATCCATTCGACTGGTTTCTCTCATTTTTCTCTTTCTCTGACAGCTTTTGTCAGCAGTAAAAGAAACTCTAACCCATCACTTTGAAATGAGACTTCAGTGAAATTGCCATTAAAACGAGGCTTTTCAAGGCAAAAAATAATGTTGTAATTAAACGGTGATGTAGTGGCAAATAAAAAGGTGGCTGCGCTCGAGTTAGTGATAATAATAGAAGAACAGAGACATCATATTTTCAGAGGATGTTTGCTGTCTATCGTTCTAAAAGCCATATTGTTATGATTCCCATCAATTTTACACCAGCGATGTGAAAAAAAGTTAACACCATGGAGTAAACCCAGTTTCTAAAAATGCGCTCTTCTCCTGTCTATTTATTGCTAGAAAAACAACTCGGCAACGCCGGCTCGTCGGAGGGTGTTTGTGTTTATTTAACCACCGTGTTTTGGCATCGGGCCTTCGTTAAGACGCGTGTTCACTGCAGAGAACGAGAAGAAGCGGAGATAAGTTGATCAACGGGAAAAAATAACTGCCAGCTATTTTGACGAGTTATTTTTAATTCTCGAGCAAACCTCCCTCAGCTCCAAGCTTGTCATTTGTGAAGATTTGCTACGTTTCTCGATGGTAAATTGAAAATCGGAGGAATCTGGGTTGTTACTCAGACAAAACAAGCAGTATGAAGATGTCACCTTTGGATTCAGGAAATTGTGATGAGGATTTCTCACTATTTCATATTTTGCCGCACTTATCGTTTTTTACCAGTAGTAAAACTTGCTTGTTAATTTACAACACGACGTTAAGGTTGACGGAGCTCTGTAACATCACTGTGTTATGTTATGGTAGTGTCTGTGTAAGATAGGGGTGTGTATTCTGATGATGAATTTATTTGTTGACATAATGACATCATGCCATTAAGCTCAGCAACAATAAGCATGACTGGAAACAAAAGTATCATTGCTGTTGGCTCCACAGTGGAGGAGAATATGGTCCGACTGCAAAAGATCAGATGTACAACAAACCACCCCAACATCTGACTGTTATAGTTCCACAAAAAAGGGTCCAAACTCTAAAAACACAGGTATGCAGGTTAAAAAACTCAGCAAAGAAAGTTATACGAAATGCAAAAACTGGAGGGCAAACCAGAAGCCATGGAGAACAAAGAGGACACACAAGGACTGGCCTTAAATATGTTAAGTAGGGCTAATGAATACATTTAACACATGTACGCAGAATGAGGGCAGGAAAACAGATAAAGACAGGAAGTGGAAAAACACCAGACACATGAGTATATCACGACAGGATGAAACAGTTGAGTTACGAGGCAAGCCAAAAATCTTACAGTGAGTTACAAGCCAAAATTATTTGTCAGCATGGTCTCATAATATCAAGAATATCATTCCAAAACTACCCTAAAATATTGTTTCAATTGTCCACCTTTACTGTAAGAACAATCAAATGAAGGAAGTCAGAGTTGAGTTCTCAGCAGTTTTGAGACAAGTGGTTTTGTATTTGTGCCCGGTGGATGTGTAACGATCAGTTGTTAAGGTGGGAGTTTTATGTACTGCTTACAGCAGAGTGCAGGTTAATTCCACTGAGCGCTTTATGTGGTTTGCACACTTCTTTGATGCCTGGCCAAGGTGTTCAGTCATGTAATTTGCAGGTACCACCTCCTTGTTGCTGCCGATGGTGAGTCTGCGGTCGCTTGGCAACATCGGCTGTTTGATCACATGCCTCCGCGTTTGTTGATGTTGTCAAGGAGGAGCCGGTGCTGTAGGTCTGATCGGCAGCCTCCTAATATCCCCGAGCCCCTCTAATAAGCCGGCACGTTTAGTACATACGTGAGGAGGGGAGGGATTTAATTTAATTTGTAGGTTCGATCACAGCCGGAGGGAACGACGAGTACAGTAGGTGAGCGAGGTGAGTGCAGGGATGGAATTAAGCAAAGACAGTCAGAAGAGCTTGAGCTTGAAAGGAAGGACTAAGCTTTACTTGGTTCCCCCGCAAGGCAGAATCAGGAAAACCAGTTACAACCCCCCCCTCCCACACACACACACACACACACACACACACACACACACAACACACACACACACACACACATCCCAGCCCACCATCTTCCCTGAATGTGCGGCCTATTTTCCCTGTCAAGGTGGTGTCCTAGATTCAAAGTTCCATCGGATGAGTAAAACAGTATCAAGAAGGATGTGGAGGATGGGATGAGCTTCTGTCAGCTGGATCGAAAAAAAGCAACTGGATGTTTCCTTTACTCGCTTATTGATGTCGTACTGATTTCATTGGATTAGAACCAAGGTGGTGTTTGAAAAAAAAAAAAATGGCCTACTTTCTGACCTGCAGGGGAATTGAAGACATGGAATGCTTTCGTTACTGTGACCCCGGAGCGCGCGCTTATTCAAACAGTGTTTTGCAATTAGCTCGGGTGATGGTGTCTTGGGGAAACCATGCGCCCCTCCCGCCTGCTTTATGCATTCGCCCTTTCCTGCAATACTGTGGCTGTGCGCACATCTGCGTGCCTGTTTGCTTTATTAATTAACCGTCAGTGGAGGTGTTCAGCCAGGGAATCCACCCGGGTACGTTTTTGACTTCTTAGTGCAAATTAAATTACTGAGCGCGGAACTCACAGAGACAGCTGGTGAACGCCGCAAGTAGCTGAAGGCGTGCTGAGCACATGGCGCCCATTATACTACAACAGTCGGATCAGCTAACTGTGAAATGCTACACTTGTCAGTCGTTCGTTCAACAGAGTGTTGAATATTTTACTATCTCAGGGCAGTGGTATTATAACTTCTAACTCGAGGCCCAGTGCAGCAGAATGTCTTCAAATTGCTCTGCGACTTTGTTGTAATGCACTGACTTTATTTATTTTTTTCAGCGTGCGTCCCTGCAGCGAGGCTTTTGTGCGAGCACAAAGGAATCAAGGTTTGAAAGTGTTGCCAGGCATCAGTTTACTAAAGATGCACACGTCACCAGGGCACCACCACCTCCTCGTCCTCCCTAATCTTGTTTGGCGCTCTTTTGAATTAGATTACCTTGGCGCCCACACTCTTTCTCTCTTTCTCACACACACACACACACACAACCACAGATGGCAAATGTACAGCGTATATATATATTTATATATATAAAAAAAGTTCAAATTCTAATCTTTCACTCTATTTTCTTGCGCGTGTTAAAATCCAATTAGCCCTCCCCGCGCTTGTTCCTGTCACTCTTATCTGTCCCGGTCCCTCTGTAGTCTCACACAGGATTTATTAAAAATTTAAGCGCTCCTCTTTTAGTGGGGATAATATATTGGAAACCCTGCAGCATCAACACAGAGCTGTTTAATAATTCATGTGTGTAGCCTGGCGAAGACACAACATGGACTGTAGCACTTCAGCTTTGTGGCACCGTGACATTTTGAAAAGAATGCGACCGCACAACGAATCTTTTGAGGAGCTGCCGTGCGATTGACGTTAGAGTTGATCAAGGTTAGGTCCATTGGAACTGAATATCTACTGTTGCTACACCTGTCAAGCTTTTCCATTATCGTGTGCTGCATATGAATTTTCCAATGATAAGTGTTGGGCTTTTTTGTGTGATTAATCTCACACTGTCATACCACCAAGTCCAATACTTTCACAGGCATGACGCTGGTTTAAATGGCTTTTAAAAAAAGTTTTTTTTAAGGATAAGTACACTCAAATCTTACATGTGGTGGAAAACCCTTGTGAGTAGTTTGTTTTTTACTGGATATCAGGCAAGAACGTTGAAAATTGACTGCTGCCAGTACAACACAATGAAAGAGAATGGAATTATGTTGCTTAAATCATTATATAATGCTTTTTTGTAAAACGCCTTTTCAGAAGTAGTGTTTTGTAATTCCTTTCTGCTGTCAGACTGAAAAGACTAAAAAGCCTTTGTGCTGTTTTCCAGCTGACCCTGACCTCTGACCTCACGTTGAGAGAGAGAGGATGAATTTCTTCCCTCATGGATCAATAGAGCATTAAAGAACGACTCTTGTGTGCCCGGTGACCCTGCTGGCTAAACACAGGATACGTCTGGCATTTACCTTTTGAATTGCTCCGTGTTGTTTAAAGGCACAACAAAAATACGAGACTCTTAATCCTCGCACGCTTCTCACCCAGAACGGTCAAAAGCGATGAACCGTGTCCGTTGTCCGCCATGCACCCAAAGCAGTCACATTTGATAACATCAACCGAGCTCTCTGGTTTTGTAGCGGCTCCCACGGCGCGATGGACGATTAGTTAATAATTCAGAGTCGTTGGAAGCGTTGCACGAGGATGGTGTTCTCTGCTGTTCGCCTTCACAGCTGCATGGGGCCTGCCAGTGACAGATGGCTCAGCCCATGTGGAGGATCTGGTGCCAGTATCGCCCAGCAGAGGGAATAGCGTGTGTCTCTTTTTCTCTTTATTTCTCTCCTCTATGTGCTCTTTGTGTTCATACTCTTTTTACCGTCTCATTGTTTTTCCTGCGTATAATACCTACTGAAAATGAGACAAAAGGATTTTTTTTTTTGGTTCGTCATCTATTCATGTGCTGGCTGCGCGCCGGTTTTTATTTATCACTGCGACGTTTCGAAGAATGCTTTGAAAAGGCCGCGGATTTAATGGATCGCGTGTCAGGTTTATCAGCCCGTTACGTTCAACACAGAATGTGGTCTGTCGCACAGTTTAGTAAGTCATTCCTCTCCTGATGGCTCCACTGCAGGGCGTCCAGGTGTTGTCGAGAGATATTTAAAGTTCTCCGCATGGCCGCAGTCCCCCCCCTCCCCCCCCTTCCTACCCACTGTAGTCGGCTAGAGGACAGCTTGGTGCTACCTGTTGGAAATCACAGCAACAGCAGGACGCCGCAGCCGTCCTGTGCGGTTGATCAGAGTCCAGCTGATACTGGCTTTGTGGTGTTGTTTTTCAGCGATCCGTACTGTTTCCTCGATGGTGACAGATCAGAATACAATGTAGCGGTGAATGTTTAGGATCACTCACGGACCATGTGTTCGTTCTGTCAGTAGAGTTTGGCGCTTTTCATCTCAGCGTTATCTTCCGATGCACATGCGATTTTCAACTCTTCTTATCACACAAGTGCAGTAAAAAACATATTGCAGAGCCCCGACGTGGAGGCATTTTAAGCACCCCGACAAAAAAAAAAATACAGTCCTCTGAAAAACTCTGCGTGATCTTTATATCACACATAATCTGTGCAAAGTCTGACTGCATATCCTCGGCAATGTCTGCTCAGCTGTGGTGTTTTCTCTGCCAGCTCTCTTGCTGTCTGTCTCAGCGTTGCGAACAGTCTGCTCGACAAACTAGAGGAAGAAGATCTGAAAAGACAGACAGACTCTGAGAGACTTTTTTTAAATGAATATTTTAAGGGTTGTGACACATTTCTGTCAAGGTGATCTATCCCGAAACCTGAATCCACGCTTTCAAAACAGCTTCTAATTTGATCTCATCCGTGGAGTGTTATGACTGCTTAAGTGGATTACGTGACATTTATCTGACATTTGCAAGCATCCATCTGCAAGAAAAAATGTTTCTTCCCCACAAAGCCAAACTATGATAACTGCATCTTTATTACAAATGTAGCTGCAACCAAAATCAGACTTGTTGGCATTTATTTATCCTATCTAACAATATTTTTATGGATGACAAATGTATAAATCCAAAGTAAGAAGCGTATTAAATGGAAAAGTTACAACAAAACGGAGCTAAAAAATGAAAGATCAGCCAAGAGAGCCAAATCCCCAAAGCTAACTAGAGATAGCCACAGCTTGACGGCAGTCCAGACTTTTATGAAAACATCAAATTTGGTGGACAAACATTCGTAGAATAGTTTGTTAACTAGTCTAATGTTAATGTTGAATTAGTAGTGACTCTCAAAACAACATGCAACATATCAGCGCCTACGTTGCGTATTTTTTTTTTTTTTTTTTATTATTTGAAGAATAGTCCCTTAAGATGAATCATCTTGTTTTCAAGGGAGTCCTTAACATGTATACAGACAAAAACAAGACAAAACATTACAACATGACATTACATTACATGACATACAAAAGTAAGAAAGTACAAAAACAAAAAAAATGTACTCGAGTTACATAGTGTATATGACGTAACTTAGCTGCGTTACTCTATTGAAGTGCTACATCTGCTGAAAAAACATTGAACACAAGGTAAGGCAGATATGGGAGAAGGAATCCTGACTTGTCCCTTCAGAGGAGGATCGGCTGAACGTGCGTCTGTGCAATCTTCTGCGAGTTCAGGTCTTCGGAGAGAGTTCTGTTGAGTGGAGTTTGATCAGATCTTTGTGTACCAGCAGGTGTGATGGGAAGAGGTTTATGTTGGAGGAAATGTGGTAAACAGCTGGCAGATCATTTCCAAGTGTTTTGGGGCCGCCCAGCCGTTCAGTCATATTTGCAGGAGGCAACACAAACATTTATTTGGGCAAATGCTGCAGCTCGTTTAGAAGCGCAAGATAAATGCCTACCAAAGACATTATTAGCTGCCAGCAAGAAAAGCTGTAACAGGAAAATGGTTACAGGCAGAACCTCCATCGCAGACTGACTTGATCTGGTTACAATTGTTCAGGGGACGTTCCTGAGATGATACTGGGAAAATGGATTGTGTATCACTGACCCTTTACCCTATGAACTGACATGTATAATGCTAGGTGGCTAACTGTGTTAACGCGTATTTCAGTGTTGACACATGAACAACCAGACATGAACAACCATCTCCTGGGTGAAAGTCCTGCGCCCGACCGGTGCCTAACCTCCTCCTCTGCTGCTGTTATAATTGCTCCGACCAGTAGAGGTCGCTGCCTAACGAGAATCCTAAATATAGGTCATAATGAGCTGCTTTCAATCCATATGTTTGTTTGTTTGTTTTTTAGGACAGGCTGAAGCTGGAAGAACAAATTGTTGAAACTGTGTTTTTCCCTTGAAGATATTCCCTGAAGTTTTTCCAAAGGCTATCAGTAATTTTATTGTTGTAAAATAATAAGCCCCCAAAAGTGCACTGAGTAAAAGGAGTAAATCCTAACCATCTGTTCCAGTTTACACAGTCAGCTTAATAAAACATTAAAACCTTTTTTTTCTCTACTTAAGCTTTTCAGGAATTACTACCCTCTGCCTTTTTTTTTTAAGGACAGAATAGTTGTACAGAATGTTTTCTGGGTTACAATTTGTTTTCTTCTAATTCTGTTCCCTTGTCTGGTCGTATCAGAGCATTTCTGTGATTTCCTCTTTCCTGTCTTTTCTGTCCAACCAGAGCTGCCGGAGAATTGGACGGACACCAAGGAGACTCTGCTGGAGGGGATGGTGTTCAATGTGAAGTACCTGGGAATGACTCTGGTGGGCCAGCCCAAGGGAGAGGACATGGCCTCCGCTGCCATTCGCAGAATCGTCGCCACAGTGAGTCACCGGTCCCGTTCTGACTCATGTGATAGAATTTAAAATTGACTCTGACATTTTGTGATCACTGCCTGTTCTCGTCCTGCCCACTGCACCTGCGTTTTCCGACGTTCGCAAACAACGTTACACAAAATTCTATCAGCGAGGTCAGCGTCTTCACCGGCAGCACGACATTTCAAGAGTGACATTGTGAAGATTTCAATTACAGCGATGCTTTTTATAGAAATTCTCCCGAGGATTTGTGAAATTACAGCCTCAAACTGCAGTGCACATCATGAATGTGTGAACTTTAAGGGGGAGTTTAGTTTTTTATCCATCATTCCTTATTCTGACGACCCAGGACAATATTTTGACGTTTAAATCGCTGCACCGTATCTACAGTATAATACTAAAACTTTTGGTACCACTACAGGCGATAAAATGGCGACAGACTTTGAAGATTAAATGTCCTTTTCGTGTTTAATTCTGGCTGCAACAGCTCAGCAAAGTATATTCTCATGGCCAGAAAACTACTGTGGACTCTTTCATAATCAACCACTTCATTATTCATGCGTGATCTTTCAGATTAGTGTGCAGGACAAACAGTCCTTTCAAGAAAAAAAGTTCAGATTGAAATGTTCCTTTTTAAATATGCATCTGCACTTTTAAAATATGCATCTGCACTTTTAATTACTTTCAAAGGTGAAATACAGTTTGTGGCCCTCACTGCCACTATTTATCGCGTTAGAGTGCCAGCGCCACAGAGGAGAACAAATGAGCGCATCTGCTCGAGAAGTTTCAGATTAAACTGTAAGATGAGGCAGTGCTGATGAAATATGAATCAAGATTCTGTTGCTGCATAGCGTATTTCTCACCTCCATCTATAATTTGAGAAAGTTTGTAACCAGGCCACTATGTTGACAACGGATGTGGGGAGGATGCATGCATGCAACTAGGCTACCTCAACATAGAACAGAGAAGGTCTGCTTATAATACACACAGAGACTTTCTCTGGTCAGATTCTGGTCTCGCCATAACTCCACTATATCTTTTATATAACAAATAGTTGTTTGCTGATGAAATACTGTTGAAATGTCATATATTTCACCTTTAAAGGAGACCTTTTATGCTTTTTTTTTCTTGAAAGTTAAAAAGGTCAAAGTCTGCACCGACAGAAGCTCCTCTCTCCCACAGAAAGCATTGCTCCTGAAATGCCTCGTCAGTAATCTTGCCTTATACTTCATGACTTTGTGACATCACATTATGTCACCATGTCACACATTTGCATAATCTATGCCTAGCGGTTAGTTTAGCATACAAGAATTGATTTAGCACGGCTACTCTGTTGATGTTAGCCATGCCGGGTCAGGCATGTGTGAGCTGACCAATCAGAGCAGACGGAGTATTCAGATAGAGACATAGAGATTGTTCTAATAGTTACCCAAAATAAGACAATGGACCTGAAAATGAGCACAACATGGCTTCTTTAAAGTTAGCATGCAGGACAAACAGTCCATCCTGGGTCAAAAAGTTTGGATTTGAATGTTCTGTGAAATATTCAGCTACTTGTAAACTGAGTTATCTTTTCCTTCACCTTCATCTTCGTGCATTTCTCCCGGCATGTTGTCATAGCTGGGCCATGTTTATATCAAGGTCCCTGCATGGAAACACCGCTGCTAATCCCGGATTATCAAGGCTTGCACATGTGCAGCAGTCGAATCATTGATATGATGTTTACCTAACAACACTGAGCCATACAGGGGATTTCTGAGCACAGTTTTCTACATCAGCTCAGAATCCTGTCAGGTCTCACAAGACCGTCTTGAAATAGACTATTGCCTTTTAAAGCAGGCAGTTTGTAGATGCACAAAACCCTGTCAGCTGCTTGTTTTTTGCGCACACAAACGTATACATTTCTATTTCATGCTCACTCACATGCGCACCTTTTCACCGACAATAGCATAGCCTAATCTGTCGGAGGGGGCTTTTCTCTGCGGAAAGAAAAGCCCGACACAGGCAGCCTAATCATAAACCTTCCACTTCTCAATTAGAGACTGAACCGAGCCTAATGGCAGGATTATGATTCAATTGATTTACACCGGGACAGAAAAAGCTGAAACTCAGTTGTCTCTGTCTGTTCCCTTGGAAACCAATCAACCTGAATGGGATTACTGAATACATTTGTGACATTTTCCATTCGCTACATGCGTCAGTCAGGCGTGATAAGACGAGACCGAGGGACCCAACGTATAGAGAAGAGGGCTGAACTTGGCGTATCTCACGCTGACAGATTGGTTTTTTGCCTTGTGGCAGGACATGAGTAACATGACAGAAGAAAATGTGGCTGTTAGCACTTCCTACATGAATGAGCTGCCACAGTCAGCTACGGCGCATGTGTCCCTCTGTATTATAATGCCAGTTTCCAACATTGTAAGTGCTGCGGGTTTTAGGAGAACGAGCCGTTCACTGTCTCCTGGGCATTTAGGCTCCTAGAACACGCCAAGGCACCGTTCTTGTTGTCCTCCAGAAGACCTTGTTTTTTTTTTAGATAGCAAAAGCCCCTCTTTTCTTTCATCCTCGGCTCCTTCCCTGTTGGATTTCATCGTACCGGCTGTTGAAATGAAAGAATCTCTAATGCAGGGTGAGAGATGTGCTGCAAATGATGAAATTCTTCTTCCCCTCTGTACTCTTTCATGTCACTGATTCTTAACCTGATATCATTTGGGCGTGAAGCGAAACCCTGCTCTCATTTGCCAGCTAATTGCACGGTAAGGAGGTCATTGTCATTGTCAACAGGCACTCTCGCAGACCGCAAGCTCAGCACTTTGGCCGTATTTTTCTGAAACTCCAGATGGAGCGGAGCGGCAGGGTGAGTCGCTGGCTGCCGGCCCGACCTCGAGTACTCACTCTGGGCTCCACATTGCAGCTCCCCCCCCCCCGTTCTGTCGCCTTTTATAAATTCCCCACATTTCTGGGACAACTCATGCAGAGTGCTTAATTCTGCTCGGCAGCTACTGTCGCATTTGAGGGCTCTCTGCGTTTTAATCAGAAGTGCGATCACCCTGCCCCACATATACCGACTGCAAGATTCCCAGTTTGATTTTGTTTTTTTATGTGCACATATGTGTTTTCTGTTTCATATCCACAGGCCAGAGCCAGCGCTAAGAAGTTTCGGAAGGTAACGCTGACAGTCTCGCCCAAAGGCATCATCATCACAGACACAGAGACTACAGATCTCATAGAAAATGTCTCCATATACAGGTAAACAGAAAGGAGTGGATTCAGATCGATTTTTTTAGGAGTCAAATGCGCAGTGGTTGGTCTGACTGAAGCGAGAACTCCAGCAGAGCCCATGTTTGACTTTGCTAAGCTCCCCTCGCTTACTGTAGGCATTTTCAGCCGTGCTAGCTGCATGGCTCCTTGGATGTCAGACTGTTCATCTGTTCGTCTGTCTGTCTGTACGTCAGCCGGTCCCATTGCAACCCATTAGCTCAAGACTCAGCTATTGTCTGATGGATCCCCTGACTTCTACTCTACTCTCCGTTTTCTCTTTTCTACTCTCCGGATGAATAGAAATCAATTTGGTGTTGGTTTTTTTTCCATCATAATTAGTACTATCCAATATTTAGGTGATAAGTTCACCTAACAATTCAAGCTAGGCTTACACAGGTAGGGGGAATTGCAGTCCACAAAACATTTCTGGAGCTTCACGGGAAAATGTCGCAGCAGCGTTCTCCTAAACAATTGAAGAAGATGGCGACTTGTTTTAAAATGTGAATTAAATGGCTCCATACAGTTCTTTGGGTGTCCAATCCAAGTCCCTGGAGGCCCTGGGATCCCACACTGGGTTTACATGTGGTTTACACCCTCGATGTGCAGTCGAGCTTGTGCACCCACTTTTAGCTCACATTTTTAGCATAAAAAAACAATTGGGAAAAGTGTGTAAATTACGTCAGTTTGGTATCTTGGGCTGTCCAGGAGTCTTGGGTTACACCAAGCAAGCTGTACTGATCCATTTTTAAACAAGTCTCCATTTTCTTCAGTTGTTTAGGAGAATGCTCCAACGCTGTTTTGCTGTGTCCAGAAATGTTTTGTGGATGAGCTTATCCTCGAAGACTAATATATATATCCAATTAGTAAACATCAGTTTGCATTGTGGGCGTTCTACCATGAGCATTTATCTCGGCAGCATTGCCGTACCTTAGTACTACCTCACACAGGTAACAGCATGGCTTTAGATTTTGATTGAACAAACAGCAAATTACTATCAAACTATACAGAGAAACCTGAAGAGTGGCAGGGCTAAGTCAGACAAACACTCCAAGAGAATGCATATGAACACTTCAAGGTTTAATTTAGAGCCTTTTACTATTAAGTGTTACGAGAGGCAATTACCTCATTAAGGACTATTGACTTTATGCGAGTGATTGGAAACATAGTGCAAAGCATTAAGGAATGTTTCTTTAAATATTCGCATGGTTAACTCAGGGAGTAAATGGATGACGATAAGAGGATGGTTGAGCGATATCACATAAAAATCAATTAAAGTCGGTTTATTAAATGGATGAACTCAATCATCACTAATCCATTTATTCCTTCTCATTGAACGGTAATCACCTGTGCCTAACAATGACGGTAATCCTTCAAGTTGAGTCCTAAAAACAAAGAAAGAGGCCTTATCTGATACAGAAAGACACTGATATCCTCTATGTAGGTCACTTTCCCCCCTGTCCATTGCCGGGGCTTCTCCTGCCGGATTGAACCGAGCAGTTCTCGGCTCAGAGCTGTTGTGTGTTTCACGTTTGATCAATTCGCTCGGAGACCAATAATGGGAGGGCAAGAGGGGGGTCGCTGGGGGGGGATGTCTGTTACTGTGCCTCTGTGTCAATGAAAGCTAACCTTTCTCAGCACCATGCTAGGTTCCATTGTATCCTGAATCATTGAAAAGTGTGTGTGTGTGCTAGTGTGTGTGGTTGTGGTATGTTTGGCTGACTTCCTCTCTGGATAGCTTCCTGTAGTGGACCGGGCCTTGTTACATTGAGGATTACAGTGTAAACATCATATAGTTGGACTATGATTACAGAGCTGGCTGTGATAAATACTGTGTGTGTGTGTGTGTGTGTGTGTGTGTGTGTGTGCGTGTGTGCGTGTGGTCGGTGTCTATTCTTGTGTGTATGTGCACACACACACAGGTCCGCATCCCATTCTGATCCACCTTATCAGCGGTAGCAGACCACGGGCCAGGGGAATCAGCCTCGTCTTTGATCTCCTTCTCTTCCCTCCTTATCTCGCCCTCCTCTCCTCCTTCCCACTCTCCTTTCTGCCGTCTAGATAGGAATTTCTCCTTTTCTGCTCATATTAACATAAACAGAGCTGTGAACGCAGGCGTATCCAGGACTAATTGCCCACTTTGAAACTCACGCTGCCGCTCTCGGCCAACGCTCCCCGAGTAATGATACAGGAGAGATTTGAGGGGCCACATGCAGAGCTTGGGTTGACTGAGGATTGATTTATCCCCTTTATGAGACCCCCGCCCCCCACTGCCGCCTCCTTACAGCCCCCTTTCCCCTCTTGCCCCTCCTTTTTCTTGTGTCTTATTTTAGTTGCGCATAATCCATTTATTGGCCGGGAAAGGAAGTGAAGGGTGAAAAGAGAAACTGGAGGATGAGAGAATGGATCAAATCACACTGTTTATTGTGCATCACAAATGAGGAAGAAAAGAGTTAGATGCACAAGGTGTATGTGCCCACACATGGCTGGGCACTTACTGTAAGTGTGCAGCTCACACAGTGAGTGTGTATGTACATGTTTGTGTGTTTAGAGTTAATTGTGTATCCGCACTTGATTTAAGTGGGGTTGTTTCCCTTGGGGGGAAGCTTAGTGGGGGGAAGAAAAAAAAAAAGCAGACAGGAAGACATTGTGCATCGCCTTGGAAATAGGATCCTCGCAGCCATGACCCTCCCACCCCCTCCACCCACACACATACCCACATCCACCCACCCACCCATCCGCACAAAAACAAGGCAGTATCATCTTGTATCATTGGCGTTTGGGTTTTCACAGTCTAACAACCTGATATTGGATTCAGCAGCCTTGACGGCGCACTTCACAGAGAGTCTGATTTGCAGCATCAGACACTCAGGTTTTATTTACACAGGCTTGAACTTCAAAAACCAGGTCTGTCTTGTAGTGCTGCTTTAGGTCCAGCTGCTGGCACTGTTGGGATTTGGCCAAGGACTTACCCACACAGGAGGTTAGATTGTATTCTGCAACAGTGGTTTAACCTTTTTTGAGTTCGCTGCAGTTCTGGTCTTGTAATACCTTCCAGCGTTGTCTTAGTCAAAATATAAAATAAGGTAATATTTTGGACAGAGAAAAATATGGAGATTGGAGCCTAGATGTACACATGTGGATATGATGATCCGAAATGCATTTGCCAAGAGCTGTCATTTGACTGTGAGCCAGGAAAACTCAATTTAAAGTTGAAGGACAGGAAGGCTCTGGAGGAGGTTGACAAAGCTGCTCGGTGCATCATTGGCATCAGTGATATCGGCGAGGGGAGGGCGAGGTGTCTGCGCAGAGTCAAAGGATGTGAAAAGACGATACCCACCCTGCTGCCATCGGACTCCAGAGCAGCTTCTTTCCTCAGGTTGTGAGGTAAACCATAAAAGGAAAACTACCCTTTGTTCCGACAGGCCCATTTTTCCAAAACAACACAAGTTCGATCAAAACAAAAGCCCACCGCTCCGAAGCTGTTTTTTTTTTTTTACAAAATTACACACCCTCCCTTGACTTTCTATCCCTTATTATTATGTTGTCTAGTCAGGGTGAGGGTATGTCATTTGGTTTAAAAGTGTGGAAAGTGTGTATTTTCAGAACAATGGGTCCTCAGAGCACTGGATGTTTGTTTATTTTGGGGATGATGGGCCGGTCCAGTTGGGTATTCTTCAGGTGACTGGGGTTTTGGAATAACGGGCCTTTGGAACCAATGGCAACGGCGCCCATAAAGGGACTACAACTTACATTTGTTTGTTATCCTACGTTGCAGAGTGACAATTTAACCTTGAACCTTGAATGAACCAGACACTCGGGTTGGCTAAAACCCAGCGTGATATCTAATCTCTTTGGAATGGAAATGTTCGACACCAGAGCTTAGCATGAAGCAGGGTGAAAAACAGCTAGCCGGGTTCTGTCCAACAATTTGGATAAACCCAAAAACAAGACACTTTCATTTTTGTAGAAATCAAACAACTGACATTTCACGAATCTGTTCACCTCCTGCTCTCATTATTTATGCTAAGCTAAGCTGACCGTCTCCTGGCACTAGCTCCACAGTTCATGCATCTAAAAAAAACTCCAATTGAATGTCAAAAACACAGACGGTGATACTTGCAACTCCCATGCGAGCGGCTTGTTAGGTGGTGGTCCAGCCTCCATCTGGGCTGGTGTCGCCAATTCATATTCTGACAGAAGCTCTGAGACACCGATCGGCATATCAATCAGCCAAAAACATGCAGGTCGGAGAAGAAAAAACAACCATGACTGACACTCCACCTGGTAATGATGCATTTGCTCTGACATACTAATAGATTTGTGAGACATGTCTGCATCACTCTTGAGCGGCCGGGACGAACAGGAAAGGTGCCGGTGTGTTTTTTTTGATGCCTGCTTCCCTGCAGCAAAAAGCACAAGTGCTGTTTTTCCATCACTGCACGTGTCGGGGGAAAAGTTGAACGAAAGGAGTTCATTGTTGCGGTTAAACAAGCCTACCTGCTTCGTTGAGCGTATGCGGAGAATTTTGAGGCTTTGAAGTGTGAAGTTTTCTATCCGGAGCTTTGTTCTGTAAATATTTAAATATTTCCATTGATATTCCCTCTCTGCCGCACAAACACCGGTGCTCTGCACGGCGAGGAGATCAAAGACTTGCGGTCCGCGGAGCCCCTTCAGAGATATGATGCAGACTGACAGCTCAGCTTCTGTTGTTCGAGCTTAGAGAGAACTCTGCCACGCCGTCAATTATTTATTAATTTGTTTTCCGTTGTTGTTTCAGGCTGAAGGCTTGATTTTTCTGAATTTGATCCGTCGTGCGGCACATAGGTGACGGTAATTAAATCGCCTTTTTTTGTCTTTTTAATGAGTGAAATCTGCATGCAGGGGAATCTTAACAGACCTTTGCAGATGCACATATTCATCACACTCCATGTGTAAAGCGAAAGAAAAGAAGTGTGTCGGCCAAATAGATCGAATCGTAAATGTGTATTCACTCCAGTGAGATGCCTTTGTGTAGAGATTCACATTATTGTCACACGGATGCCTTTTTATAATGAAAACAGTCGTCTGTGTTGCACATATTGTGTATTGCGTTCCTGTTTGTGACACTGCTGCTGTTGATTAAAGGGGATGTGAGTGTCATAATCCACCATTGTCATTTGGTTTTGTACACAGTTCAGTGTTGAGATCACACTCTTATATTCCTGCTGGTACTTATCAGGAGATATACGCTCATTTTGCTCATTCTTACAGGCGAATGTTCTGAGAAATAAAACAACATTTGCGGACGACGAACAGCACTTCTTGTTAGAATTCATTTGTAAAGCTCTCATGTCTAAGAAATCCTGGTTATCTCCCTACTGCAATGTGCGATAAGAAGAGAAGAGTTGGTGCTGATTTTCCACAGACTGGATGTGTTTGCAGACTTTAATCTTCGTGCTGCAGTCTTCATCTGTCGATGGTTACTTAGAACCTTTGTTACAACTTTACAACTTTGTGGTGCTCAGAGTGGGACTTAACTTTTTTTGTTTTACTGTCTTTTATTACTCTGAAGCGTTGGTTACTTAAAGGGTGACTCCACCAATTTTTTAGACATTGAAGTGTGTTTACAGGTCTTGGGGAGCTACTACTGCACATGTGGAGAAGAAAGATAGTATAAATCTGTCATGGCTCCAGAGCAAGCTGCGTGTAATCAGATAAATTGCCTCTGGTGATGTTGGTGTCTAGTTGCATTGTGGGTAATGTAGGTGCCAGTTTAAAAAAAAAAAGAACAAAAAAACCCAAATGTGACTGTCTTTAATTCGATGAAGAGAAATTCTGTCAGAACATACCAAAATGCAAAAATTACCATTCCCATTGAAAATACAACTCACATTGCAAGCAAATAATACAATTAATATTGTTTAGCCCTTGTCTGACTTATTGTATAGTGTATAATATTACTTTTTAATCATTGATCTGCATAGTTATTCATATTATAGGAAAACAAATTGAAATTTAGAGAGCACACACACAGCAAGGATCTTTTGAGGCTTAACAACACAAGTTTAAACTGGAAATAGGTGGAGTTAGAGAAATATTGGAGCTGAGAAAAAGTAGATAATGAGTAAATAAGATGATAATTAAATGTATATTGAGCAGTTAGAATACTTTGGTTACATCAGGCTTGTTTTCTGAACTTAAATAGGTCAGCTCTTTCAACTTTCTCTCCGCTCATATTTCCGCAATTAGGGTCCAAATATAAGTTGGAGCACGGGGTGGTGGTGGTGAGGGGGAGAAGGGGGGGGATACACAGAGCCCGGGTGTCCTGGGCATTGCAATGTGGGTCACGCATCAGCGGTGCAAGGCAGCAAACAATCTGAGTGAGAGAGAGAGAGGCGTGAAGGCTGGTGATTTTCCTGCCTGTTGTTTGATCGGGTAAATCACATCATTTTTTATTTTTTTTAGTGCCCCTGTTGAAGTGCAGATGAGTGGCCGCCAGCTGCAGATCCCTCTTTTGTCGCCAAGTTAGGGTAATGACGGCAGGCTTCTACACAGCTCTGCACGCCACCGACTGCAGCCCTGTGGTGTCTTTTCTCAGCAATGTTGACGACACGCACACAGAGACACCGAGTATCTAAGTCTTAAGTTGAGATGCAACGATTTTGATGTCTTCTAGTCAGAGAAAAACAACAACTTCTCTTGAGATGTATACCTGGGGCGACGGGGATAAAAGACCCCAATCTAGTCCTTGTGCCGCTCATATTCTTTAATTATAGCGACAAAGGCCTAGTGCATCACTCACCTTGTCTCATTTACACATCTATTTAAAGCAACAAAAAGGACGCACTGCTGCTGGTTCAGGTAACAAAATTGGACGTACACACAGGGTGACTCCGGATCAATACGGCCTCTAATAGCCTGCCTAAAATCTGGCAAACCGAAGCCATCAGGTCCACGTGCATCGCTTCACTGAACCCATGCGGGGGAGCGAAATGGCTCGGTGGACTTCGTCTAGATTGGTTTTAGATAACCATTGAAAAATAACGGGCCGCGGCTGTCGGTGGGTTTGCAGACATTGGGCTTTCTGGAACATTTATTAGATCCAGGAGAGATTGGGCATGACTGTCGGGCACGAGGTCTCGAGTGCAATGTAGCCACAGCGGAGATAAATTTCGTAATCCGAGGCTTTCCTTTTTCCAACTGACAGTGGAAATTCAGATATTTCAGCACAAGTCGCGCTTGTGTTATGCAACTGTCAGGGAGGTTACTTCAGAAAATGAACAGTTTCTATATCTCATTTCCTGCAGCTTCACATGCCTTTCTATATTCATTCATGTCCTCTAGAGATAAGGAAGACAAAACTCTTACCTGAACACACTGAATTCAGCATAAAATGTGCAGTTGTTACGCCGGTGTGCTGGAGTGGAGGTTGTCCCCGTGTCTTCATTAACACAACACTCAACTAATTCAACGTGAAAAAACCTTGAATCCAAAATACTATATCAGCATTTGAGTTGTTTTTTTTGCATTAAATTCATACTTTTATTGTGAAATATGAAGCACTGAAGAGCTCAGTCTCAGCTTCAAGCATCACTCGTGGATGTCGCCGTCGCTCATCTGTCTCCTGCTCCACTGTTCTCAGCTGTGGGACCTAAAATCAGCATAATATTCATAAACCATCGCTCTCATCCCGCTATGATTGGACTGCTTATGCATATGCAAAAAGGTTGAAGTGTGAAGCTGAAGTGTGGCCTACACTGACATGCACGCAGTGTGTCACACTTTGATGTATGTGTTTTTTGTTAATGCGGAGTACATGTCGTCCCTTTTGTTCAGCGTGTGTGTCCTGTGATTACAAAGGATGCCTTCCCGTGGTTCCTATCTGCTGCAATTTGCTCATTTATCATCTTAAGTGCGCTTATGTCAGGTTGATTGATAGTGGTGGGAAATTATGATGTTTGTTGATTTTTTTTTTTCCTTCTTCTTCTCTTCCAGAATCTCGTACTGCACAGCGGATAAAACTCAGGATAAGGTCTTCGCGTACGTCTCCCAGAGTCAGTTCAACGAGACCTTGGAGTGCCACGCGTTCCTCTGCCAAAAGAAGAAGATTGTAAGCGTGCTGCACTTCTGATTTCATTGTGTATATGTCTATTTATCTAAATGTATGGAATATATGCTGTTGGACTCGAGGTCAGATTCTTTGGAGGGGGCTGAACAAATGTGATGAGCTGCACTTGAGGCAGCTCGTAGCCTGAATGTAGGTGGTGTGTGGCTCCATCTTGTGGCAGTTCACCTGACGGTTCATTCGTGGAGCATTTCCCAAAGTTTTTCTCTGTGGACCCACTTTGTTAAATGACGAACAACAATCACCTCATGATTGTGACAATTGTTACTGACTTTTTCGCGTTTCCTTTCTATGATCTTAAAGAGATAGACGAGCAATATCAAAGAGAATTTGATAAATCACGTCTTTGTTTATTGTACTAATTAGAAGGCTCATTGTCTGCACTGCTTCTCCTTAAAATTATACACATTTTAGATACTTTTATTAATAATTAGACAAATTCTACTTATCAGTAAAATAAATTCTCAACCGTAAAACGCACAGTTATTTGGATAACGTCGGCTGTATTCTGGTCTTTAGCTGGCCTTTTTCTTTTTTACTAGCCAGGCAGTCGTTTTGAGAACCACACTGCAACGAGCGGTTGCCGTCCATTTCTGTGGCAGAAACCTTGAAGTGTGGTCGATATATACCAGCGGGCTCCCTGATGTTGCTCAAAGGTGTGCTGCAGATATGAATCTTCAATTTCTTTCTCCTTGTTTGGCAACCCAAACTGTAGAGAGACCCGGCCTCTGAGAGTGACTGCACCAGTGCCTGCTGTTTACTGTTAATCCTACCTTAATTAATAACCCCAGAAACAGAAATAATCTTTAGTTTATAGAAAAGATTCCGACATTCAGACTGTAAAGCTAATAATTGCAATGGATGGTTAAATCAAAGACTAAAGACAGGAAAACATCAACAAATCTTCTGTATCCATTATGCTCACTCTGATTTCATAAATATTTTATTTTCATTGATTTTCCATTCCTGGGAAAGTGTATACACACAAAAGGAAAGACAGTATCTCCTGTTAAATAACCAAAGTACACTTGCCAAATTACATGTGAATGGACCACAATTATCGCCTGAGATTTTCATCAACACGGTTGTGCTACAGACAACTATCTACCTTTTAATTTTGGCTGTAATAAAGAGCCTTATCATTGCCCAGTTTCCATTCATGTGTTATTCCTCCCTTCTTCTCGTCTCTCCAGGCTCAGGCGGTGACACTAACGGTAGCCCAGGCCTTCAAAGTGGCCCTCGATCTTTGGGAGATTGCTCAGGAAGGTGAGTCTACTGAACAAAAGGGAAGGCGTCATCGTGACAGTTCAGTGAAAGGTTCTCACCTTGAACTGTTTAGAAAAAAAGGAAGGAAGTAAGGACGGGCTTTAATCCATTAGATCTGTGACTAACGTGACGGGGAACTCATTTGGTCGGGGGGAGAGTTAATGAATATGTTTAATAACCAAAAGGAAGAGATAGAAAATGACCTCCACAGTCTCCACTGTGCTCTCTGCATTTAAAACTGCCACTAAACTTGAGTTACTGACAACCAAAGGCTCAAATGGATGTTATCATTTTCTTCAGGTTTAGTTCTTAAATGTGTTTTTTTTTTCTTCCTGTCTGCAGGGAAGAGCAAGAAGGCGAGGACCTGCTGCTCTTGTGCGGCGAGCAACGGCCAGACGGAGACGACAAACAGCGCTCCGTGTGTCCCAGCGGGTGAGCTCATCTGATTTTTGTTCTCGTCCACAAGGTGTCTCTGCTCATCAAATTGAGTTCAACTGCAAGGACAAGAGAGGTAATCTTAAAACTAAAAAGGCTGCTCAATTCAACCACAGGCCTGTTTGTTTTCTGGCAGGGCTTTATATGAGAAGATTGAAGCCGCTGTCTTCTCTGTCTGTGAATTATAAAGCCAGGATAGGATTATCTTACTTTACACAAAGATTAGATGTGGAGAAACAGCTCGCCTCTCACTATCTGAAATTTAAAAAAAGATCCATCTCCCAGCAGCCGCAGAGCTCGATAATTATGTTATGTCGGGTTAATTTAATCCATACAGAAAACGTGTGCCAGGTTTTACATGCCAGGACGTTACAATGCCTGGCCGAGAGTAGTCGGGCACGTAAGCCACAAAAACCCACAGTGTTGTTTCTACGCTTCAGTCTGTATTTCATTTTTTCAGACATTAGTGTGGTGACGATCTTCTCATCTAATTTTCAGCAATTAAACAGACTACTCCCTCACACGCTAAATTCAGAAATGAGTTTCCCATTTAAAAAAAAAAAAAAAACAACCGAGGGGGAATTATTCCACGTGGCATTTTGGTGGTCAAAGGTCACTGTGACCTCACAAAGCACATTTTTTGGCCATAACCCAAGAATTAATTTGCTGGCTGAGACGGCCATTTACACAAATGTCTCAATAGGAAAAAAAGATGTAATGATGACATTTTTAATGCCAAAGGTCAACTTCACTGTCACATCATAAAGCTCTGCAGAAAAAAAACTTTTTGGGCCATTATTCAACACCATAATTCAGGAATTGAAGGTAGATTGTGATCATGTTTCACTTTCTGTCTGATTCTGATTTGGAGTTATATGTGATTTTTTCACAAAATGGACAACCTTTGTTATTTCTCACTTGGCTGGCCCTCCAGAGTTTAGAGCAAAGAGCACCAGTGACAGACCGGCTGCACCTAATATTGTGGCTCTGCTGTCATCTTTGCAATTCATTCTTTTCACTGAAGTTCTAATTTTAATATTATAAATATGGATAATTTGAATAATTAATAATTTATATTATTTTGCTATGTAAAAAATGCTTGCTGTGTCGTTGTAAAGGGAGACGTGAAGAAGTGAATAATGAATCTTTTATTGGTTAATTAATTAATTGATTAATTCATCAATGTATTTATTCATTCATTCATACTGCTAAACAACATAAAATACAAATGAAATAAGATGTTATATTTATGTTACACAATGATCCTATTCCTATCCTATAAGCATCAACGGTTTAAAGTGAACATACACACTCAAACACACAGCAGTAGTCCACCGTAAGTTTGATTGTTGTCACACCGTGTGATGAAGCTCTCCGTCAGTCCTCGTACATCTCTGTAAAAAATAGTCTCTAAAGGGGACGGCATGTTTCTCACTGGAAGTTATTCGCTGGATTCAGAAGTCAATAAGGTATGATATATAACACATTTAGTAGCTTTCATGAAATCCTTTCAAAGTCTTCATCCCTGAATCTGGACGGACTTAGATATGAGCTGCACCTTGACTGGTGCACACAGGCATAGACCCACGATGCAGTGACTCTAGTTTTAGTTCAGTCAGCTTCACGACCGGATGCATTTCCGATCCTTCACTTTGAGCCGCTCGCTGAGACTCTAAATGCACCTCGACCATTCTGCAGCCACGAGGTGCGAGATAGTGTGAGCTGTCCGACCTTGAAGCGAGGTGTTCTGTGGAAAACTATCCACCACCTTCCTGAAGTTTGTTTTTTACACCGTATAAAATCCGTGGCACTGACCGTGTCATTAGAGCCGACAGCTGATTATCCACACTGAGCTCAGCGGGAAGTGTGCTTCTTGTGATAATGGACATTTTCCACCGTTTATTTTTGTTTTAAGGCACAAAATTAGCTCCAGGTGTTGATCTCCTCCTCAGCTGTCAAAACAGTCAGGTTTGTGTTTAGTCTCAGCCCCGCTTTGCTCAGAAACCCATCAACAATTAAGGATGTTTTTTTTTTTTTTTTTTATGTACCTGATCTTTGATTAACGCTCAGTTAGTTGTTCCTCTGGGAAAGTGTCCTGTGCTGTAATTCTTGGAGGACGAGGATAAAGATGATATAAACTCCTCGCGCTCTATAAATCTGGAGAGAAAGAAATTCTCTGTCTCTTACAAGATTACAATGATCTGATTAGTACTTGAACAATGACAGCTGTAGTCACTGAAATGAGAAGGCAATTAGATGCAGACTTAGAGGAACGCTTGCGTCCTCGGGGGACCAAATTCTTCCAGACCTTAGGGTTCATGATCCTTCACAAACCCGGCAGTTTCCGGTGGACATGATTAAGTAAATGCTGTTGTGGTCAGTCACATAATGACTTTAATATGACCTTCTAACAGTGGCACTTGTAGCTTCCTAGTCAGACACCACCACCCTCCCCTCTCACAAACAGATTTAACCGGCATCAGTCACGGCTCTCATATTCAGATTGGCAAATCACCTAATTAAACGCTCCTCATTAGTCATTCGGGGGAGCAGTGGATTTAAGTGCTTTCCAATGGCCGTGACATTTATAGGTCAAAATGTTTTCCCCACCTCGGGGGGTCAGAGGGGCCGCAAAGTGAGACTTAATCAGCCATTCGGTTTGTAGTTAGTTAAGAGCCGGCGTTTCCAGCTTCTTTCAATTAAAATTGGCTCTGCTTGCAGCGACGGCGGCCCGAGGACAGAGGGAAAAAAAAAAAAAATGATGTGAAAGCCTCAGTGACCTCGGGAGCAACTCGGGCAAGTACGAAAGTTCGAAAGAGGTGATTTAAATTCTGCCTGCTGCAGAGGAAGAGCTGCGAGTGCCACAGGCTGGAGCCGATGTACTGCAGAGTTAAAGGGACAAAAAAATAAAATAGCTGACTCGATTCTCCACCCCCTCACCTGCTGTCTCCTCCATGTTTACCTCTCTCCCCTCCTTTCAATCCACCCCCCTCCGTCGATGTATCGCCCACACCTTACCGTCTACCCTCAGATCCAGAGGCACACAAGCCCGTTGGGATGGAGGAGAAGCTGCGGAGGCCCATCTTCGCCGCGTCGCTCAGCTCGCCCTCACCTCGGAGTAATCCCACCCGGAGGCGACCGATCAAACATGACTCTTGGGTATGTCGCACCGTCTGGGCCAAAATCATGGTTTTGTCATTTTTTTAATGGATGCATCAGTTAGAGCTGCAATTATCAATTGATCCGTCCACTGAAAGAAAATGAGTCTGGAACTTTTTTTAAGTTCATTTTCAAGCAAAAATGTCAAACATCTGCTTGTTCCAGCTTCCTAAAGGACCAGTGCGTAGGATTTCAAGGGATTTAAGGGGGCAGAAATGTAATGTAATGCTCATAATTTGACTTCCACAGATTAATGAAGCCTCTACGTGGTCGTTTTTGTGTAATTATGGCCACGCTGATGCCATTTTACAATTTTTTTCTTCATTTTAGAATCTATCTTTTGGTCAAATGCTCGGAATTAAAGAGAAAAAAAATTGAGTCCATGATGAAATAAACTCTTATTAGAAGACTTTAGATATTGCTGAACTGTGTGATCAGTTTCCATCAGTAGTCGTCCGCTCAGTTTGAAGGTGAGTGCACCGATGATGATGAAGCTGTAATCGGAGCAGTTACATGCAGATGCTGTAAATCATTTCACAGAGGCTCATCAGTCCCCCCGTCCTGGCATTCACTTGCAGATTCTCAACACTAGGTGACACCATACTCATTAGAATATCTCCGCAGCAGACTGATCTCAGATCCCTCTGAGTTCACTGTTGCGTGTTCTCTCCGATATGAATCATCTCTCTGCTGGGAGAAGTGATGTTTTTATGGAATCAGATTTTCATCATCTTTAATGCTCTCCTCTCTTACTTATTCGTAGTTTACAATCCTTTCATGCTTGCTTTTTATCGAGTTATGTGAACTTCACTGTAAAATGGACAGAACGGTATTTGTTTTATATTTATCAGCAGGTCATAAATCAGAACAATGTCTGGTGATTTAAATTGATGGGGTCACTGCCTTGTACAAAAACATATGCACAAAGGACTGAGATTCCTGCTCTCCCTTTCCTGCAATAGTTTCCAGACTTCATGTAATAAAGCCACATGAATAGCGTCTTTATTTTTATACATTCACAGTGACCGGAACAAAAATATGCATTGTTGCTGTGATTCTTTGGCTCGTTAATGAATTTGCGTGTAATTCGGATTAAATAAGTCACGGCAGAGCGCTGACTCACGTGAGCTCAGAAAAGGAGCAGCATGACTGTAAGCTGCAGCCACTTCTGTGCGTATTGATCCGTATTGTTTGTGTCCCAACAGGACGTGGACGATGGACTCGATGATGCATTCTCAAGGTAACCTTCTCGTACGACTACCAAGTCTGCTGCCAAACACCGGATGCATCTGCTTTAATTTACGAAGGGAGGTGGGATTGTTCTGAAATGTTGCCTCTGGAAAAAAAAACCCAACACATTCAGAAAACCAGTTTAATGTCGACGCCGGCTCCAAACGGAGACGGATCGCCCTTTGAGCACTGTCAAGCAATTTTCTCGAGGATGACAGTTGCACTGAGGGTGACAGTCGGCTGTCAGTCACCTTTCAGACGCTTTTTAGATAAGAAAACCTTCATGTGACACTTTGACTGACACAGATTTTTATTGAAATTCACACACACGGGACAGACACAGGCGGGGAGATGCAATAGGCTCCCTTTTTTTTTTTTCAGGTAACTCCATGCAAAGCGATGACGTAGCACCCATGCTGATGAGGACAAGTGTCTCAAGGTTACAGATTCAAGTCATGTTGGTTGTTTGGTAACTTTATTGAGTGTTGGTGAGGTCGTAAAGATAACCACAGCTTTAAGAGAATGAAGAAGATATTATTAACAAGGTGGGTTTTCTCTCTCAGAGTCCACGCTGACTGTAGTTAGTGCAGCTGTTGTGAATCTCAGATCTCATAGTAAACAAGAGCTGAATAAAACGAGACCAATGAGTTTCAGACCCGAGCAGCTGTCGGCTTTAATTAAAGCAAAAGCAACGGCCAAGATCAAGTGGTTGGCTGCGATCTTCATCTTGATCCCGCTACCTTGTACACAGCCAGTTGTGTTATGTTGAAGTACTTTTTGTAGTTTTTTAGCCTCGGGTCCTCTCAGACGAAAAAGTGATTATATTGTGAACGGGTACCACGCTTTCGGCTGAATGTCTAATTAGTCTGTATTTACTAGTGAGACAGTGAGTGTTTTGAACCACCAGCCAGAAAGACAATTGTGTTTTTAGCTAAATTAAATGCGTGGAAAAAGGGAAACAAGCAAAGAAAAAAGCCAAACTCACAGTTTTCAACTCATTCCATCGTCGAGACATAGAGTGTTTTATCATTTCCTCTTAATAGGACTGTTGACTAACTTGCTAACCCTAACCTTTTAGAAACCACTTTAATCACAATAACAATCATATAGAAGAAACAAAACCAATGTTAATAATAAAGATAATATTAAAATTAAACATTGTGTACTTAACTTTCAAATGTAAATCGATATGGGCACACAGCACATAAAGAAGCAGACAAACAAACAAAAAAAGAGATAAAAGTTAACAAGAAAGAGAATCCAGTTCATTCCCAGTTGGCTGTAATCTTAATCATCCATTGTTGTTACCAAATATAACCATGTACAAGCAACATAGGGGAATGCTAATATACATACGTTACATCTGAAGTCTTGTCTCCAGGGTTTAATAATCTCAGTCCGCTTTATCCAGATATTTATAAATATGAAATATTTATGTACTCAGAGGGAGAATATCAGCGCCTTCATTATATATTTAATGAGCTATCTTCATGTAGTCTTCGATCAGAGAGCCTCAAGTTTACATCGTTTACAACTTCTGGCTGCAGTATTCAGACTTGATCACCTGTGAGGTTTTAAACAGATACAGGTCGTCCATTCTAAAAAAAGGGATTGAAGTTCTAAATACTTCTCCTAATGTCCGCTGTGTGATCCCCCTATGAGACCGAGACCAGACTGCGTCCTTCTCGCGTCGCTTCTGCAGAGAAGTAATGAAAACAGAGCTCTCTCCATTACGCTTACAGACTCCTCCACAGGGACGACTCTGTCGCTTTCCTCGTCCTATTTCTCCTTTAATATATAGTGCCTGCTCTGATAATCTATTTTAAAAAACTACGAGTAATACTGGATTTAATTCTAGCGTTATATTCACGAGTTAGAAGCAGATACGAGTATTTTAATTACACCGTCCTCTCAAATGAATCGCCTCGGGGTTCGTAATGAAATGGTTCTGCATTTGGGGAAATGTGTAGAAATCGAACTGTTCCTCTGCCACATATTTAATCTTTTGTCCTTCAGATTAAGGAAGAATTCAGCAGCTCGTTTGACTTGTAGGTGAATACACACCCAAATATCAGCCTCCCACTTCAGCTGGTGTCATATTCTTGAGTATTTCCAGACTCCGAGCTCTGTATCTCCAAACAGGACATCAGTTTGGGTTTTTTGGATTGTTTGGGTATTTCAGGCACTACGCTGACTGACTATAGGAATCATGTGCATCTAGCGAGCAGTCTTTTGCCACTCTTGAACGATTTCCAGGCCATAAAAATGACTTCCTTTTACTGCCAACATGATCACAGAGCTGTCAGGAGCACGGTGACTGACGCCGCAAGTGCACTCCGTAGTTTTTCAGCACTTTATCTCTGAACCTGGACTACAGTGCAACACTTTCTTTTTTTTTTTTCTTTGAAAGTGTGACAGCATGTGGAATAAGTCATTTTGTAGCCGTGAGATGCCTGCAGAGTAAAATGTGAGTCTCAAAAGTAAAGCGGACACGGATGTGCTTACTCACATGTAACCCTTATTCTGCACCGTCACTTCATACATCTGGAGTTTGAGGCAAGTTTAAGTTTTGTGTTGTAGCCTACTTCCCAAAACTCCAAACACATCCAAACTTTTTTTTGATAATGCCCAAGAAACTGTTAAGTAAATGTAGGCCAAACAGTCCGGCGAGTGTCTGAGCACACTGAATGGCTTTTCATCTCCTTACGCAACCCGCCAGTGTGTGTGTCTGTATGTGTGTGTGTGTGCGTGTCCTGCAGAGCTGTGTTATCCCTCCATGAAGAGAGAAGAGCAGCTCATTAAGTGCTGTTGCCTGCGGCTAATGGATCCGCTTGTTGTGTCTGAGCATGGAAAAAAAAAAAAAGCGTGGGTCAAAGCAAACGAGTAAACACGAGGCAGAGATTCTGCACTGGAATGTTTGTGTGAAAGCCGGCCGGGCGAGGAGAGGGAGACCAGAGGAGGCAGGCGGGTCACCACGGAGGCCGTTCTCAGCAGGCTTCGATAGGATATTCTGACCTCGAGTTGTCAAGCGGAGGAGGTGGAACGCTTAAGAGAAGCCTCTAAATCTGACATCCTGGAGGGGAAACGCTAAAGGATTTCGGAGTGTTGGAGCAGACTTCCTCCGCAGAGGTCAGCGAGCATGTCAAGGTCCGCTGTGGCGGGTTGCATGAACGGCGGATAAGATCTGCCCTGAAACACGGAAGTCTCCAGATCACTGTGAGCCGTCATGGCTGTCGAGCCGCTTCAGTGTTATGCGCGAGTTTGAGTGATCGGCGGAGGAGAGTCTCGGTCTCTGTTTTGAGATCGGGGGTTGTACGCTCGACTGCAGTTCCCAAGAAAAATACAATTAACAATCATCACTGATAAACCTACTAATTTCTTCCATATTTATTAATTGCTAAGTCTATAAAATGTCAATAAAGAGACGCATCCTCGAATGTTTTCTCGCTTTTCTTTATATTTCTCTTTTCAGCATTTTTGTTCAAAACATCAGGTGTGTTTTTGTGGCTTGTATAAATGAATCAGTACAAGTTGATTTGGATCCACGAACTGGTGAGCTTCAATTATGGTTACGTAGTTTTGGGTTTCGTTTAAATTTCGAGTGATACAGGGCTGTCGGATTAGGCTCAATTGGCTGTTGGGCCTTGCCTGAGGTATGCGCTCTACTAAGTGCCATTCTAATCCTGTGAGACACGACTAATCACTTTGACAAAATATTAGCAACCGATGGACTTCAAATGGACTAATGGAGAAATGCACCAATCATTGCGGCTTTAAAATAGACACAATGAAATCATCAAAACAACACGTGCACAAAATTTGCAATGAAATACTGCAAGGTGAGAATAAACGTTCGAGTTCCGGCCGTGCGACTTGCACTGTCCTCTGTATTTGGTTGTGAAGCAGGGGCATTGATGGAAAAAAAAAAAAAAGTTTGCTAACCTCGACTTCATCCAGTGGTGAAGCATTCATTTTCACCTGGTCTTGAGGGCCTTGCTCAAGGGCACCCCTGTGGTAATAATGAGGGTGAAGCAAGCGCTGCCTTCACTCTCCCCCCCCGACCAGATTTATCATGCCAGTCCAGGGATTTGAACCCTCCAAGCTCGCTTTCTCTAACCTTCAGGCCGCCACTGCTCCGACAGTATATCAGTGTTTTACAGACTTACAGACTCTGAAGTCATCATGGGAACTTGTTTATCTCAGTTTGTCGCAGCCTCAGCTGTGAACTGTTTCGCCTCTAAAATGTAAATGTCTGATCAGGAATTAGTTGTTTACACACTCAAAATAATTGAAAAGGCATTGTTCTTATCCTCATTGAGGCTATCTCTACTATCCACAGGCCTCTTGACCTCATTTTCCTTCTTTGAGCCTCTCTTTTTAGAGAACGTGTGAATATAAAGATGACATTTTGGGGTCAGTTTCTTTTATATGTGTATGTTGGTGGCTCACTTTAAATCACCTCATTTCAAGCGTAAGCAGCAGATCAGCCTCTCGGGGTCGACAGCACAGCTTCGTAGTCTCGTTATTTTAGCTATAACTGATGCAGCCAAACCCACTTCAGTCAAATCATTTTTAATCAACTGCACAGGTCAGGGTTTAGGCCTCCGCAAAGGATCTAATTGTTGGAATCGTACATAGTTATTAAAGTGGAGTCTCGGGGCAATTGGCGCTGACAACTATTAACATCGGCTTCAGTTCAGATGGGTTTGATTTAATGGTTTGACTCGAGATTTTTCTTAAATGAATGTTGACCTTGGCGTTGAGATGAATATTATGCAACTGCTGAAGTACTTGAATAATTGAACCTTGTCTTAATGTGATGAAATATTTCTTTATTTTTCATTTTAAGCTTCTTTGAGTGTTTCTCTGTATCGTGCATGGTGAAGCAGGGACAAGCTGTTGTGCACCTGCACCTGTCAAGGGCGTTCGTGTTCTTTTCTGTGAACAGTGAGTGTTTTAAAACATCTTAATCATCTCCTGTCGAGTCACTTTGTCACGACTTCTCTCTGTCTCTTGCCTGACACGCAGCAACATGGAAGTAGAGGAGATGGACACCGGTACGTATCTGCACGTTTTGGTGACGCATGTTTCACGAGCCCTTACATTCAGAATGCCACCATTTCATCGTTTGCTTTGTCCATACAAATCATCTGTCATTAGTTGTCATTCAGTTTTTAATGAGCCGACACGACTCAAGGATCCGTTCCACGAGGGAAACCATCAATATCTGCACATTTGTGAACACATCTTTATGTGAAGGGAGCACACACAAAGACATATTCAAGTAATTTAGCCCATTGAATACGTCTGGGATATAAACAATAATGGCCTGATGCTGTAGTTGTGGAAAGCGACTACAGTATTACAGAGGGAAAGTTGGATTGGTGATTGTTAAATTGCTGAGCGTGTCGATGTTTAAAAATGTACGTCTAGTAGAAACTAGCTGTGTGACACATTTTGTTTACCCTATCATCACCAAATTTGGTACATACCTTGTTTAGATTACCCTGAATTAAACGTATGTGTTTGTTTTTTGGTGTCACTTAACGTTGGTTTGTAATTGGTTGTCAAATCTTGTCATAGGCTGTCGCGCTTCAATGCAAAATCCAATCAGGAATTTTATCGTCGCTACACAAATGTGTAAAATTTTGTACGGTTCTACCCCCAGGGGGCGCTACAGTGGCAACATAACATGACATTTCTGCAATTCTGTTGATGAAACCTGATACAAAAGTTCTCCATGAGCATTTAAGCGTGGCAACAACAGCACCACCTTGTGGCCATTAAGAAAATGCCACTATATTTAAAAAAAAATGCACGATTCATTCACCACCGATTTCCAGTGGCATCATCAGATGTAAATTGTCCGCGCTGCTGTAAAGTATGACTTCATTCACCTGTAGATGGTGCTAAAATAAAAATCCAATTTGATCTATTTCTTACAGGACACTGATTGCGGTAACTTGAAAATCAAGCCACAACAATTCACTTTAATTTAGTGGCCTGCTGAGAGGATGTTACTGGTTACTAGGGGCTAGTTGGAAAATTTCCTGGAATGTTGTTATAAAATCATTTTGGTGTAATGTTCAATATATTTTGAGGGTATTATTGTGGATATTTGTGATAAGAAAATGTATATTACTTACCACAGAACTATATAGACACAATTATAATATGTGTTCTTATTACACTGTATTCATTCACCATCATTCCAACGTCCTCTTTGTGTCCTGCACACATTTGATTCTTCTGTCAGTTTCCAACCTGCATCTCCTTTAAACCCTTTCCGATGAGCAAATATTTAGCAGTATCACTTTTCTCTCCTCCTCTCTGTCTCTGTCAGACTGGCCGAGTCCCGCTCCGAACCCGTCACTGACGATGCAGCTCTGAGTCGGCAGGAAGTCTCTGAGGAGAATCTGTTTTCTATCCGCAACAATGAGTTTGAATGACACGCGCACGGTCCGGAGCTGCCAAACTCGCAGCACCACGGAAATTAGACAGAAATCATAACCACGGGGCCCCAACAAGGAGACCAACAAACAACACAAAACAGCATTCATCACTTGGACAAACAGAGAAAAACACGCCACGCTTCCCGGTGCACAACCTGAATCAAAGAGGCTCTGTTTGATATTCGGTGGCTGCTGCAGAGAGGCCAGAATGAAAACCCTGATATCATGAACTGCTATTTCTGTGAATGCCTGCCAGTCAACACACACTCCCCTCAGTGTAAACAGCCATCTCCAGACATATTCAAATTCTAACAAACTGCCAGATGAAAGACGGTGCACACAACACTGCGAGGCGAGCGAGAATGACACATCTCTACTCAAAGGAAGTTCTTGTAGAAGATCGTGGGATGAACACTGTCTCCTTTTTAATCTAAAAAAAAAGTACTTTCACATGTGGAATCCGCTTGTAAATTCATATGAAGATTTTCTCTGCATCAAAAAGTCCAGAAATGTGTGTATATAAGGCTGTCATGTCCTCTCTGATCTTGGCGTTTGATTGCTAGAATTGCTAGAATAGCAATCAAACACCAGCAGCCACTGGAAGAAGTTGAGCGTCACCATTCAACTTGCTGTGATTCAACCATGTTATAAGCATATAGACACGCTTTACCCTTGGGTAATCTTTTTGCCGATTGCAAAATAATTGTGTTGTCACGAAAGGACAGAATCAACCTTGGAAAACGAAGAAATGTGGCTAAAAGTGTCACACAGTGTTTTCTTCTTTCCATCAAATCAAACATAAGCTCAGTTATTTTATTTTTATTTTCCAGCCGTTAAAAATTGAAACAAAACACAAGGAATGCTTACTTTGTTTATCCAAGAATTTTTAACCTCATCTCATGGCCTTCCCCAGCCGACAGTTTTGCTCAGTTTTCATGTAGGTGAAGTCTGTTAGATGTAGACCTAGGTGATTAGGTCTGTGCGACCTAATCACTGAAGTTAATGTCGGCTGTGTATGTTTCTGCAAACCAAGGATATGTTGAAACTTTACATTTGTTTATGTTGCAACCGTTTTAGGTTATATATCGTTGACAACACTGTGCTCATGGTCTGCCTAGGTTTAGGCACAAAAACCACTTGGTCAGGTTTAGGAAAAGATCATGTTTTGGATCAAAGAACCTGTTTTGGTCACCAAAATCCATAGTCTCCTTAAAAATACCCATTGGTGTGACACTTACAAATATTGAAACACGGTCTCAAACTGCAGTCACTGGCTTGGCAGTCTGCCACCATTCCCTCCACCTTCGGATACGAAAGTCAGGTCATTAACACGTAATGTGAACTTGATATCATACATTTTGCAGGAAAATGTCAATATACGCGTGATTTGTACAAATTTGTGGTTTGCAGAAATGTTAACTGCCGACATTTTGTCCTGGTGACTGGGCGGTATAGCAGGTGGAGATGTGGCATCAGATCATAAAGCTAATCCAAACTCATTAATATAAATGAATTAAGTTAAGGCAGAATTTAGCTGGTCTCATTTTGGACATGTGATAACAAACCAAACCATCACTATGACAACTGAGCAACATTTCCTGCTGAGGAAGGCCTTGAGATGCTTTGGACCTTGAAGCTCTCTGCAGTTACTCCGGTTACTCTGTTCAATCTGTCCGATTATTGGAGCGGCACTGCAGCAAACTAGAGTTTAGGGACCATCAGTAATGCTCTTCACGTTTAAAGGGGTACTCCAGTGGTTTAGTGCCGCAAATTCATTGAGTTGAGGGACTCAATAGAGACAGATTATGTAAGGAAGATTGAATTTGAAGCAACAGAGGCCCAAGAAAACCTCACCTGCAGTCCCTAGTCTGGGCCAACCTCCAAAATCAGTAGATCAAGAGAAGAAAAAGAAAAGGTATTTCTCTGTGGCACTCGTAATCTGTAGAGCGCTTACTTTCAACATCAACATTAGATCTTTAAACCCTCCCTTTACTCATAGCAAAACAAAAATGCAGAGTTGTTGAGTTTTGAGTTGCCAGGCCTGTCAGACCTCCCCCACACTGACCCCAGCAACTGTAGCTGACATCTACAGGTGACTTTGTAATGCCAACGTTAAGTCAAGCTTAAGGCGGCTTTTTCAAGACTCCTCCATACGAAAATGAACTGGATGGGCTTTGTTTCTATCATAACAAGAAATGAAAAACAATTTAATTTATATTTAAAGGTTTTGTCATTCTTGTATGCCTGTCCAACACCGACTACCGCGGCAAGCTTACTGAATAGTAAGCTGCTAATCATGATGAGCAAACTGAACTCGACGTGTAGAATTGATAGAGTGCCCCTTTAAGGTAAACAAACCTTAACCAGGCTTTAAAGATCCATTCAAAAAACAAACAAGACAAGCCTCACTGTCAACACCACTAAATCCATTGTTAACCCTTGCTTCATGTAAACAATGTCAATAGAGAGTCAATTTTTGAAAACACAACCGCAAACATGTCTCTTGCAGAAACGGACTGACGCCCCTGTAACAATTGAGTCCAACGCCGTCTTACTTGAACGCGTAACCAAAATGTCACGACCACTTTCCATTCAGCCCGCTGTACATAAGGATTACGTCAATGTCGCAGAATAGTGATGGTGTAAGGTCAAGAGGTCAACTGTATGGCAAGGCCAAACCTATTAGAGTACAGAAACCTATTTCCATACGCTGTATTTTTTCAACGTCAGCGCTGTGTCATTTATGTACGTGCACTGTTTCATTGTAAATGACGTAGGACGAATAGAATCAGGGTTTGTTTTTATTGTTTTTTTTAAAAAATTGATTATCACTCTTGTTGAGATGTGAATGTGTAGATGCTTGTGTGTTTCGCACTAGGTTAGACGATTTGTACAAATGTAACGTGGTTTTTGATTCAGCAGGATTCGCTTTATATTTTTGCTCCAAAATATCCATTAGCAACCCACGTGCTGTATACAACGTATGAATTATCCTGTTCTCAAGTCAGTAATCACCTTTTTTCACACATTTTCCACTCTGTGCCACACAATGCGCCCTCCGTCCCTTCGCCCTCCGCAGATTATTTTTATCCGCCCGCTCGGAAGATGTACGCTGTCAAGAGGATATTATATGGCGCCTCAGTCTGGCTGAAGTGGTCTTTTCGCTCTGTATTCATGGCGTCGTGGCTGAGAATCATTGTGACGGCACGGGGGTGGGAGGGTGGCGGGGGACTCGGTGTTGTTGTCATGACACCCGCTGCCGAATAATTGGATGGCTTATCAGGTTACGCCACGAAGCTTAATTGCATTGTTTCGTTCCTGACTGGCAGAGACGCCGGCCGACACTGCATATTCGAAAAAAGGGAAGGGAGAGGATATCAAAAATAACCCTCCAGCACGTCTGTGTTCGCGCCTCGGCATCGACTGTCAAGTTCAAGGTCAAAATGCGGCGGCGTCGCCTTCTTTCTCATCAGCAGAAGTGATTTTTACCACATTTTCCAACCTTTATCTGCGCCGTCATTGACTGAACCGATTGATTCATGCTTCACTATATCCGCTGATTCAGTGCTATTGAGTGATATCTGGAGATGGGCTGTCATCCAGGAGTTCTCAGACCCAGCATCGGTTTTTCGATTGTGAGTGTTTTGTTTCTGCACGGTTTCACCACGAGGCAGCGCTGGTCGATATATCACACTTGGATCACCTAGTGTTGCCCTTCCCTAATCGATTTTCAAGCAATCCCTCATCCTTATTTAGAACTGATGGATCCCTGTATGAGTTATGTTATGGGACGGAATCGATCTGCTGCACTGTACAGGCACCCAAGAGTTTTGTTCCGCGTAGCCGGAATGATGTTGTACAGCGCACTGATGTGGCCAGATTCCCAGCAAAATCTTGCAAATCTTTTGGCGCGGGCGAGACTTTTTGTTTCCCATGCAGGAGGGGGCACTCGGAGGTATAACATGCCAATTTGAGTCCGGAGCGCACTGAATACAAATCAGCCTGTGACGGTTTGAGGCCAGGAATCATTTGAGGCTTGTAAAAACGGGGAAAAGAGGAGAATCGTCTGATAAGCTATTTACTACCCAAATTAACCACTGACGTTTACAGTATCGGTTTACTCTTTCAAAGAAGGTGCTTATTTTCTATCTATGCAATTAGTGGGTTTCCAGCAGTGTTGTGATATTATGATAATAGGAATTTGTGTAAACAGCGCGAGCAGTCGTCCTGAACTGTGTAAAAACATGTACAGAATTTGGAAACTGTTATGGTTTGGTACATATTTATGCTTAATAAAAGACTTTTTACAAAACTGTCATTGCACTCAGGGGCAATTCTTTCACTTGAGGCCGCTTGCAGAAGCCTCAAAGCTTCCGCTGCCTTTCAACGATACAGTTCAGCCTTCAGTAGCGCTAGACGGTATGACTACAATGTGTGTTTTTCTTCCAGCAAATCAATTTGATTTTCCAGGAATGCTCTCCGACTCGATCAATAACGAGCTTCAGCACATTAAATAACCACAAGCTCAGTCTGCAGAAATCAAACATCTGAGTGTGTGAGGTTTTGATTTACAGCGGTCTTCACAGAGCTCTCCAGTTTGAACATGAAATTGAATTAATTATGTGTCTCTCTCTCTCTTTCTCTCTCGACTTCGGTTGATCCAAACCAAGGACGATTCTCTTGTCTGTTCGTCTGATTGACGCAATCACATCGACGCCTCTGTTCGCTCAGCCCACTGCTGAAAACCTGAAAGGGTGAACACCAGGTGCAGGCAGAAATGTCAATATGAGCTTTGATGAGAGTTTACATATTTGTGCACCATATGATTAAGTGAATCAAACCGGCAGGTTGTTGTTGTGAATAGATTCTATAACCAAGGCAATTCAATTTCAGGTACAATTTATATGTAATGATTTCTCACACTGCAAGGTGAAGAATTAAGTAATTGCAAAATGGAAAAAGAAGGAGTCAAAAGTTCAGATAAGAGCTGTTTTCCCCTCCGTGCTCTGCTGGTATAAAACCCGGTCTGCTCTGACGTGGGTGTGTTTCCGTGAGATGACAGCGCGAGCTGAGTGTTTGTTTAGTCTGATGACTGTTTACAGAAGTATGCAAATCTTTTAATTACTGGAGACGTGGTGCCTCCAGTCCCATCACCAGGCTGTGCAGGGCCGACAGAGAGATTCTTGGAGATCACTCAAGGTTTCACCCAGATGTTTATAACTAAAGTCCAGCTGCCTATGATACAGCACTTAGGACTCAAATTGATATGTTATTGACGAAAAATGCTTTTTTGCTTTTTAAGGTTATATATATGGGTAATTTATGGTGTTAGACCGTCTGGATAAGCGTGTAATTAGTCAAATATAGCCAAAACTAAAAGCTATCTCTAAAATATAAGGGCACAGTCACCGACAACTGCAGTTATTTGATAGTTAGTCATTGCTGTAGCTAGCTAATTAGCTCACGGCTCAGTTAGCGAGTAGACACCGCGGGGACCGAAAGGGCGGGCAGCGGCAAGAAGTCGGGCATCAGCAGCGGGCTAAAACAAGTAGTGTGTAGAGCTGGAATATTTTCACATCTCACTCTGTGAATTGATTATTTATTGCGAAAAAACCAAAGGTGGTCCGGAAAGGAAAACCAAGACTCTGTTGGTTTTGTTGGTTTGTCGACCTTCAATGTCGAAAATTTTTTTTTTTTTTTTTTTTTTTACCACAGTGAACAACAGTTGCTTTTGAAAAGGCTCGACAGCAACGAGTAGGGAATGAAGCAGACTATTTTGATTAATGAAAACTTGTGAATTTTAGGAGCAAGGACATTTTTCTCAACACTGATTTGTTGTATTGTTATGAACGAGGCTTCAAAACGTTCGACGCATCCCTCATTCAGACGTCAGTGATTCAGAGATAAAAATGGATAAATGCGAATACATCCTTTTATTAAACTTTCATCAACCTGTCCACTCTGGTCTGCCTGCATGGAGGAAGGTGGTGAGTTGGAGCCACTGAAGGACTCTACTCTCTAGTTACATACCTGTCTTTCGGAAAAGGAGATCAAAACCTGCACTTTGATATTTCTCAGAGATCCCACCGGACACTGAGAGGGTTACTCTGTGTTATTCTGTGTGATGAATCAACAAACCACAGCTGCTTGCACACTGCGTCTGTCTGTCTGTCTGTCTGTGTGTTTGTGTGTCTGTGTGCTGCGGTGACAACAACTCACAGCACCTTTCTTTTAAAAAGGATAATGGCTTTGTTTTGATCAGTGTGCACGCGACTGACTGAGGACGCTGAGTCAGTGACAGGGAGCCCGTCTGCTTTCTGCTCTGCTGTGCTGTGAATCTCTGGCAGATCTGCGCTGGCTGCAAAGCACCTGAATGTCACGTCTGCAGAGCAGACAGCAACGAGTCATGAAGCCTGTTTTTATGCAAGTGTAGTTTGATTTAGACAATATTTCATGTTAAGGCGGTGTTATGCTGATATAAAGAGAACAATGGATTGGCTGACGATACATTTCCTCTGTCAAAACAGCATTGTTGCCTTTGGCTTAACATTTCTATTAAATGAGTCGTAAGAAACATAAATAAGATCTATTACAAACTATTACAGAACTCAATACCATTTCTAAGGATTGCAACTGACTAGCTTTTAATTCAGGAATTCTTGTTTAACTTTGGGGTTGAGATGTTCATTACCGATAGGTCTAATTCGTGTCCTGGGATCAGCTCCTTCAGCATTCATGACTGTGTAATTAATTGCTAATTGGCCATTTAACGCAATTTTGAAACGGCTAATTAGCCACTGACAAGGCGTTTCCACGCTGTGCTAATGGCTTTATGTTGTGTTGGTAATGGCTCGACCGTTTGATATTGAGAATCCGCTGATATCGGCTGGTGAAGGTCAGATATGCTGATGTTTTATTTAACTGCTGCAACAGAGAAAAAGGGGCGTACGGAGGGCAGTAACCTGCTGCCAATATTTCCCTTTGCAGTCGGAGGTATGACTGAGCAGATTACCGCCGTGAGCCACCTGATGTCCAGTTTGTGTTATTTGTTTTGATGCATTTGCAGAGAAGAAGTGCTATGAAACATTCTTAATGTGCAACAGGAGGAGGATAAATGGCCGGATTCATAGAAAAATATATTACAAACTTACTGACAGCACACCGAGAAAGCCTCATTAAACATGACCAGTAATACCTGTGGGGTTTTTAAGTTTCAAAAGACATACATTCTTACTTCCATTCCTCTCGTTCGTCTATTTTCAGCTCCGTTACTCAGGCAGAAATACATGGAAGTAAAGACGGAGAACAGGAGGAGGAGGTTGCTAATATTGCCGCGCATGGGAACCAAGGGCGGGCTGCAATAATGAAAAGCAGACTCCTATGCAATGCCTGCATTGAAAACATCTATTTATATATAGACGCGGCATACATCGGGATCTCTGACTCACATCTAAAAATCTCACCAAAGCTTATCTCGGGCCATAACAACGGCCCATAAATCACCCAAACAACTAATGGAAGGAAGAAGCCCGCAGCGCTGAGAGAGAGTTATATGAAAAGAGAGAGAGAGAGGGAGAAAAGATGGAGGGTGGAGAATATTAGTTATTAATCCCTGGGACGCTGTAATCACTTTCTATTTTTAAGCCGAGCTGTATCCTTAGATACTTCTGCGTAATTACTTTTGTGATTAGGAGCATTCTGGTTTAAAGGCCAGGTATAATGGCTTGCTGAACTGCAGCAGACCGACCTGTCTCAGAACTTCGGGTTCATTGTGGATAATTGTGGTATATGTTGGTGAGATAACTGCAGTTTTTACAATGGAGTAAAGAGAACATATGAATACGGTAGCTTCAGCCACCAAAGGGCCAGTCCTGTTACGTTTCCCATGTCTGACCTGTAAATTTGTCCAAACAGTTGACTTCTTTTTCTCTGCTTTGCTTATTAGTTTTGATGACTGAGAAACAAACATTATATCTATTAAAGTACAGAAAAAAACAAAACAAAGCACCTTTTAAATCTTAGAAATAGGTTTTCAGTTCAATTCTCGTGAATTCCCTCTGCTCAAACTGCCCGGATTAAAACGAAATGATGTGTATTTTTGTGCTTGACAACAAACACAACTCATGAACGGGCCAATTAGTGAACAATATAGCCAAAGGGCCAGAATTGGTCTCCAAGCCACAAGTTTAGTATGTCTGGCATAAACTGCAGTCTCTCCGTAAATCTCAACGACTGCTACGTAAATCTCAAATTCTCAAGCTCGTCACTGTGACACTCAGAGTGTTACTCCCACTGCACTGATACACGGACGTCACTTTATACACTTAATATTACTTTATATCACTGCCATATACTATAGTTACTCTTACTGTGCATTCTGTGGCTGCAGCTAACGATTATTTTTGCTGTCAATTAATCTTTCGACCCCCCCCTGTTAAATCGATTAGTTGTTGGATTTATAAGATGTCAGAGAAAGGTGAAAAATGTCAATCAATGTATCCAAAAAATCTCCTCAGTCTGTCCTCCCCTCATTTACTTACCTAGAGTTTAGTAACCCAATCACGAGTTAGCTACTGCCGGCCTGGGTTGTCGTTTCATCGTTTTGTGGTTTTGTATACCGTCTAGTTATTTTTGCACTGTAAGGCTAACGTGACAGATTAACTGTGTTCTCTTGAAGCACTTTAAGAGGAACACAAATTGAAAATTATTGCAACCGTTTTAAAGGTGCTGTCTAAGATGTAATGCACCTGGTGTCCCATCCCAAAAAAAAAAAATACAGCCGGAGCGAGAAAATGCTAGCGGTGTGCACAAAATATTGTACACGTCACCATTTATTGTAGCACTTTTAATACACTATATGTCTTTAGTAGTTTACAATAATTTTAACTGTATCATTAATTTGATGCATTTTGAAATTATTGCCCGCGTCAAAACACGTCTTGAGAAGCGACTTGGCACACATTTTGTGCACAGTGCCATTTTTCTAATGAACCGTAAGCCTTGGCCAGCAGTTAATGCTCATTTAAACAGCTGATGAGCAGTTCGTGCACAGTGGAAGTGATTTATGCATTTCAGTGAGACAGACTCCATTACATTAGCTGCAACGTAGTAATGGGACATTCAAAAGGTTTATTTTACACTTCAGGAAATACAATTGTCAGGAAAAATGTACAAGATTTACTGGATGATAAAAGATGGCGCCCTGTTTTTCTAAAAGCAGGTGAAATAGAAGGAAACATTAACAGCGTCACAGAACTGCAATCGTGTTTTATTTCTCCGTTTTTGGCATCTAACTTAGAATGCACATCGAAACGCTATTCTACAGGCGAATGACCTGCATGCAACTTCATTTTTAGTAAATGAATGAAATATGCACAGACATCATGTTTGTTATGCATGAAATGTGAAAAAATACAATGCCATCCAGAAAACGGTACGTTTTCATTTCAATAATTAGAAAATATTACATGTTGTTGTGGTGGCTCTTGAAAATGGATCTCGGATATATTCGCACTCTCTCCATGTTCACACTCTTCCCGGATAATGTACACATGTGATTGGACGATATATTAATACTATATGCGATTGGGGAATGTTGGTTTGTTTAAAGCTGAGTCGCCCGTAGCGGGTGGACAAGGGGTCTAATCGCACATGCCGATATCAAAAATACACTGCGTATTTAAAGTCACGAAGACAGGCCTCCCAGAGATGATACGTCATATTGTGTGTTTTGTATTGCAATAACATACCAAGCACCTGGCAAAGACATCAGTGTTAACTGCACCGTCGGTTAACATTACTTTAAGTTCTATCAAACCTACAGGAGGAGGTTTCTGTTAGCTAACGTACTGTGCGGTGGTGTATGGGGGGGGGGGGGTGTCTGTAGGTTATTGTTTCCCAACAAATACTCTGTGCATGCATGTGCGTCTTTTGCAAGACAGCCTTGGCCAACCTTTATTCACTGATGATGACCCACAGAAACATTTCTGTCAGCTTTTTCCCCTCATCAGTGAGAAAGGTCGGGAATGCATCGATGGTGGAAGAGAGAGAGGATTCTAACGGGACGAGGGGTTCCTTCTTCTCAGACTTCGATGATGTTGATGGACGGCACAGAAGGATGAAACTGCAACAGACAGGAGGGATAAGAATCACGGTTAACATTTCTTCAATTCAATAAAAAACTTTGATCACGGAGAGACAAATAATGATCTAATACTCTATGTGGAAGAAAAAGAACCCAGGTTGTATTATTAAAATGCTGGAAGTTATTACTAGTCTGCATGCCACTGTAGTAAAAATTTAGTAATTGTCGCACCTCACACCATTTTTCATTTGTGCGCTGCAAGCTAATGCTAGCAAGCTGTAACAATAAATGTCAAGTGGCAAATTATTTTCTCAGTTATTTAAAAAATAAATGAATTGGTTCCGTAAGAATTGAGGAACATTTAAAATAAAGACCTATATATGTTGTATGAAATCCATGGCAGTTTTTAATTAAGGGACTTTTAAACATATTTTTCATAGTTACATATTTTTTTTCAAGTGTTAAAGAACCAATGTATTTATGTTAATGCATAGTTGTTGTTTTTTTTTTTATTAAGATATAGTTTTAGTTGACAAAAATTTGGCCCTGCTCTGCCTCCGTACTTCCTCTCTCTTGCATCAGCCATTTGTGAGAGTGTGTTAGTTCCCCGAAGGACTTTTGCCTTCATGAAACTGAACCAACTGCACTCTTGACTGACACCAGAGAGACTCACTGAAGTCTTCATCAGAGCCTTTCTGACAGGAACATCAGATCAACACCACCTAATGAGGACTGGACGGAGAGATAAGCCTACGTAATGCCAACAATTGCCCCCCAGCTAATTCAAATGAGATGACTCAGTGTGTTGCTACGTTGAAATCTGCGGCAGAGGTCGACACTCGCAGCGCGTTATTGATTCGGTCGCGGCCTCATTACTGCTAAAATCTGTCCACTGCTATCTGTTATTTTTTTTAAAGGCATCTCTCACATATACAAAACTTCACCAGTGACTCAATTTCATTTAATCTAATTTTTTACAAACTTATTTCCACCGGTGATAACAGTAAATTATGGTCCTTGGACCTTTGGTTTCTCTTTTTTTTTTCTTTTTTTTTTTACTTCATGGAGGTTTCATTTACAAACCAATTACAGTAGATGTCATTGTTTGTATTGAATTTTAATCATGCAAATTGTTGCTGTTAATCTAATGGACATTAGACTGTGCAGAGGAGAACAGCGCAGGGCCCTTTACTGCGAGAGCAAGTTTGACATAGCCGAGCTTTCTTTGGGTGCGCCGGCTCGACAAAAACCTAAAGCTTCAGCCAGAGATGATAAGTGTCACGACGGAGGTTATCAACTTGTTTCCAGACTCCGTCTACCAGGGAGCACGGCAAAGGCACTCAGTCGTCAGTGAGAGGAAAAACACCCTTGCAAATAGAATAAAAACATATTTTTGCAAAGATTTTCTCCATCACTGTTGGATGTTCCTGGGGCTGAAAAAAAACCTGCAACGCCATACGTGCGACTGTGATTACGAGGCTCTATTTGGCCACATTAATATGATGGTGCAGCTCAACAAGTTTACATACTCTCGTGTAAACGTGTATGGCCCGTGACTTGATTATAGCATGACGCTATTTCCAAAGTATTTGATAAGAAAGCCATTTTTCGGACGATTTCAAGCCTAAACTCTGGTGGTCATAATGGTGGCTTTAGGCTCAACACACCTCGCTCACCCACACATCTTTGCTTCATATTTCACACCCCTCGCGAGCGAGATAAACCCTCACTGGAAAATGTTTAGTCATTCGCCCAGCATCATCTTGCAATGAATCCGTCCCTAATTGTGGCATATGAGCTTTTTTTTGTTTTTGTTTCCCAGCCTGTGCAGCAGAGCCAGATGCTCCTGTATTCTACAAACCTACAGTAATCACGTTAATATCCGGCGTAAACAAGTTTGCCGCTGTGAAGTGCCAAAAGAGGTGGCGGGGCACTTGATGGCAGTTGGCCGAGCTCGCAGATTAGATTACGTTCATTTTATTATTCACTGGCGGGGGAAAGTGCTTCTGCAGCATGGTGCGACATGAAAACAAAAACATTACATGTGCACATCATCAGCAGGAAAAAACATTTTGATATATTTCAGTAGGATAAAGCACATGGCATGCCAAAGTGTCTGCTGTGAAGATGGCCCACGGTAATCCACGTAGATGCTGCTTCAAAGGTGTTAGGGGAATGTGGAGAAGGATGGTGTGCAGGTTTTTTAGTGTGCAGGAAATTCATTGATTGTGACTGTGACAACCACTCTGCATTCATTCAGAGGAGTCATTCTCACCTTGCTCCTCAGCAGCCCTCCGCTGTGGTGCTCCGGCGTGCTCCTCTCGGACGACGGCTTGGCCTTCTCCTTATTGTTGCTGGAGTCGTTGTCCTTGATGATGTCATACTGCCGGCAGAAGAGGGCAATAACAGCTGCATACACACACACACACACACACATGCAGGGAAAGAGGATAGGAATTCAGTCATGAGGCGGCAACTGTCACTCACAGACATGTCACCACTTCCTCTAGCGGAGCACGTTGAAAGGCCATGCGGATAACGGAATTCTGCTCCCGAGGGACGAGGCGATGTCCGCGTCTTTATCTGAGAGCTTGGAAGACAGTAATTCTCCATAGGGTTTTTGTTTTTCTTACATTCTGCAGTCTGCCAGATGCAGTTCTGCCTCCAGTTTGGGATGAGCACCGTATGGCCACAATTCATCAATTTAATTCAATAAAAAAAAAAAAAAAAAAAAAAAAAATGTTATTTATATCCGAGGGGCGATTAACTTCCTTGCTCGGCTGAAGGTCCATTAAATATTCAGATACTGATATACAGTTCTGGTAATGAAAACTGTGCGTAGCATAGCATAATTAATTTAATTGCCAAATTATTATTCATGTATGACATGTAGCTTCAAATAGCACTATTTGAAGCTACAAGTCATTTACGTTGGCTTGTTTCACGGTTAAACTGCAGCTGCGTTTGTGTAATTGGTTGAGTCGTTTGTCTGCCATGTTTGACATGTTGCATTATATATGATTTAAAGCTCAATCAAAAACTAACCTGACAGCCAAGTAAAAAGAAAAAAAACAAACATTGCAAAGCACTGAGCAGCTACCGCTTACTACATAGAAACTTTTAATGATGCAGCAGATGAGATTGCGTCGAATCAAAGCATTTACCTGAGTAGCTTATAATTACATTCTCTCTCTTTTTCTTTTTTTTCCCTTTTTCCTAGACCAAGCAGCGCGAAGTCCCAGAGATAAAAAAGATAAACGATAACGATGGAAAAAAACGACAGAAAAGAACAATTAAACACGTGAATAAACAAACTATGTTATGCAGATGATGAATTTGCTGTTTGATGCATCAGAAGATTGTGAGAGGACGAGGTAGATCTGACTTCAAACTGGCCTGGCTGCAAATGAGCAGTCCATTATGAATACGCCACCACACGAGGTGTTTTTGTTCTTTCACTCCCACTCTCCACAGCCTCCACAGTGTTACTGTGGTTTCTCTCATTAGTATTATTTAACATCTCACTCTGGTGCTCGGGGGCGGGAAACCCTGCTCCTGGCAGCCTGTCAGATATGCCACTTCTCATTGTGCCTCAACACTTCATTAATCAGCACGAATTTCCTCAAAGGAGGAGCAAATCTGACTGGGACGGAGAGAGCTCGGATGCAGAGGATGCTCAGGAGAGCGTGATGTGTTTTTGACATCGCTGACGGGGAAAAAAGCCTTAAAGAGACGGGATTTTCAGAGCAGCTACATTTCTTTCTGAGTGCGTGGTGCTTTACTTTTTTGGACTCTTGTAAGGGATCCTATAGGTCCTGTTTTAATGATTTGTCTGGTTATTTATTGATTGGTGTGTGAATGTACTGATGTGACTACAAGCTGATCTACGGTGGGAAACCTCTCTCTGATGTGTGTCATTAGTCTCCATCACTGAGGCTGACAAATGTTGACAATTTGCACAGAGGTCCAATTATATTTTAGCTTATTAAGCGTGAATTTAATGTAATTTCACTATTGATAACAACAGATCAATAACCTCTGAGGCTTGGCACTGGATTTATAGATATTACATCTTATTGGATTTAAAATCGGCCTATTAATAACCTTCAAAAGGTCAAAGAGTAAGACTCACGTCTGTAGATCAAACATTAATCATGTCCTTCAGCTGCAACACTGATCTTGATATTAAGTCAGAATTCTGTACATTTGTTGTTATTTATGGTAGCAAAAGTGCCTGAAGACGTTTAAGGTACTTCTCTGTCAGACTGAACATTCAATCATACATTTGCAACGCTCAAAAGTGTCTTGAGAAAATAATATCCTTAGTTATTATTTATTCAGATTTTTAGACACAAAAACTTGACTAATTGGTTTTAACCGGTCCGTTCAGGTCAGATAAGACGATCGTTGGCTTGGCAACACAAGCAACCCGGCAACTGTGACTTCAGTATTGTTACATCGTCATTATAAGCTCACTGCATCGTAGCCTTCCGTACCCTCAGGAGTGCATTTAGTTTCTTGTTCTTTTCTGACTTAGATATCAACAACACACACACAGTCTTCAAGCTCACCTGCCCACATGACCAACACCACCACGATTATGATCATCTCTCCCGTTTGGAGATGCCGGGACTTGTCCAGGCCCTGCACAGTGGGGTCATCTAGGAGGAGAGAGGACAGACGGTAAATACAGACTATTGAAGTTTTTGCTGAACATGTTGTCCTTGTATGAACTGGGACAAAATATGAGATGCATTAAATTGCAATCCACATGACAAACTGTGGGCTCAAACATTACTGTAGAACTGAAGCACCAGCGTATCTCAGTGAAAGCTGAACATTAACCTTAACGTATTGTAGTTAGTGTAGCGTGCAGAGATGAGACACATAAGATGACGGGCGAAAATGGGGACTGTTTATCCCTCATGACTGTTATTGCCGTTTAACGAAAAACTGTAGTAGTCAGAAAATGTGGCGGGCATTACCACATGTCATTCCTGAAGCATTAATCCTCCTTTAAGTGGATTGACTATGAGCCTATTTCCATTCCTGCCCCCCCCCAAACTATCTCTTTACCCGCATGGATGGAACTCTTCCAGAGCGCCACTCTTCCCAATTGCCTCTTTTTAGTGAATCAAGTTGTCAAGAAACTGGCCCCCGGATGCCGGGCCGTCAGCTCTCTTCACATGATAGCTATTCGGGGAGCGGGGTCAACTACACTGCCACGTTTTCATGTTGGTAGTCTGGGCATGTGAGAGGAGCGAGGGGGGTGACAATTAAAAATGACCACAAATCACAGGAAGAGTGCTTGATGCTGATTTGTTCAATATCCAATTAAACCTGTCAAACTGAGTGGAAGGAACTATATTCACAACACAGTGTTTTTCTTATTTTCTATGTTGTGATGATTAAAGAAACTGTCTTTTAATCCTTCAGAGGATTCACCTTCCCAGTGTTTCATTTTGTGCTGCCAAACCACAGTCATATGTTCCAGCTGCTGAATACCCAAAGGTATAAAAGGTAGAACAGACAGAGTTGACAACTCTATATCTCCCTTATCTACTCCAGCCATGTCCACCAGCTAGCCTTGTTATTAACTTCCTAATACAATTAACAGTAAAAACTGAGGTTTCAGGTTCTGTAATACACATTAATTGTTTCCATATTTATAAAAAACAAATTTCATAATTTTAGGGAAGCCTAGAAGGGGCGTGCTCCCCGAGATGACAAGCTGATTTTTACTTTATCTCAAGTTAGCAAATCTGGTTTTCTTGCGATAATGCTTTTAATTATTTCGTTAGAAAACAAAAGGGCAATTTCTTGAGAACAACTTCATAAGATTCCTGAGAGTGCGGCATGAAATACACACAGCCCTCACATATTCAACTCGCGATCTCACAGGATTCAAAATAAATAATTTCAAGCATGGCCGTCTTTGCAGCTTCTGTATATTCCCATTGCACAGAGAGCTCCAGAGTTCATATCCAGGCTTCATATTGCACTTAAATGCCAAATCAGGACAAGTTCTTTGGTTTATTAATCCTGCATGTCCTCTATCTGTCCAAAACCAATCCAAGTCACAAAGTTCTTCTGCATATATGAGAAGTTATGTCGAGTTGCTTGTAGAATGTATGACAGTACATCAGAGGCTTTTCAGTAATGAGGCTTTCGTATCCTGCATGCCTTTCCTACTGAACCTCTTGTTCTTGTTTACATCGTTTCCGGTTGATTTAACAACCCGATGTTCACTTCAAAAGTGCTTCGGTACACGCAGCAACACTGATACATCATGTATGTGTTCATATTTGATGTTATAGGTTTCATACCGCGGAGAGAGTGAAGAGAATTTCCAGATGGCCTGAATAACATGTCCTGCTGCTGCGTCATACATATTTCATACAATATGCCGTGTGATGCTCTGCTGGTGGAGATTGCGGTGCCTCTGGTTGCACACCAAAGAGATTGTGCTGAGATAATTAGTCGACCTCCCTTCCGCTCACTCTGAATCCCGTCAGACGTTGTTTGTGGCTGCGAACTATGTCACAGTGACGCATCATGTGATTTATTCTTGTATTATGCGAGCGTGAGGTTGAGCAATTGAGTTTTTTAGGTGGGTTAATACCAGTGCTGTGAGCATTTTCTGCTATCACACTTCTTCTGACAGTAATTGGATGTATGTTCTTACTTTTTCAAATTAATTAGCGCAAAATTGTGGACAACTGCAGAAGACAGCAAACAATTGCAGCCTATTCCTCTGATTTTCTGTTATATGATGTACGGTAAGTTTAGCCAGTGTGAGCTTGCTTTTTATCGGAGGGATTGTAATGTTTCTATAGAAATACAGTGTGAGATAAAGAAACTTTGAAACTTTCTTCAGACATGATTATTAACTCCTGTGGCAAAGCTCAGTTAACATGTGCATCTAGCGTCGTGTCTGTCATCTCCTACTAAATCTTACTGTCTGACCAAGACAATACAAGTGTAGCATACAGTTGGAAATGTTTTAAACACGATAACATAATGTAGCAATGACTAGACTTTAAAAAGTAACAAAAAATGTACTTTCCTTCAGAAATGATTACTTTTATATGCAGTAATTCATAAAGTAATTCAATTAATTTTGAGAGGACTAGTTAATGTAACTAATAACTAATTTTCAGTAACATGAACACAATGTTTATTATAGCAAATAAGTGAAGATCAGAATAAATGAGAGCAAATTTTAGATATCAAGTTGAATCAACAAGTGTTCAGTCACACTGACAAAGAGCAAACCCCAAATTAGTTTTCGTTTCCTCAGTTTGAAGAGGCAGATTTTCAATTAGCACATAGAAATTACACAAGAATTCTCCCGTGGGCTGGAATAAATCAAATTTCACTGTAAGTATACCGGGGATAGAGACTGAATACTAACTTTCAACTCAAAGCAGTAAATCATCACAGCTGAAAAGACTTATTTAGGTAATATGTTACAATTTAAAGGATGCATCAACTATCAAAAGAGTTGCAGATCGTTTTATTGTTATCTACCGATAAATTAAATGCTCATAAAAACATTCCTGCCAAAAGGTGTCTCTCAATCAACAGAATGAAAACAAACGACGTGGTTTGATGACATCACGACATAGCGTTGGGTCCATCAGTCTATCTGACGTGATTCTGGCAAAAATGTTATTGAAAAATGTTTCTTTCCTGTTTGCTCAGTTCCTTCCTCACTGTCTGACTTATCATCTGATGTTTCCCCGGAAGTCAAATAAGAATCTACAGCCTACTTTTAAGTGAATAAAAACACGGATTTCTTTATTTGAACATTTGCTCGAAAAGTCTGGGATAACATAAGAACATATATACACAAATCAACAAAATATATAGCGAAGGTTGAGTCGTTTTTATACATTTTAATGTGGATAAGGCTAAACAGATCTTAACCAGTTGTTTTCACCTCTAAAATCATTATGGAAAGTTGTGGAATTGAAGCCAAATGTAATGCAGAGAGCAAACAGTGTGTAGGATGCCTTTTGTCTCGTGTGTTAATGGGGAGCCTCTGTGTAGCTTCTGACTCAGCACAGACAGTTTGGCATCTCTTTGAAGTATCACACAGTAATTGTGTCTAAGGGGACCTCCTACCTGGTTAGCTCTGACTGCTCAAGGCATTCATCGTTTGAAAAATATTCTCTTTCTGCTCTCCCGTGTGAAGCAGCTTGACAGCTCGGTGGCAGCGGGGTGACATTTTAAGCAGTTTCACGTCTTTTGTTAGGGGAGCGATTTATATAATGTTTTCGTATTGACATCACAATCCATGGTAACAAATAAAAAAACCCCATCATAATTATCATAACTTTTGTCACAAATATCAAATAAGTATTGTATTCTTCTATTTAGAAAACTCCCTTCTTCATTCTGGGATGATACCACTGTGAAATTCATTCAGTTTAACTTCTTCAAAAACATGTTTATTTTGCAAATACACATACTCAAATGTTGCTGTAATTATAGATCAATAATACAGTCTCAATGCCAGAACCCTGCTCCTCCAACCACAGGACAACATGCGCTGTTGAAGGGAAGGCAGAACACAGAAATATATACTCTGATTCAAAGCTTTCCATGAAACTAATGGAATTGAAATTGACATATTGATCCTGAGGGGAAAGAAAACAACCACGGTAGCCTGTTTAAATTCAAATTCTCCAATAACACATGGTGGTTGTATCTTGCCAGGAAAGGCTTTTATATGAAATAGATGGATTCTGAATCTGGCCAGGTATAGATTCAGCGGCGTGCGCACTAATGTGTAATCACATTATCAAAGAGAATTGCACTGAGCAGAAAAATAAAAGCATTATTGATTCATGAGCGTCATCCCTCTAGCTCTCCAGAATGCCTGGTACGTACTGCAAATCAATTTAGTTTCGATAGGAGGGCACTTGGCTGTGACAAAGGATCTCTGAAATGGACCAGTGATGCCGGAGCCGGTTAGATTAAAAAGGCTTTTAAGGGAACAATGGTCAGCGGCACGATCCTGAACAAAGAAAATGTCATATTAAAATGAAGATGCAGTAAGGTTTATGGGGAATACATGTGTTGTTTTGTAGGAGGGAAAACATTGTAAACACCCCTTCAGAGCAGGTAAAAGCTTGTTAAGGGAAAACGAAGGAAATTCATCTTCAGTGCTGGTAGGAATCAATATTGATGCTGCAAAGCAGTATGTAGTAGAACAGTTAGAACAGTCTAGTTTCTTGTGTTGCCGACCATCAATGGCCTTGATTTCCAACACTAAATTAGAATAAAAAACATTCTTACTGCCACCAAGAAGTTTCTGTTTTCACTTGCTTGTTTGTTGCTTGGTTTGTTGGTTGGTTTGTCAGAATGATTACACAAAAACTACTGAAAATATTTCCACAAATCTTGAATGCCAGAGTAGACCCTATTAACTCTTGGAGTGGATCATTGTGATCCAGGATTTTTTCTTGCTTTCGACATTTACATTAAATTCTCTGGGAATATTGCAAGAAAAAAAAATCTGGCGTATTTACGTGACTTGTATCTATGAGCGAGTTACAGAAAGCAACTGAGTGCCATTCTAGTTAGGCAGGTTAGCCACATTCCACATTAGCTGGCTTATGCAAAGATGTGTTCAGTTAAGAAGGGAGCTAACCGGCGTCCCGCTTATACCTTATCTTTGTAGTAGTTTATTAGTTTATGCGAAGTTTACACCCACCTAGATGACAGCCATTGATTTGCGGACTACCCTGGCCAGATGTGACCATATTTGAAATTGTCGAGCACATTCCGATTGGATCTGACTGAAAAACTGAAGACACACCTTGGTAGCATCTTGTCAATTACAAGGTGGCCAACCCGAGAATCATACCCTCTATTTTACTGTAAATGAGACCATAATTTACAAAATGAACATCATAATGTATTAAAGAAGACTTGAAACTAGTGACGGAGACCATAAACTCACTAGGAGACTACTTATGGGGTGATAAATCTAATTAGAAGTAGGGTCATTTTCTCATATGCTTACATACAATTGAACCAGTGGAGTCACCCCCTGCTGACATTAGAAACAATGCAAGTTTAAAGCACTCTCACATTTCCTTAACTTTTCAGAACTGAAAGTACTGTCCGTATTTCATACTGTCATTGGTTTATAAAGGATTGGAAACACAGACAAAAAACAGATACATCTTCAAACAATTAACATGCATGTGTTTTTATCTACTCAATACTCATATGAACTTTATTTGTGTGGCACTTTTTAAGAAACTTTTTTTAACGTTCTTGTATAAAGCCTCAGGCAGCACTGTTATGTGTTATTGTTTTATGTTGTTTTACTGATCACATCAGTGGTGTAATATTCCATCACACTCGAGGAGTTAATTGGGTTGCTCTGTTTGTCTCTATAATCATTCAGCCGGGGTCTTTGTGTGAAAGTGGGATAAAAATATCACAATATTAATAGGCTGTCTATTAAAGGAACATTAGTCATAGCTGCTATGTGTGGACTTGTCCCAGGTGATCTGTGCACCATGTCTACAATAAATTTGCCAACAATACCAGAGTCAAAATACAGAAATATACACAATATACAGCCAAACATGAAAAGAGAAGCTGAGTAGTACACTTGACAAGAGTTACATAAAATACATTTGAAGCGATTGGACTTTGAATCTGGGGCACGAAGAGTCAGCAGTGCGGGCATTGGATTTATGGAAAGCTGACACTGATTGCTTCTACACTTAGAAAAGACAAACTCCCACAAATGAAGCTCATCCACCGAACTGGCTGTTTTTTCTGACCCACTTGGATGACTCATGGGGCGGCTACAAATCCTGATTAATGGTGCAAGTGGATTTTTTCTTCAAAAAGTGTTGCGGCACCAGGCCTCAGTCTTTTTTTTTGATCAGCACTTTGTTCAGATATCGTTAGCTTTCTGAAATCCATTGCTTTTAACTTAGAAAAATAAGTGCAGAAAATCATTTCCTGAGTGTTTGATGTAACACAGCAAGGAAGCAGTGTAATGCCAGTTCCTGAATTAGCTTAATGGAGAGCGCCTGTTGAACTTGAGCCTGAATTCGTTTCCTCCTCTTTCGCCCCGATCTTGCCAGCTTAACTAATGGTACCAAACCTGAGTCAGCTGAAGAGCAACATTTATGAGCCACTTGCATCAGCACTTCCTGTATTTGCAACCTCAACCAGGCCATAGGATAACAGGAAAAAAACGTTTGAAGTGTCGGGCCTGGGTTTTAGACCAATGTCAAATGTGTTTGGCTCATCCCATAATCGTGGCTGAACTAATGCAGATTAGCGAAGGACTTTCCTCTGAAATGGAGACTTTACCCAAAATTCTTATAATAGAAGAGCCATTTTCATTTTTTCTTACTCTTTCCTCGTCCGTGCTGTAAGAAATTGAGAGCCACTGAACTTATTCTCCATTGGTCACGGTCTTCATATTTCCCACAGACCATACGCTGAGGCCAGACACTGAATCCAAAAGTGTTTTAGAGTGTGTGTCAGAATCCTGATTAGGCGCCCGGAGTGATATAGAGTTGCATAAATTCAGAGGAGCTCGCCTGAAGCCACGCTTGAGGAGTCTGTCAATAATGAATTGGTGTCTAGGAGAAAATAAACCTGCGAGAGAGCACATAGAGCCCCCCCTCAGAGGGACGCCATGAGAGGAGGATTCAGGTTACCTGCACTTACGCGGGCTCTAGCCTTTACTGTGCCTCATTTTCAATGTCGGGGTGCTTAAAAGCATTCAGCAGCCAAGAGAGGCTTTAGCACAACGGCAGGGAAAGCACCCGTAATGGGTTCCTCCTCACTGTGCCTCTGGGAAAGAGGCCTTTGGCTGTACTGTGTACCATAGAATTAAAGGCAAAGCATTATGTTGCATAACAGACAGAGATTAAACACAGTAGCAGAAAGGGCTGCAGTGAGCTGTTGTGACCTTGTCAGTTAGACTGGATTTTGACAAACTTTATAACATTCTGCTTACTTGAACTTATTCTGAACTCATTGAATTCCTAGCGATTAAATGACTAATTATGTGAGTATTAACAAATCTCATGAGGACACAAGAACAAACAGCCTGCATATCCAACACCTCATATAACTTATACGGCCCTGTAAAATCACACAACAGAGCTACATCACTTCAGTGGGTAGTGAACATTTCATTTGTTCCTTGTTGACTCTATTTGCTAGTGTTACTACACTGATCCTGTCCAGCTAATGAAGGAATGCGTCACCCAGTGCAGATCTAAGGTTGGTTATGTTTGTCTGTCTGTTGGTGGGTTCAACATTTTGGTCAAGACTGAATTATCTCAACAACTATTGGTTGGATTACCATAAAACTGGTGCAGCCATTCATGGTCCCCAGGGGATGAAACAGAACAACCACGGTGAGTTAAAGTTTTTGTAACCCTAATACTTTGGGTAGTTACCGAATAACTAATGAAATTCCCATCAACCTTAGCTTTACTTTAGGTTTAGTGTTGTTAACCAAATGTTAGCATGCTAACACGTGGCTGGGTAATCTGACAGTTTCAAATCATGATTGATCTTTTCTACTTTTCAGGTAAATCATGTAGAGTATAGTGTCCTGTTAATTCTGTTTCCAAATGTCATAAAACCCCAATGACTTGCAGATTTTACACTATGTGAACAAAACCAATAGTGCTGTAGCCAACCACACGGCTATGCTGATTGGACGACGTGGGTGGGTGAGGTATTCTAAATAATGCAATGTGAGTTATAGCCATAAGATGAGGCGCTCCTGCCAAAAAGTAAATATCATTAGTATAATATTGTGTTTTAAATGGTGGTGGTAAGTCATGGGCGAATTCACATCTGGCTATAGTCCACAGGGAATTTCAAAATTTAGATTGTGGATTGTGATTGCGACTACAAATAGACTGTGATTAAAATTGGACTTCCATTGTTAGTTTTGGTGTTGATGATGTAACGATGACAATAACAACAGGTATAATGACAATCATATCTGTAATGTTAAAGGCTTTTACAACAGTTTAATAGTATTTATCAGTGCTTTTATCTCGGAGATGCTTACCTTGATTCGAGCTATTGGAGGGGAAGCGGTCTGTCTTCTTGAGGGTGCGAAAATGGACCTTCTTGCTGGCTTGGCTTTCCCCGTACAGGCCGATTGACTGGACCTGGATTATGTAGTCCGTCTCCTCCTCCAGGTCCCAGAGAACACAAGACCGGCTGGTAGTGTTGACCTCACGAATGAATCTCTGCATGTGTCCCTCCTGCCTCTAAGGGTGGAAAGAGTGAAAGATTGATCCAGTGAATCAATACAATAATCACTACAGTGGGCAATGAGTTGATTAAGGTGGTAACACAGAAACACCTGTCCTTTAAATATGTCCCTAAGGAAGACTCTCTTCCGTGACAGAGAGGACAATATTGCTTTAATAAAGTCTCCCCCTCCAGCGTGGCAAAAACAATCATGGAACTCTAGATGTGCTACAACAATGTGAAACGGAGGTGACCAACCAGAAAAGAATTCAAGGTGCGGGAGAACGACATGCTGAGTCCTTTATTATGTTAACAGTTGGTGCTTCGTTTTCACCATATGGAATCCTGACTTTAAATTGAAAAAATTGTGGATCTTCTGATTAACTTAGACTGCAAGTTTCCTTCACTCGCAAGCTCTCAAAGTCTTTGTCTTTGACCTTTCAGAGTGTTTTTGGAGCAATCAAGTCCCAAAGCTGTGAGAATTGCTCCTATGCAGGGCTCCCTTCTCCGTGTGCTCTCTAGCCCATCTGCACTTCAAGTGGCTTCGGGCCAGATGTCTTCTTTTATGTGTTTTTACGGTGCTTCTTGAATGAAAGATCTGATTCCAATAAAGCCTGTTACTCTCCATAAACAGTGAATAATGCAATGATTAAACCGCCCGTATACACTCAAAGCAACAACCGAACGTGTTCAAAATCAGCTGCATAATATGATGAAGAGTCCTAAACAGAGACGTTCGGCTTTTGTATGCAGCCCATCGGTTGTGTGAGCGAAGCGCAAACTCACACGGCTGCATATTGTTTCGATATATGTGATTACAGCAGCATATGGCATTCAGTCACCCAGTGTTTGCATTCATTGGCTCTCCTATTTTAAGCCCTTAACAGATCTTTTCATCCTAAAAAAAGTGCAGTTTGGCAGCTCCACATACTCTTGTGTATTCCTGCTGCATCCCCTTATTTTCTCTTGACAAATCGACCATGCCAAGTTTTACTCTTAACTCGAGGCTTGAAGGCAAGGTTTAGTCAGCCTCCCTGCATGCTGAGTGAACTTTAAGGTGTTCCTCAGCATATGCATCCAGACGTAAACGCATCTTTATTCTACCGGGACTCTTACTCAGTATGCTGAACACACTCAAGAAACGTAGTGAGGGTGTTTGCTGAGCTCACAAAAGCTCCTCCGTGGACTTAAAGTCATTAAATATTTTATAATTTCTTTGTCCGTAACATATTTCTGCTGTCGCCAGTAGCCATTATAGCTCAATATGTTCCACGGGCTGTCAAGAAATGCAACATGGATGAAAATGGATTCATTCTGCCTACCGGTTTGCCGGTGTGCCAACAAAATTAAAGGCTCTGAGCCAAACCACATATGGCTCCGGCCATGAATAAAAGCGAGGCAATTTTATCTTTTTGTGGCCGATCTGCTAACCCGTCCACGTCCTCCTTGATTTACTTTACGAGTTACGGACTTACCTGTTGCGAGATAGAGAAGCCGATTATTATGTCTCCCTCCGGAACCTCCCAGGATACAGTTGCAGAGTCGGCCCGCAGGTGCATGACGGACACGTTGACGGGAGCTGGTGGCCGGTCTGGAGGAAAGGAAACAGGAACAGAGGGGTCTGTCAATCCACCCACTTCTTCACATAATATATTATCCATGCCATCTGTGTTCACACCTCATCTGGTAAGTCAGCACTCAGAACGCACTGCAGGTGTTTGTTTTTTTTTAATCTAAAGTGAATAACTGAGTTGTACACTCAAAATTCAACAGCACCATCATCATGGTACATTAACCGGTATATGGACAAGCAGAGGAATTTTTTTTTGCTTTTTTTTTTCTGTGTTCACCTTTCTGTAGTTTTAGAGCACCTGCCCTATGTGGATTTTGGATTGGTTTGGAGTTTAGTTTCACTGGTACATTCCCGTTCGCTTTTTTTCTGAGCCACTGTCCTCAGACCAATAAACCATCTGGCTGCAATCTCAGCTGCTGTATCACACAACTGCAGCAGTGTTGCGGTGGGATTTTTCAATTGGCTTTTGGATTGTTGCAGAAATGCTATGTGGCAAAGACAAGTTTGTAATACTCTGACAAACACCACTCATGTAAAATGCAAATTCAATCACCAGAAGTAAAAAGGCAAATGTAAGGCGATGAACGATCTACATTGCAGTTGAATTAACTAAATTACACCAACACTAAGCATCCAGCAACACTTGACTACACATTTAAAAGTGTGTTTGCAACCAAAGTCTACCTGTAAAGACAGATTGATGAGTACATGAGTCGAATTTTTGGCTTAATGATATTTTATGTCCCAGACAACCTCTGCTGTCTCTTGTCAGTGTTCTCTTCCACAACAAGTAATACTTCTCTCTGTTGTACTCTACTGAGCCTGTGTTAACCACAGACCTTATTTCAGGCATCTATCCGAAAATTCAGAAGAGCAAAAATGCTAAACAGTTTTGGGACTCATTCTTGCAGCGTCCCATTTCCTCATCGCATTTAGGCAAACTCCGTCAAAACTGGGATGTTTGTTTGGTGTCCCTGGGCAAATAGAATGCATACAGGACATACTGTCAAGACTACAGCTGTTTTCAAAGGCAGTCGCAGTGAAAATTAGGTTATTAAAACTTTCTGGCGTTAGTTCAACATTTGTAATGTCTATTTTTGAGTCGAGGCACACATAGAATTCAAAGTGGAACCCTGTGCCAAGAGCTGGGGCACTGTTTCAAACATAAATAAAACATAACATGATCATTTGCTAGTCCTTTGTGACACATACACTCGATTGAAAACAGTACAAACACATTTTGCGAAACATATGACTGTATAAAGGAAATTACTACATGGACTCAGGAACACTACTTAGACTGTTGTCCGTTTTAGCAGTTATTTCGCAAGTTATTTCATTCTGTTCTTGTTATCCCTCAATTAACTCGTCAACCAGCTGTTTTTAATGAACCACATTTTTGCAGTTCATTTTAAACATGCAGAATTACTAAAAATCCCATATGTTTAAACTGTCACATGTTTCCTCCTTCCCTTTAAGCAGCCTTGTCCATCACCCTGACAGACTGGGCTTTTTAGAGTAACCACGGTGGCCGCTTCATGTCCATCTCCCGCAGACAGGGTTACCTTTCTTCACCCAGTCACACTGCAGCCATCTATCATGATTTGGTTGCTGGTGGACACATTGATTGCGAGGTGGGACAAAAGCCTGGGAAAGCAAAAAGCAAGGAGAAGCAGAGGGTGACAGATATAATAGAGGGCGCCGTACGGCTACACAGTCTCCGAACCGATCGCTTAGGTCAGACGGATAGATGGGATTGGCTGAGCAGATGCGGACCTGGAGGCCAACCCTCAGGGCTTGTGTGGTTACCGTGGGGTCTAATGGACTTTGTGTGTTGTCACAAGAAAGTAACCGATGTAATGTTGAAAGGTAAAAGTGAGTGGAAATATCTTGGGGTGTCAGATATGTGAAAAATAATGGCAAAGAGAAGACAATCGATATACTGTTTATAAGAAGAGGGAATAACATACGTCGCCTAATGAGATGTATCTACAGTATCAAAGCTGCTCTTTAAGTATCAGTATTAAGATTGTAATTTACAGCTTTCTGTAGCAGTTCACTGCAAAGTGAGTATTAATTGCCGGTTGTACAGTCAATTTGTATTTCAAAAGATGTTATTAACTCACGGGGCACAGTCGTAATAACCCATAACACAGTTGTCATGAAATGACAGCCCTCTGTGCTCTACAAGGACAATAATTCATCCAAAAAGTGCACTTGAGAGAGAAAGATGAAAGACAAAATGATGAAATTGGGAGCTATTTCAAATGATTTGCCCCTTTCTATATCGGTCCCTCACATCTCCCTGCTCTTATCTCCCCGCGTCTGCCCTTTTATCTCTCCCTCTCTTGCGTTCGCTTCTTGCACTTCTGCTTGTTTTATCTCGAAGACAATCACTGATGGCCTCTGTGTTCGTTGCAAAGGGTGACATTGAGGCAGATCTCGAGACCCTCGGGTCAGGGGAGGCTATCAGTCTCCCTCTCTCGGCATTATGAACCACAGGGGGGAGGAGCCGGGGCGGGGGGGTCAAGGTTGAACGCAGGCACGGCGCTCGGTTCCTCGGGCTCATGACACGCTCTGAGATTGGTTTTGCGGAGGGCAGCATATGAGATGAACAAGAGGCCAGACTAATGGTTAGCCCGCGATAGAGGGGAAATTAAGGTTCCGACTGCGTAGAGAGCGGAGAGGAGAGTAGGCTTGGTCGTTGGTATCACTGGTATCAAGAGGTCAGGAGGTGACGGCTGTCTCATTCTATCCACTTAATGAGGAGCTTATTTATGGAAGCAGGTGCTGCAATGTGTTAAGGTAGAGGTACAATAGGTTAAGAGGGAGGGCAAGTCATATAAAGTATACACTGTCCTTGATCTTGATTGGATGGTGAATGAGTCATACAAGACATTGTTGAATGCCGAGCGATGGTTGTTGTTACATGTCTGTTTGCGCCTGATTAAATTCTAAGAAGCTCCTTCAGTTCTAACTAACTGGAGGCGAGATGCAGGCTTTTTAAACTGCGTGTGGGAGTGTCCTTACAGAGTTGTTAAGGACACTTGTGAGCTTTTAACGCCTCTGTAAGGACACTCCCACACCTATTTTAAAAGCCTGCTCCCTTGCAGTTAGTTAGAACTCAAGGAGCTTCTTGGATGAGAGGTGAAGCGTCTTCAACAAACTGAAACACGTCCGGTTGCCTATGATACAGCACTTAGAACTACCATCACCCAGACGACTGAGGACCTTCATCAACATTAGCCAATCATGTTCCACTGATGTGAGTGCATAGTTGAGATTCATGACAGTTTAAAGGCAATGGTTCAGATGGACCTCCCAACAAGGATGGTGTTAATGCACAGGATAACTAAGAACGATGAGGTTTTTCAAAAACAAGACATTAAACTCACATTTATTTAAGTGCCCTGTTGGGATAGGCTGATGGCGTCTAGGCATTCAGGACTGATCCATGAAAGAAGCTGGTGTTGTGAAATAGTGCACATGCATACAGAAGTACAGCCGGTGGTTTCGAAAGCATTTTAAACCTTATTTTGGGGCAAAGTTGCCAAACTTTTTCAACTTTTCTGACTTGTGATTCGATTCGTGCAGTTTTAATGTCTCTGTGACCAATAAAAGATAAGTTCTGGCTCCCATGCATTTAAATGGAGGCCTGGTCTTGTTAGCCCGAAGCAATTGCCTGGGGGCGTCGCAAAGTAGGCTGCCAAGTACCGTGACATGGCTAAAAGGACTTTGGCACTACCTCTGGGCAGGGACTTTTTAGGGGTCAAGTAATGTCCCTAAAACTTAATTTAGACTCTTGTCCCTGCAGCAGAAATGCACTGGGATCCCCCAAAGGTTCCAAGTACCTAGGGAAGCTTCCTGCAGTGAAAACTCTGCTTAACTAGCTGAAATTCCTCTTCAGATGTTGCATTTGGCCTTGAAATACCACAATTTAATTTCTTCCCTTTATATCTCATTCTGAAACTCTCACAATGAGCAGCTCACATTTCACAATCCACATCGAAGCTTCCATTATTGCTCCCGCACACTGTGCCAAAACAACAACAGGGATCTTCATTCGTTTTTGTAATGATGGCACTAACACCGTCAAGCCTAAATTGCCATCGGCGCGTGCCGTACAGCTCGCACACTCTTCAGACTCTGCAACGTTTATCCGCGACGTGACACGTTCATTTCTCTTGAAGCTCGTTGTCCTTTAGGTAATGGGGGTTACAGACAGCCACACGTGGGCATCAAAAAGCAGCCGGCAACCGCGATGCACTTTCCGCGGGTCATTTACTGGTGATGGAGCGAGTGACGGTTCAGTTGAAGCGGGCCATGAATCATCACTAATGTATAAGTGCCCTCTTCCCATATGATGTTTTTATCGCACACGGTTGAGCAGGGCAAGTATGTTTTCTACTTGAGGCGCCTGAGTAAGGTGGCTTTCTGGACTGTAGAACAGGAATGGAAGCTACTAACATTACTGTATTCCTTCATTTACTATAAGAAGGCCATGATAAATGTATACAAAATCACTCTTGTCTCAGATATTTATTCACTGTTGGCTAGACAACAGATGAGTTGATTTTCCAATGCAAATATTTGTATTGATATGGAGTCCAATAGGCCAATCCTCTACCCGGTGTTCCCTTCCAGCTTGTTTGATGTTCCCCTCTGCAGTAGTAGGTGTCATTGTGAATACTTCAATATTTGTTGCCGGCCACGTGTCCTGAGTAAGCCCCACTCCACAGAATGGGTTACGTAAGATCTGAAATCAAACAGCAATAGGTCAGAGCGGCCTGCGGTGTGTGTCAGTGCAAACAAATGGTAAGACCCTCTTGGGATGTGGGCGCACTGCCAGGATGAATCATAGCGAATACAGTCAAAGCCCTGCACATTAGCTACTCCGTATCTAACCGAAGTGCACGGAGAGATAGTGAAAGTGCAAGGTGGATCTCTGAATGGAAGGTGAGCCACGTGGAAAGGAGCCCAGTTTGAATTTGTCGGAGCAAGGTGCGTCCGTGGCATCATATATTTTGTCCTCTATATTTGCTTGCGTAGCACAATTTTGCAATATGTCCTGATTTATGTACAGTTTGTTTAATGGTTGCTGTATATTCACGGCATAAGAGAAGAGATTCACAGAAGATGTGTTTTATGGTCCAACATCAAGATTTTATTTATCACGATACAATAGCCTGTGCAGCCTTTTGATCATAGGCAACCTTGGATAACCGTGACACACTGATTAAACGGGAAAAAGAGAAATGAGCTGGAGTGGAAAATCATCACATGACCTGTCGGATTTACAACCTCACTATGACAGACGACATGTCATGTCCATTTTTACCATTTCCATTTCTGTGTTTAGTTTGATACTGCATGAAGAAAAGTACTGAGGTTGAAATGCGTAGCCAATGTGAAAATGCAACAAAGCTGACTTTTTTTTTGTTTCTTGGTTGCACCTGGTTATTTATGATCGCACTCTTAAGCAAATACAAATGTCATCTCTGCACCCAGGAGCTCCAGTGTAAGTTGCAGTTTAAAGGCCCCTAAGGATCCCCTTCACTCATGTACATTAAAATGGCACCTTACTCAGGCGCCTGGCATGATTTTTGCCACATGAACTAGAATGGAACTCAGCCGAGCGCATTCTTCCATTAAGGCCCAACAGCCCCCTTTTAATTCAATCAAGTCTAATCCAATATCAAACTCAATAGACCTGCATCACTTAAAATTTCAGAGCACCCATAACTACTAAATCCGATTAAATCGTACTCACTCTTAAATACCAGCCATCTAAATATAACTGATCCATGCATTATTCCATGGGTAATTAATAAATATGTGAAAAATACACCCTTGCAATGTTTAAGACATTGATTAAAATATTCCTGGATATGTCCCTTTACCCTGATCCAACCAAAAGTCTATTCTGGGCTGAGACCCGTCATCCAGTCAAGTTTTATGGAAATCCTTCAAGTAGTTTTTGTGTAATTCTGCTGACAAACCAACCAACTTTCACACTATGGCCGCCCCCTCAACTCAGTTAATTCATTAAACAAAACCTAAATTAATTTTCCAGAGCAGCTATAAGAGTCAGCCTCTTCTCATCGAGCAGCACATAACTGGAACATCACACCCACAGAACTGAGGAATATCACACCTCTCATCTCGTTCTCCAAATCTATAAAACAGTGGTTATTAGAAAATCAAATATGCTGTCATAACCTGGGATAATGTGATTATGTCTTTGTCTTACTAATGTCCTTTGTCCAAGTGCTAATGTCTGCACATGTGCCGTTTTGTCTGTGCTTATGTGCTTGATGCTTTTGTCTGTATTCAAATGCATATGTGTTTTAATATGCTTATGTTCTGCCGTATGTCTTGTGTGTTCCTGTGCCATCAACCTGCCAGGGACAGCTGTCATGGTCCGGAGTGGTGGCTGTGTAATTCTACTTGTTTGTGCTTTTATTTGTTTTCTTAATGCCATCAACCTGCCAGGGAGTGCAGTTGAAAATTAGCCTGTATGGCTAAACCTGAGACATTTGTATGATAGTCTCTGGTGCTCATATGTATTAATGTGTATTGTCTGTTCTTTAAATAAAAATAACGCAAAAAGCCAACAACAAGGCAAATGACCACAGGTGAAAACATAACCTCTTCTCTGGAGGTAATAATCCCTAAATTGCCTTCTATTCCTTCTATCTCAGTTTAAAAATTCTAGAATACATGAACATACAAAAATTTTTCCTTTCACAAGTTTTCCTGCTGCTCAGAAGATGTCTGCTTGTTCACTATGAATTCCATTCTCAGTGTATGTACACTGGAGGGTCTCAGGTTTCCACATCACACCTGTGTCTGGCTGATGACTGGACCAGGACTGGCTTCCCAAACTATCTGTGACGTCACAAATCACGCTCGTACTGGCCCGTCTCTGAAAAATCTGTGTGAAACTCATATATACACATCGTTCTACACAGTGAAGCTCAAAAATCCGGCTGTAAGAACAAGATTAGAAACACATTTTTGGCAGAAGGGAGGCTGGAAAGATACTGTACCCAGAGGCCAAGGAGACACTGTGATTCTGTCAGAACTATTCTAACAGGCTCGTGTCAGAATCAGAAATCCTCTGCAGATTAACGTCTCCTTGTAACTTGTTTAAACACTTTTGCAGCCACTTCTTTTCTTTTTAATTACTTCACAAGATGATATCACTTTAAAAGCCCGTGCACTTATATACAGTTAACGGTGCGACAAAGTGGCACATCTCTATAACTCGGTGCTCTATGACTCAGTAAATGTCTGACAGGGACAGAAGCTGCTACTTCTTGGCTGTACAAGCAATTTGTGTTTTGACATAAACGAGTGCCACGCTCATTGCTCGGTTGTAAATATTTCGAATGATTGATCAGTTCACCAACAACGCAATAAAACTCCCGGAGGTGCATAATCCAAATTGCATCAAACATTTAAGAGGCAAAACACCGTGTGCACCGAGGCTCTGCGCTCCCGTGCTATCGATCATACTTCACTCCCAATTACCTTGAAGCTCGTGACAGTTTGAAGGGCTGCTTGTAGTGTTATCCCTCCCTAATGCTAATAATGCCTCAGTCCCCTGTGACATAGATAATGTATTCACCGACGTCTTTTACATAAAGGCAGTAACTCATAACAGGCGGCTCGAATTTTGACATGTCGCCCAGCCGACGTTCAAACGGTTTGGTCTAGATGTGTTTCAAACCCAGTCGTGGGAAGTCTAAATGTTCTCCTGTGCCCAGCAGGAGGTTGTCACACAGCTGCTCGCCGGCCTCCGTGTTGCAAATTGCCTGGTAGTGGAGCTCTTAAGCAATGTCGTGCTGGTTTAACTCAGTCGCGGCGCTCGCTCACCGCCCCCGTATTACCTTTTGAAGACTGTTTTCTTGTTTCATCTTGGAACTGAGATCCAGCCTGTCTTTCACATTTGATGCTCCATAGAAGTGACTTTATCTTATCTTATCTTTGCCACCCGTATATATGCGGTGCAGCAGTGCATCTGGACACAGATGGAAGGACTTGTCCAGCGACGTGTGGCTAAATCCTCGGCTCTCTCCTATACATTTTAAAGCCTCCCTACAGTGGGAGCACTTACTGTTTCTTCCTGTCGGTACACTCTGTCTTCTCTCTCGCAGACTGAGAGGCTGTGATTCAGCAGTGGGACCAGATGGGACCGGGTGCGAGGCTAAGGTTAATGTAATCACCGGCCAAACCCCGAAGCTTTTCAGCCACAAGCTAACATGACTTCATCATCCCAAATCTGTGAAGGCTGGCACGCGCTGACGCGTAGGAGCAGATTTCATGAACAGGTTGTTGCATTAATCTTATTGGCTCCACTGGGTGTTGACTGGTTTCTACAGACGTCTCAACAAGACACCAACAAGTGTGAGCTACTGTACGATACCCGAATCGCTGATGTAAAAGTTCTTGCCACACGCTGCCGTTTCTCCGTCTGTGTATCTGCAAACTGTCTGCCATGCGACAGCCGATTAAATTATGACGGCACGAGCAAACATTGGCCCCTCAGTCTGATGGATTCAGCTCTAAGACATAACGGTTATTTGTCAAGAATGTGTCACCAGGTTTATGAACAGCAGATTGCCAATTTGAAGAACGATATGAGCCTGGCCATCCAAATCAATCCAATAAATTTCACGTCTGCTTGCTGCCTAAAGCGATGGTGAGGCCTAATGCAGGATTAGTTTTCTAGCATGTTTGTTTTCAGACCGTCTGAATGTAAATATGGCTGCACATCTGAGTGCTGCTTGTCCGTTTGGACCGAGAAAAACATCTTCTGTTTCACTTGGAAAGGCTACTCATACTGGATTTTTTTTTTTCTCAATGACAGTTTGATATTGAAACCCCAGTGCTGACTTGACTTAATCTGGTTCAAAATGTCATCTCTGCTTTTTACTTCTTTCTACAATCTCACAAAACCCAGCTTTAAGTCCTGTGCCATTTCAGCATGTTCTCACTCCAAACTCGCCAAACATGGCGGATTGGTCAGCGGCCTTAAGCTTCAAATGATGACCACTCCAGTGTCAGTTTTGCACGTGAGGGCTCCGTGGTCACGTCAGCAATAACAAGAAATATGCAGCAACCTGTTAGACCTTCAAAATAAAGCTTGCCAACAAACATGTCACAGATGCCCACTGATTTATGTTGCTCTTCATATCACTACACTGGAGGGGCACTTGAAGAACTGATACTTGAGGGGTAGCTACAGCGTCACTTTTAGGGGCCAGTGACCAGGCTGGTGTTTTTGACGCAATGGGAGTAGAAATGGGTAAAACAATGTTGATTATTGCGTAGCTGGGCTGCGATATTGTGATAAAAGGTGAAAACAGCACCGTAATGTAGTGCTGCAGATGTGCCCTGGTCTACGAACCGTGTTCTCCAGATGTGAGACGACATGTTTGTTTGGTACAGACTCCAACAAATGTCACACAATCACAAATGTAGTAGTTCTTTCAGTGGAAGAAATGCAATTAAGGTTATTCCCATTAATTGCGAGTCATGTCTGCTGTGTTTTTTTTTACCATATTGTGCAGCTCTATTGTGTAATGACGATGCGCGATGAAAAGCTCGCTCAATGGACGAGTGAAAAGCTTTGAGAGCTGATTGCAGTGCGCGAGATGAAAGAAACAGGGGCTTCATTGTGTGCTAGCATTCCCCGTCTGCCTTCGCTATCTTTAGTCTCACTTTTAAAATAATCAAGGCAATTCCATTAATTCTATTACCTTTGAGAGACTGCTCGCTGAACAGCCCATCCTTTTGTTGGGCTGTTGAAATTTTCATGGGCAACCTCAACACGAACCAAATGAGACTTAATCCAATCAGACCTTTCTCCTCAGGATGACGCGTCACAGCCAATCCCACAGTCTCGCAGGGTGCATAGGCGCTGGCGGTAATGAACCCAACATTTATTTTCGTTTACTTTGAAGCTCATTGCAACAGCCAAATTTATATTTATGAGTGCCATGTTCATTATTCCAACAGCAGCTTCCCCCTCCACCCCCTCCGCTGACAGCCCTGCGTTCACAACTCCGCCGAGATCAGAGCCGCTCTTGCGTTTCACATGTCAGCGCGAGAGCATGACAAAAAGCTCTGAATATCTGTATCAGGCACGCAAGCACACACACACACCCACGGAGACGGTGAAGTGCCAATCTGATTCTTCTTGAGGCACTATCGCATGTAGGACTCGGTTTCCCAGGAGAGGCGAGCGAGGGGAGGAAGTGATAGAGGTAGACAGGTAGATAAAAAGGCAGAGATACTTTAAGATGCACGCAGGATGGGGGGAGATGGGGGAGATATCTATTAGAGAAACAGTGAAGATTCATAAATTGAAGTCTTAAAGTTGCAATGGAAGGAAGGCAAAGCTGATCATTTGAACGAGACCTTATAACCACAGGTGATTTCACCCACATCTCATCTGACTGAAGGCAGCGTTGGCTCTGCAGCTGGTGCTGTTGTGGCACATTCATTTAGACAAGCGAGCGGCAGAATGTGTTATTTGGCATCCAGTGAGAGTTTTTTTTTTTTTTTAAATAAGTCACATAGTGCCATGATTTCAAAAGAAGTGCCTTCCAAGAGAGATGACACAAAGGGGGAAAAGGCTGGGAATGTAGCTGTAGGGCAGCTCTTTAGGAAATTGATGATGTGCAATTTGCTAAATCAAATGCACAACTAGGGGAAAACTGTCAAGGTTATTGTTAATGCTATTATATAACATATAAATATGAATTTAAATCGTGAAGATGAAGGATGTTTTAAATAGACATTGTCTTGCTCTTATAAAAGATTGTAAAGAAAGGTTTAACAACCTATTTTGTACATCCACTTGGGCTGCAGCAACATTCATTTTCATTACTGATTCACCTTTTAAGTGTCTAAAATGTCAGAAGATTATGAAAAATGGTCCTCACAGTTTCCCAGAGCCTAAAGTGACACATTTAAAATCAAAATAGAGTTAGAATTTAGAAAGAAAACCAGCAAATGTTAAACTTGAGAAACTGAAAAACGACTGAAATGGTGAATGCATCATCAAAACATCTGGGGAACTATTTCCTTTCCGCTGAATAATCGATCAGCCCTCTAATCACTTTGGCACATGCTAATAATGTGATCCAAAAGACAGTTAGTGAGTGAGTGAGTGAGTGCACAAAGGTCTGACGGTAAAGCGTTTTAAACAGGGCTGCAAAAGTGCACCGTGGATTGATTGATTGATTTTGACTCGTACTTACTCGCTCCCACCAGGAACACGTCGCTGCCAAAAAGCAACAGGACCACGGAGTTGACCAAAACAAGCAGGCGAGCCATGTCTCTCTCGTCTGTGGCTGCTCTTCTTCGGGTTAAAAAAAAAAAACAAAACCAAAAAGAAAACACGCAGACGTCCTACGCTTGAAGGGCAACTAAATCACAGCAGTTCATCTTTGAACGTGTTAGGGGGGGGAAAATCCTTTTTCATGAATGAACGAAATGGACTAAACGAATCGCTGACTCGAGCCGGTTAATTGAGAAACGCGCAGGTAAAGTACGCGGCAAAAAAAACGGTGAACATTTTTTTTTTTCTGTCGATGTCCAGACGGTCATTTAGGGGGTTTTAAATCCACAAGTCCTTCCATGTCCCGTATGTTTTTGTGTTGTTTTTTTTTCTTCTCACGCGTCTGGCGGCTGGAACTGGTGACTTCCCATCGCGCCTGCTGGGTTCACGTGAGGAAAGAAAGAAGGAGAAAGAAGGCGACGCTTGCTCACAGGCTCGTCGGTGTCCGTCCCCTCGCAGACTGAGGGGACACCGTGGGGCGTTTCAGCACCATGGGCAGCGCCTTTTTTTTTTTTCTTTTTTTTTTAAGTTCTCACACTGGAGCTCACTGCTCACCGGCTCAGATCCGACTGGTGTTTATTGAAACATGGAGGGGGGGGATTGGTCATCCTGCAGTCCTTTTCCGGCAGCACGCCCCTGAAGTAGCCTATAAGGACCCTGTGCAGCACTTAGCTTCATCCCTTTTTTTTTTTTTTTTTTTTAGTGTAGCATGATTAATCTTCCCACATGCCATGAGATGGAGCCACAGCCACCACTCACACTGCACCTCCTCCTCCACCTGCTTTAATATTTCAGCAGCAGCGCCAGAAGCTCTGTCACATTTAAGGTGAGTTGGACAGTCTGATGTCAGTGTTGCGTTCAGTGACACTGCTCTACTTTGTTCGCCAAACTAGCACTAGGGTGTTGTATTCAACTCTTGCCCTCTGTCTCCTCTACACAGCAGGTCGACGCCACCTCTCACCCGTCATACACTGCGCGGCCCCTTCCCACGTCTTATCAGGGGAGATGCATCACGTTGATAAGCTGAGTGCATTGCCTCATGGGACAAGCCTTCCATGGCACCATTGCTTGTCTTACGCAGGGGATCTGCCTGCACACGCTGCAGTTTGCGAAGGAGGTATCAGATATGTGGGAGACTAATTATCAACTGGGCTTCTAGTTATGAATCAGAGGATGGGTGGATGTCGAAATATGAGTTTATAAGCACAGCAAAAGAGCAAAAATAACTCCTGTTGCCCCCCCGAAACTTTCTTTCCAGCATCCTTGTCTGTTCAATGAATCGCTCAAATCATTTTGTGGTCGAGTAAAGATTGTCCCCCTCACACACACACACACACACACACACACACACACACACACACACACACACACACACTTCTAAGGTGTTGCCATGGTTTCTATGTGCTCATCAGTCTTTTATGAGCCAGAACGCACATGTAGACACAGTAAAGGATTCAACATGTAAGAATTTTTATTTAAAACATTCAAAAATTAACTAGTGTGAAGAAATCACAGTTTTGACCTAATGTCAATGATGTCTGTGTCATGTGTTGCAAAGATATCCGCTGAAGCTGGCATGCTAACCAGCTAGCCCCACTTCACTTTGTGCCTTAAGGTGATAGTCTCATTGTAAACTACAGCAACAGCCCCCCTGTGCTCCAAGCTCCCAGTCCGGGCAGAGTCAGCTAATACGACCACTAGCTGCATGGTTGCACCTTTAAAGAGGTCATATTATGCACATTATCAGGTTCATACTTTTATTTGGGGGCCCTAGTAGCATAGCAATAATGAATAAATATAGTTACAGAATGAGACATCTTGCCTCTGTTCAATCTCTGGAAAGAGTTGCACATCTGCATTACTTAACAGGCAGGATGTAGCCAATCAGAGGCAGGGTATGACAGGTCATGCCGAGCAAGGTAGTGTGATCCAAAATAACGCTGGTACAGAAGTATGTCTGCTGACTGACTGGAGTGTATATATTTTATCATACATTTATGAAAACATATAACACCTGTTATATAGTGACACACATGAGTTGTGGAAGTAAAGGCTCGACTCAAACCAGGCACTTCAGGCACAGTGTTTTCTGTGGGAGAGAGTGACTCTGCCATTGGGCTTTTTCACCCTGCAGACCTTTTACATGAACAACAATGCAACATAGCACAACAAAGGAAAGGCAAAAACTCAGAAAGCATAATATAACCTCTTTAAGTTAGGTATTAGATATTGGAGTTTCCGTGACAGCTGACTGTTTATAGCTGACATTTCTGTGGCATTTAGCTCAATAAGAACTTTCATTCTTACACAACAGAGGCACTGAAATGTGGGTTTGTTGTGGTGAGCACTAACTGCACTGACTGTGTTTTTTCCAACAAGATGTAACGTCAGTATATTACAGAGGCTCAGTTGTGAAATTGAGATTCTGCTGAACTATTTTATTTTCAACGTGTGTATCCAACTTTATTTCCCTCCAGCTATGTATTGAGCTCATCTGTGCAAACATCAAATCGGATTTTCTTCTACCGGTTTCAGTGCTTTCAATAACTTACTGCAAAATAATTGGCTGTTCTAATCTCGAGTGTGATACTTAGTATCAGGATAAAATGATTTTGCAGTCATGTGTGATTTGTGAACGAGGAGCTTAATTCTAACTACACTCTTTCCAGTGAATTATGACTTCAAGAGGACAGAGAGAGTTGTTGGCTCAACACACAGCACTATTCCCCAGGCTCTACTATGCAGGGGATTTATATTCTTTGCCTCTAAAAAAAAAAAATCCTCTTGCAGTCTCTTTCAAGTGCAGTAAGATGTTAGCCATTCTTGGATCCCACATTAAAGAGAAAACACCTCAGAATGATGTAGTACTAGCCCTGCAGACTTTAGCAGTAACACGAGCCAGAATTATGAGAAAGCCTTGGCAGCATTACTGGCTTCCCCTTTTTTTCATTGGTTCATGTGTGAAGTAGTAAGTATTGAAGGGCATGAATCTGTCGCAACAGCAAGTTTCTGACTTGTTGGAATACAACACGGTTTAAAATATATGAGATAAGTTGGTATCAATCCCCTCAGGCTCGAAAAAAAAAACAGCAAAGCCAGCGCAGAGCATCTACTTCTGTGAATTGAGGCAACAGACTCTTAGTTTTAGATAATTCCATATGAATCAACAAGCGCAGCAAATCAGGAGCAAGGAGGAAAGAACATCTTTGTGTACACATTTTTTTCGCCATGCAGTTACACCAGAGTCCACTTTGGATAATACGCAGTGTGTGAAGGCAACAGTCAAATGTTATCATCATAGCTGCTAGTCAACAGAAGTAAGAGCGAATTTGAGTGCTTAATATAATTCCAATTTTTCAGAAAGGCCTTTGAAAGTAACTAAGAGAGGAAAATACAAACAAAAAAGGTAGATACAATGGGGATGGTATTGCAGCGTTAAAGATAATGCTGGACAGGAACAAAAGCTTCAGCTTCACTGGAAAGTGTACGATAAGGAACAAAATGAACAGGTACAATGGAACTGAAATGATCTATACGAGCAGCACTCAAGCTTGTATCTTTTTAATTTTGCATAGGAGCACTCAACATGTGCAGCGCTTCACTTCTGCTTCGTTCTAATTTTGGACTGAGTTGTTTGTTTTCAACATAATTGCTTGACTGCACCGGTGGCCTCTGTTGCTCAGCTGCATGACGGAGAGCGGTCCTTTATTTTCTGCGTAGCCTGGCTGAAACACTGAGTCCAGCGAAATGGATTCAAGCCCTGTGCACAGTTCACCATAATGGATGGACTTTCACTCTCGGTGTGGGGAGCACCATTTGTGACCGATGGCTTGTGTGATTCTGTATGAGGAAACACGTACGCTCGCTTGTTTGCAGTCCAGTCACTATAATAAATTCAAAAGACCATTTTACTTCTCTGCAAACCACGGATGTGATTGAATTTGTACGTGTCACACGTATCATATAATATATCTAGAACACCTTTATATCACATCCTCAACAGAAATAACAACCATATAGTTCTAAAAGAAGTGAAAGAAGCTTACTACGTAATGTTTAATGTTAGGTGGCTTCCTCTTGTGGCCATAGCAATTATTACGTCTGCAAAGGAGGAAGTCAGGTGAAGTAGTATAAAGAAAGATTAAAGGACATAGTTACGCACATAATATACATGCATATGTACTAGGTATTTGTAAGTTGTTTTAACCCAAACCACAAAGTTTTCCTAAAACCTAACCAAGTAGATTTGCTCAGCTTTTATTTCCTCTAAAGGAGTGGTGTTTCCCAACCTCTTTCGTCTGACATGTCCCCTCAGCTTTATCAGATGAACTCAGGTGCCCTTTCATGGACACCATCTGTGTGAAAACATGTTCGGGCACGGTGCTTTTTTCCTCTTTACATTAGGGAATGTGTCACCTTCACCTCACTGGACTGTTGGATTATGCTCAAACTTTTTAACATAGAAATAATATAATGCACATGGTGTCTTAAAGAGCTTGTTTTTCATGAATAAATTAAGAAAGTAAAAGTGCTGAGGACCTTTTTAAAAGACAGAAGGTCACCTTCATACCTCCTCCAGGTTTTGAACCCCATTCATCCCTTCTCTGCGCTCAGTCATTGTCTAATTTGAAAAGTTCTGAATAAGATCTCGCAGGGACGGAGTTAAAAACACCAAAAATAACTTCACCTGGCAGGAGGAAAGACTCAAAATGTTAATTGCTTGGTGTTCAGCGCCCAGTAAAAGAACTTTATAAGTAATGAAAAGGCGGTAAGATGGCAGGGATTTAATACGTGACTGCAGACACAGACTGTTTATAGTTCATTTTGTCCATCCTCCTGATGCCTCTCAGGTACTTACAGTCTAAGTTTGGTAACTGGATGACACTTTCCAAAGTCTTAAGATTTGTGAGGCTCGGGATAAAGCAGTCGGTCAGTCAACATTACGTAAAATGGCAAGATGGGATAAAAGCAGCGTGTAAACAACCGATGATGTACTGCAGATTATCTCATGTTAAAGAAATATTTAAATGCAAATGAAAACAAGCCTCCACTTCTACATGATTTTCATCCTTTTGTCGTGAATGTATACATTTTTTTTCTCTTGAAAGCATGGTGGAAGAGATAGCCGTCCAAGGTCAAAGTCACATATATGAATAATTACGTTGACGTTTGTTGCACAGACCACCGGGAGGAAAGAGATGGTGACAGCAGGGATCTTAAAGTGGGCAGGAGCGCAGCGCTGCATACTGATCGGGGATGATGAGCTGTCTCATTGGTGAGCTAACAAAAGGCTCATATGTCCCTGACACAAGATGTCACGTGTTGCATAAATCCGTGAGGTGTAAGTGTAATGTACCAGTGTAATGCACTGTAGTGTCCAGTGAAATGTCTTCTGTGATTGTATCGAGTTAATTTAGCTGAGAGATACCAAAATTCATTAACTCGTCTGATTCTTCATTAGTGGCCATTCTCTTAAAACTAATCCGATCATTTTGTCCTTTAACTCTTCACGGTGGCGACAGAAGGTCTACGAGAACAATTAATGGTCACATTTCAGTCCACAATGCGTAGGCCAGCAGTATCCTTCAGTACTTTTTATTGCACCAGTGCACATATAATTAAATTTCCCTGTAGTTACCGGTGCCCTTGACTCATCATTGAGCCCCAACCACGGTGGTCAATCACCAGATACGTTTGTGGGGGTTGGTGGGGTTCCTGCTACCTCACGGCTGTAAGGTTTCCTCCAGTAAATGAATTGACAGGGACTCATATATCAACAGAAAATATCAATCTAGCAGATGGTTCCCTAAACCCTTCCCAATCAGCTTGAGGAAAGGAAACAGGCCCTCCGTAAATTGTGCTCCCGTGTGCAGATTGCTTTTGTATTGGCTTCATCTAAGAAAATTCCATTAGCAAGAATGGCCTCCGCATGAGACTTAATATTGGTCAGAAAAAAGGAGAATACAATCAGCTCCCTGTATAGATCAATACAACACAAGCCATAAACATTTCGCTCTTCTTCTCTTTTGTCTTCATTGTTGTTTTGTTTTATGTTCAGCCTTTAAGTGCCCAAGAACTGACCAGCAAGAGAGAGAGAGAGAGAGCTTTCTGCTCCTGGTAATGAGGATGTATTAACATGCACATGAAACTATCGGGGGTGGACAATTTATAACAATGATTTGGCAATTGTGTTAGCAAACAGTTACCTATTTACCCATCCAGCAGACACAGAGCTACGTGAGCATTCTTTTGGTAGTTGTCTTTTCATTTAAATGGTGAATATACCAAAAGTCCAATGCACTTTCTTTTTAGCTCTCCAGATCCAGTTCAAGTCCAGTTGAACATAAACGCTCAACAACGTGCGGCTCCCTGCTGCAGTCAGGTTAATAAACGGGAGTAATGGCAAATCCTATATAATAAGTGATTTCTAGGCTCTCGTCCTCCAGATCAGAGCAAAATCCGATGTTGACTCTGGGTGTTTTCTCCTCCATACAAATTGGGTCTGCACCCGACTCTCTCCTCCAGAGATCGGATCTGAGCAGAAGCTTTTGACTGTTTATTAATTTTATACTTTAGGAAAATAAAGCTTTATTATACAGCAGCCCATGAAATAACGCATTTTTTGCAGAGTGGGTGACAACAATTATTTGTTTTGCCCTTTTTTTTCCTCAAACACAGAAAACAGATTAATTAATTGACTGTTTAATTGATCATCTAAATCTGTGCATCATGTGAAACTCAGTTTAACCAAGCCCGGCAGCTTCCCTCTCCAAACTCTGCTCGCTCTGCTCCCGGCTTATCTATGTTGCAATTGCTCATTTTTGGCAAAATGGCTTGTCAAAATGACTTTTTTTCTGTCACCTTTTTCAAGAGCCCTCACATCTACTGGACCAAACACTCTTGATTGATGGACTCCATTAATTTAATGACATCAAAGCCCAGGCGAGAAAACATGTTCATGAGGAGCATAATCTCGATTGAACGCTGCTGTAAAACAGCAACATTATTGGAAGATGAAAGGACATCTCTTTTCATCTGTGGTGATGTGCTCTTTTTGTTTTTTTGTTGTTGTTTTTTTGTCATCCCAGAGGACAGCGCGGGGTTATCCTCACAAGATGCTAATGATGTGTTGCCTTCTGCAGGGATCAGTCATCAATCTGTGTACGAGCCGCCGTTTCCCGTCATTATTCCTGGAAGGCGGCAGTGATGAGCAGAGGGAGGGGAGAGGGCGATTAGGCCTCTCAACCTTTACCCCACATGTCTTTTCATCTTGTGTTAACATCATGGCTCTTTTTGAAGGTGACGCTGCTTATCAATCACGCTGCAGCGTGAGACTTAATGGTAGTTCTCTCCATTCATCAGCTGACAGACTGATGCTGTTATGATCTGAGCCTGTGGGGAGAGCTACTGAAAACAGTGAACACATATTAGCTGCATCTTATAACATCAAAGGGATCTTTCACTGGATAAATATATACGGTTTATTAACACTTCAATTGGTCCTTGTCATATGAGTTAATTAATCGGTAGTTAGGCCTTTGTAATTTAATTTAAGATGCATCTTAACATTATTTTCTGTTAATAAAAGACATGAGTGTTAATAATAGCATCACAAACCTTTAGGTTGTTTGATTATAGACTGTTTCAAGCAACTAATAAACAGTTTATAGACTTAGAAAAAGAAATAGAAATGAACTAACTGAACCTATTATATCATTGTTAAACCTTTAGTAACCTTTATTTGTTACTTCATTAAGATGAATACATACTTTATTATGCATTATTGAGCAGTTAAAGACACAATTATTAACAGTTAGCCATGCTTTTTGAAGCTACTTGATCTAAAGCAAGAACAATGCATGGTTAAGGTTAATAGATGCTTTCCTATTAACTCGATAATAGTTGACTATGCTTTTTGCACCTACCACATCAGTGCCAGAGGCAAACAGCAGGATTGGCAAATAAAAATACATAAATAATTAAAATTGTGATCTACAATAAGAATGAGGACTCTGTATTATAATAATTTTTCTCTTGAGTCTCCCAGGTGACCTATTTGTTTTATTAAAGATCATTTGATATACTTAAATGTCTCCCAGGACAGATAGACAGACAGACAGACAGACAGACAGACAGACAGACAGACAGACAGACACACACACACACACACACACACACACACACACACACACACACACACACACACACCAATCACTTTCAGATGCTTGTAAATGCAAAGAAAGCCAGACAATTACACAGATAAAGCCCAAATGAATACAAATAACCGTGATAACATCAGTGCGTGACTAGGTCTAGTAGTTGGCGGCCACAGCTGTAATGACTCAGACCACCATGCAGGAAAGGATATGTGTGGTTGCATACAGTTGGACCAATAGCACACAGCAGTGGTTATGATGCTAGCTGTGATAAAATCACAATAAATTGTCATTCACCAACTCTATCTTTCTTTATTTCCTGTCATTAAAAGCCACTAAAATGCCCAAAAAATAGGTTTAAAAAATGAATTGAATAAGAGACAATATTGCTTTTGTGGTATTATATAATTTTAAGTATCTTTTATGGATTGTTTTGCATGACGTACTTGCATGTACATTGTACAACTGTGTGACATTGACCTCTGCAGGATGACAAGAGTATAGCAGTGATTGTTGCACTGGGCACTTTTTCCTCTTTCAGTTTTCTGCATTTGAAATGTCAAACTTTTCTTCACAGGCATGTGAACATTTATGTTTTGTGATTTGTATTGTTAGGAAAGGAAACAGAGCACCATGACTGTGGGAAAATTGTTAATTTCCATAATTGCCGAGGGTAAACATCTGAGACGCCACAGGCAGTAAAAAGAGTCAAAAATGCCATTAAACTGTCTTTGCTTGCATCATAAGAAATATTGGTATTACACAGATTGCCAACATGGCACCTGATGCTGGGATAAATTAAATTGAGTTAATGCTGATGATGCTGTTGATGAAAGTCACTCCTATTGTTGTCAGATGTAAAGTCTCCAAAATCTACATATATCTCGTTAAAAAAAAATAAAAAGCCCTGAGCTCATTTATATTTAAACCTCTTCAATCAGTACTACAGCCTGTTTTGATGATACAACAGGAAAAAATGGCCAGTGGCACATAAACATGAAGTCACTTATTACACTCAAAGTTCATTACTTGACATGTGCAACACTGGGCGTGATGATTGATGAATGATATTATTATATAAATATTTTAGATTTTAGTGCAGATTTAGTTGTTTTCTGTTATCTTTCTCACATTCTTGTGTTTTATGAAAGTCAGAGCATCTTTCACTGTTTGAATTCAAAGGCGCCCTATTGAACGTAGCATAGAAACACACTTCCCTCGGAATGTCTCTCAACCACCAAACACCAAACGGATGTTTTATTTAAGATTCAAAAAATGTGAAGTTCTCAACCTGTTTGGCGTGCGTGGGGGCGATCTAGCTGTGTGGCATTTGAGGAATGCTGACTCACACTTCCTGTTTCCTGTCCATTCAGGAAGCAGCAGGGTTTAACCCCTGGCTGACGCGGCCGTTCCACTTTCTTATCTTGAGGTTGAAGATTACTGTCCGGGACCCCCAGGGATGGTTATAGTTAAACGATCAAAAACACTGTAATTTAGTAGAGGTCAGTGGCGTTTAAGGGCTTTCTGTAGGTTGCTGTTGTGTAACTTTTATTTCGTAAAGATAGTACTTTATCTTTTTGTCATCAGCACTCAACCCTCTCACATTTTTCTGTACTTACTACTAACTGAAATTACATTTGAATTGCTGTAACTGCATGCTTTGTTATTGCTATTGTTAGTAGCATTTTATCCTTGCTTATAAGTGTACCACATCAAGTTCTTTATATAACCGTGTTTGTTCCTTTCATCGTCTGTCCTAATGTATTTTTATCTACGTTTCGATCATCTGTAAACTCAGCACTGTTTTGATTTTTCACCCATAATTAAAAACAAATAAAAAGTAAAATCCCAGACATTTATTTGGTCTTTTTAAGGTGATTTTGTGGTCACTATGTTTGTATGGGCCATCGCGTCCCTCCTTATTCTCGCTTCATTCATTCAGAGTGCCGACGCCTGTTTAACGCCAGATGCTAATAAAATCTCTCTCCTTGTAAAGTTTTATGTGAAGCACATTAAGTGAATGATAGAGTAGCTCAACTTCTCATTGAACTGATTTACCGTTAACAACAAATACTCCAATCATTATTTCGACAGCAACGTAAAAAATTGCAACAACTGCAGTCTTGATTCAGAATGTGTGTAAAGAAACCAAGCGGAATTAAATATAAGAGCAAACCAAGCTTATAAATAATGCAAATATTTTTATTTAGAAAAGCAATATGTATGCAAGTATAGAATCTCTTTTAAAAAAAAAAGCCCTTTACGTTTTTTATGAGTCTGCTGAATGACTGAAGGAATTATTATTATTTTTAAAAAGTGCAAAGTATTGTGCATTGTAATCTCAGGCTGCTTGTTTCTGTACCATGCAAATGTTCAATCTGTCATTTTTACCTGTGCCGACTCTCTCTGGTCCAGAGCCCTTTTTACATCATGCATGTATTGTATTGGTTTTTCCGTAGTCCTTTCAACCGTCATAGATCAGTCTTGATTGTGTGTCCTCGTACTCGTCTGTGGCTGTACAAGCAGTATGATAAGACTTTGTCATAAAAAGTTCTGAACATCACGTTAACATATTTTTTTCGGGCGCTCTTAGCTGCTGGAGAGAGAAGAAGCCATAAATAGCTTTTACATTCACTCAGTATAATGTAGGTGTAAAACAAACGTGTCCATTTGAAAAAAAGTTAAAAAGGAAAATGTTAAGTTGGTCCTCAATCCATTCAAGTCCCACATCTCGCTGCCACAACGTTTTGTCGTCTCTGGGTTGAAAAACAGTTCCCTTTTTTCTGCGATCACGGCTGCATCTCATATTGTCCCTCCGTGGCGATAAAGAAGTCATTAAGAGTGCTCTGCAGAAATTCAAACGTCGGCCGGTCATCAGGCCTCTGCCTCCAGCACATCATCATGATGTCATAGAGTTCCTCAGGGCAGCCGTCCGGACGCGGCATCCTGTACGACCTGTCCAGGCTTCTGATCACCTCTGGGTTGGTCATCCCTGATTATGAAGAAAAAAATACAGCCACTGTGAGTATAATGGATTTTTTTTTTTTTTTTATCATTGTTTTTGCTGCAAAGTGACAGTACAGCATTTGCTTATATAATACCATTTAAGTACATGTTTCTCACATACCTGGGTAGGGTATCCTTCCATAGGTGACTATCTCTGTGAGGAGGATCCCAAACGACCATACATCCGATTTGATGCTGAATGTGCCAAAATTGATGGCCTCTGGAGCCGTCCATTTGATGGGAAATTTGGCACCTAATTATCAGAAAGATGGTGAGAAAAGCAGCAGGAAATGAAGTTCATCTGGGCGTGTGTGAACATCTGGGCGTGTGAGTGTGTGTGTGTGTGTGTGTGTGTGTGTGTGTGTGTGTGTGTGTGTGTGTGTGTGTGTCTGTTCTTAATGATGATAGCGATTTTACCATGCCATTTATATTTGTACTTTTCTTTCTTTTTTTTTTACTGGAATTTTGTACCAATGTGATTTATTTGTAGGGTATTAAATTCACCGGATTAGCCAGAAACAGACATTCATCCATCGTCACTGTACAAAATGGTTTCTCAATTGACTTGCTCTAAAGATAACTAAATCACAATATGATGTGTGATCTGTGTGGAGGTATGCAGAGACACACACAGAGGCAGCACTGATCCAAATTCCATGCAACAGAATAAAGCTATAGTGTAAGAACTGTAAATTAGTGGGGCCATTACAAACCACTCAATGCATATTGCACAATTACATTTTGTGATCTAGCTGATCTTAAAACTGCACAGACAATGTACAAAGCACAAAACAATGATATGTTTGAAATTAGAGAGGGCCGGTAGGAACTTAGCGGAAATAGGTATTTTTTAAAAAGAGAATATGTTTAAAAAAAATAAGACAGTAAACAAATATAAAACTTGTATGATCAATATTGCGCACGGTACGTTTGGACCTTTTTTTCTGTTTCATCGTAGCTATTAACCTCCGAGAATAAGTTATGTACCGAGGGTAGGTATAATCAGCTGAAGCTGTAGCCTCTTCATTCAAACTTCTTTATTTATTTTCCTTTTGATTGAATGTCTGATCTTTATTTATTTATTTCTATATGCCTTCATTTGGAAGAAATGGCCAGGACTCCCTTGAAAAAGAGGTTATTAATCTCAATGGGATTTTTTTCCTGGATAAATAAAGGTTATTAAAAATCTTTAACAAGGACTGAAATATATTGTTGCTATGTCATATATTGTTATTAATTGATCAAATTCTGCATACTGTGAAAAAAGATTTTATTCTCTGCTGTGCCTCTACACTATAACTAAGGAAAGTTCTTTGCATGCAAACCGCAACATGTTGCCGGAACACTGGTTGAGACAAAGTGCATCTAACTGTAAGGATTGGAACGATGCATTCAATGCCGCCAGTGAAATCATGTTATCAGTGTTGTTTCTGGGAACGTGGGGTTTTAGCAACCTGGTGAGAGTTTATATGATAACGTCAACAACAACACATGGTTGATGGTTTGTAGGCTGATTGCAGTATTTTAAGACTATTATTCCAGGAAGTATAGAGAAGTCGCTGAAACAGCATCAAAGTATTTCACCTCAACGCCCCATTCTATCTCTTTCACTTTGTCAGCACTGACAACAAAACTAACATGCTTTTAAGCTGTATATCTGGGGGGCTGCACCGCTGACAAATATCTCTTTCTCCTTTTTTAGTTTGAATGAGGAACGTAAATATATTCCCAGGGTCCTATGTTCCCAGCGTTATAATTTTTTAGGGTCCTATGTTCCTAGGGTTATAAATTCCTAGGGTCATTAGTTCCCAGGGTCCTATGTTCCCATGGTTATAGGCTCCAAGGGTCCTAACATCTGAGGGTCGTATACGTTTCGAGGGCATATGTACTTCAGGTTTTAAGTTCCCAGGGCCTTATATTCCCGCAACCCTATGTTCCAAGGATCATATTTCCCCAGTTCAGTAATAGACATTCCAATTGTTTAGGGATCAAATAACCTTAACCTTTGAGGTGGGGAACACAGGATCTGGGAACATACGGGTGAGTTCATTTGAATGGAGTCACCCGTATACATAGTTAGTCAATTTTGACAAAACCTTCCGCCAAATGGACGCAGTGTCATTTGGAACTTCATGTTCTCTCTTCAAAATGTAGATGGGTGGAAAGTCCATCGGGGCGCTTGAGCGCAAGAGTATTTTTAAAGCCCTGCCATTTATCATTCAGTGTGGGGAAACATTGCACATACTGCACCTTCTTGAGCCGTGTATTCTGTCTCGATGATCCTTGCCAGGCCAAAGTCCGCTATCTTGCAGTGCAGGGTTTCACTGACCAAAATGTTAGCTGCACGCACGTCTCGGTGGATGTAGTTCTTCCTCTCGATGTACGCCATGCCTTCAGCTACCTGCCACATTGGAAGGAAAGGGGGAATTATCAGATCAAATGTCGCCGTTGATTCATTAATTTATTCAAAGAAGTAAGACAGCACACTGACAGAACAATGAATCCGAAGAGCAAAGACTGTGTGCTGTGTGTGTCTGTTTGCTCCGGTCAATGTTTACGATAGCCTCAGTTTTGCATTATGCAATTGCGCAGTATGTGTGTAAGCTCTAGTTTATGTGTCAGATATTGGCAGCGAATTGGTGTTAACAGGATGTGCCAACTCTCAGGAAGTGAAAATGCTTTTTTCGGAGGGGCAAAAGAGTTCTGGGGGAGCTCACTGTGGCTGGAAAATAGCATGACTTCCTGTCCGGATGTTAATAATTGACGTAGGGCGAGGCTTTCAAGCCAGACGAGCAAAAGCCCCACCACAGAAACCACACAGCTACTGCTGACAGTTTCCATGTGTACTCACATCATGGCTGGTGTCAAAGAACATACTACAGCAGACGCTCAGAGCCTCACTGTAAAGCAGTTTGTGTGTATAAATAGACTTTGAGGTCAGGGAGAAAGACAGTGTTTTCATTTTTGTCAAAGGGATGCGCAATTCATTGGATTAAATGTCAATGTCATATTAGAATGAATGTTCAAAGTTAGAGAATTACGGAAGTATTCTATAAATATTCATTATTTTACTGAGGCGTTAAGATGAAAATGTCACACACAAGTCATGAACCTTCACAGACACCATGTTGTCGAAAAACACTGCGATAAGGATTCAAAGTTTCCAACCTGCGCTGACATGTCTATCAGCTTATTCAGCTTCAGCTTCTTTCCTTCGTCTGTTTTTAGAAAGTCCAGAAGACACCCTGCGAACGAGAACAGGAGAACTCTATCACCATGAGTAATGACGGATAACATTATAACAGGCGTATTGTTGTTTCGTGGAAACTTCCTACAACTCGTCTACGCAGAAAGACATGCGAGGCATTCTTTTGCTGGGTTAGCGTTGTGGGCTAAATTTGTGTGATGGCGCTGCAATTCTACTGTGTTGTGATGCTGACAAGTACGAGTACAGTCATTGCTTTTAAGGCTCCAGCATTTAAACACCATAAAGCAAATATGACCAAATCTGCTGCTCATTTAATATCAACGTACACCTCAATGAGGTGCTTCTCATAGACATCTATAAGCTTTCTGACGGGCTGCTGGCATAACATTTTTTAACAACGTTTTCAATGTCAGGACTTGGGAAGACCATTCCAATATCTCAATTCTAGCCTGATAAAGCCACTCCTTTACCACTTTTGATGTGTGTTTTGGGATCATTGTTCTGTTGGATCACCCAACTGCACCCAAGACCAGGTTTTCCTGAAAGAATCTGAAGATAATCTTCCTTCTTCATTATTCCATTTACTTTCTTTAGAGCAGTAGATCCACTGGCAGCAAACCAGCCCCATAGCACAAGTTTTCCTCCAAAAGGCTTTTGTCCACATGATGAGCAGCAACCTTCAGTCGAGCTCTAAGGTGTCGCGTCTGGAGCGAGGGCTTCTTTCTTGCACGGCTCATGTTGATGCAAAACACACTTGACTGTGGACACTGTCGCCTGTCTTCCAGCAGCTTCTAATTCATTGCAGATTTGTATTTGGTGGTTGGTTGACTCATGACCGTCCTGACCAATTTTCTATCAGCAGCAGGAGATAGTTTGCGTTTCCTTCCTGATCATGGCAGTGACACAACTGTCCCATGCACTGTGTATGTACAAAAAGTTGTTTGCACAGTGACTCGGTGTGGCCTCTAACTGCTTTGAAATGGCTGCAAGTGAATTTCCGGACATGTTCAATGGACAAATCAATAATGTGATCTTTCAGATCAATGCTGAGCTCTTTAGACTTTCCCATTGTAGTGTTTGCGGCTGTGTCTAATGGGTGTATCAAACAAGCCCTATTAAAATGGGCCCAGAAAAAAGTCACCAGCCGTTATCAATCGTTAATACTCAGAAGAAGTTCAGAGGCCATACTACACAGAAAAAATGAGAGCTGTAGAAATCATTGGAACTCAAGAACTGCCATGGCGTACATTTTCTTTACATGTGTATGTAAATGTTTGGCCGCAACTCCATATATACTTGTGAGTGGACCTACAGTATTATCAGCCCGGCCGATCGTGGGATCAGAGTTGAGCTTTTATTCCACTGATCAAATCAGTCTATTGGGGTTTTTTTTGCAGTTAAGTAGCAGAAAAGGTTAAAGTTAATAAACAGGAAACGGTTTGTTTGCCCACGTTTTTAAATTGCTTTGGAATCAATGAATAAACCGGATGATCAATGGAAAATTAATGTAACCATTTTGATAATTGATTAATAGTCATTTTCCAAGCAAAGATGCCAAAGATTGTCGTTTGTGGCCTCTCAAATTTGAAGACATTTTTCTCTTTTTCATATCACTGTAAATTCAATTATCGTTTATATCGGACTGCTGGTTGGAAAACACATCACTTTTCTGTATCTGTCATGAAGACATTAATTTGTTGCAGCTGTTTGTAGCACAAATTATCATCCCTCATAGACAAGACTAGCCATCAAAAGTCTTCCTCTTTGTCTTACCATTGACCATGAACTCAGTGACAATAAGAATGGGCTCCTTGGTGACCACGGCGTGGAGGCGCACCAGTCGCTCGTGCTGCAGCTGCTTCATCAGGTTAGCCTCCGCGAGAAACGCCTCGGGCTCCATCGTTCCCTCCTTCAAGGTCTTGATGGCAACCTTCTGGGTGTTCTTGTAGAAACCTGCAGCAGGAATTAAAACAAGGTGCTTAATTCACTGTTGTCTCCCATGCTGAGTTGTTGAACATGCCACTGACGGGTTGAATAGCTTCTCTCACCCATCCACACTTCTCCAAACTGGCCGGCCCCCAGTTTCTTCGTCATCTTCAGGGTCTCTCTGGGAATCTCCCATTCATCCTGGGCCCAAGGCTGCTGGGGTGCCTTTGGCTTACAGGGGGCATACAGACGCTGACACAAACCGTCTGACGTACCTGCACCCAAACACGACGCGTGTGATGACAATCAACAATCATTTTTTCCAACTTTCTTTTCTGTTCCGCTAAATTTAGCTGCTGAAACGGTACGGGTCTGATGAACTCTTGTTTCCTCTAATAATTCTCAAGACACTCCTCTGTGTGTTGTGCGTTGGCAGCCATTCTAGAGATTCGGCCTTGTTATCTTGTGGTTTAGTCACAGGAGTGGAAAGACTATCACTCCTCGCACACAGGAAGTACCAAACGCTTCACAAGGGTCTAACTTCCTCCTTCAATTCAAAGTCAGAGCAGGCGGCGTTAAACTCACAGCAGCGAAACCCAATCTGAATCCAAATCAACCCGTGGTTTATTTTCGGTTAGGAAACATTTCAAGACCTAAATACAGACCTTGTTAAATGATGAAGCTCTCAAAAATAACTTTGTAGATCTTTCATACATGTTGTGTTTATTACTTACGACTGTAGTATTTAACCAGCTCCTGCAGAGTCGGGAATGTGTTGGAGGGGGAGATGTAGAAGCCACCTTTGTCCAGACAACGGATCTTGTAGTGTTTTACCACATCTCCTTGTTCCTGGACGTGATCTCTGACTGACAGAGAGTAGGAACCTGAGGGGGAGAAGATATCGATAACAAAGCTGCATGTAAAAAGAGTTGGACCTCTCTGCATTTGCCCCGTCTCTACAATAAATTGTTGTCAGTTTTGGTTCCTGCAAACCACGGTTGTGTTTAAATTTGTACGTATGTGGCCAATATTTGCACGATTCACGTCAAAACACATTCAGATTAAAAAAGTATGAGCTGACTTTCATGTCAGGAGGCAGAGGGGATGTCGGTGGCGTGATAGCTACGTGAGATGGCTGCCGAGCAAGAGACTAATGTTCCTTTTTTTTTTTTTTTTAATGCCGTCATTTGATAGTGTAGCTGTAGAGTGGCAGGAAACTCGATGAGAGAGCGAGTTGACAGGCAACACAGTGGCTACAAGTCAGATTTGAACCCTGGCAGCTTCAGTGAGGACCCAGCGTTTGTGCATGAGGCACACGCTTTACCAACTGAGCTACGAGGGCGCCCCGAGACTAATGCTTGAGACACACTTTCAAACATTCGAAAGCGCAAGAACATTGGATGTTTTTAATACGACATCGGGGCATTTTTAGATCTGTGTTAGCGGCCGTGAAAGCCAATATATATCTCACAAGACTTGAGGGGAATTCGCAGCTGTGTCTAACCCTAACCAGGCAACTACAGTAAAGGTGCAGTGCTGTCACAACTTAAGATCTGGCAATTGAGCATAAAGAAGCATACAGTTGCTGCATAAACATAAAGTTTCAACATATCCATGGTGTGCAGAAAACATTTATTCAGGGGATCAGGCTCTCCTGAGATGTACTGGCACTACAATTCGGACGTGTTGCACGATCGCAAAAAAGAGACTGATGGTCACCTGGTGAGGTCTCACTCTCTCGGACCAGAAAGGCTCCCGGTTTATTTCCAGGGGCTAAAAGCAGTCGTTCAGTCTCTCGCCTACTCAATTCCTTGTAAAACCACCTGCAGAGGAGAAACCCACGAGACACAATTCATGCAATCTTTTTTTTTAAAAACATGAAAACAATCCATGGAATGTTTTGGTAGTGGCTGAATTGTGTCAGTTGCGTTGTTTGATAACATGCATGAAAGAGTTTCTTACTTTTCCACCTCCAGAGTATCTGCCCTGGCCACATAATTACATGGTATGAAGCCCTCCTGTCCAGTCAGCAGCGATTTAGCTACCCACCACTCTCCATTTCTGCAAACAGACAAGCATGGCACACCATTTATATTTCTTCAAGTACGAAGGACAGTCTTATTATTGCGCTACTGCTGAATAGATAATCTGGGGACTAGGAGGGCTACTTACTCTTGTAAAACCTTGAGTCTGTCCCCCTTTTTGAAAGGCAGATCACTGTCGTTGGTGGCTTTAAAGTCATGAATTGCTATAAACAGGATGTCGTCTAAGGACAAGCAGAACAAAGAGTTATTTTAAAAGCAAATACCAACATTAAAGCTAATATAGTGTAGGAATCATACAATCATACAGTTTTTCAAGTACGGCATTACAAAAGCTGCTCTCCTCAAATGAAGGGGGATTTCTGTAGTTTTCATACTGTCTGTGACTGTCTTTCGCTAATGATCTCATCTTGTCCCCAGAAGAGAACAGAGGAAATCCAACTGAGATTTCAATCACTAAATGTGGCCTCCTGTCACTGCCACTAATGTTTCTTCGCTCAGCAGCAGTCGTCTACATAGACACACGCTCGTTATTTTTAGGAGAAATCTTGCTACATGTGCTGCGGTCAGTGATTACCGTTATCTGTATAGGTGTTTCCACTTCGTGCCTGAAGAGACAGAAACATTTATTATTATAAAATGTGCAACAACACACAGTTTTTTAAGTCAGTATAGATTGATTTTAGTTGGGTCCTTGGTCTACTCACTATGTGGTTTGACGAGAGATGAGAGTTGTTCTTTCCTTTGTAGCGTGTGTCATCTTTTACTTCTTTCTGACCACTGCAAGTGCAGCCCATCCTGCATGGAATGGAATATAATGGAAATCTTCAGTAACACTGCATCCTACTAACACGATTTCAACAGTGAAAACGGCTCAGGACACGCTGCACTACGCCGTGCAGTTAATTTCACATTATCAAATCCGACCACCTGTGCTTAGTTCCTGCTCAGAGCCTCAGATAGTTACAGCAAGTTTATTTTCTGCGCTCTTACCTGATAGAGCAGATGAGCTTTACTGAAGTGTGTGTTAGTCTCCACTCCTCCCACTGCAGGGCCTGCCAGTCTGTGAGTTCATGCCCGGTGCTGAGAAAAAATGAATTAAACTTGCTGAAAAGATTTGCTCAATCATCAGTAGAGTCTCTTTTTTGGTTATGAGCACACATACAATGAAATGCTTCTAATAAAGAGGAAGTGGAAAATGTGCTCTCATCTTTATATGGCGTCATTTGCATGTACGTTTTAAGACGCAGCTATATAGAGCTAAAAAACTGATAAAAATGAAGTGCTAAAAATAGCTAAAAAGAAGCAGAAATTCGCAGTGGACACTTGCGTCAGTGTGAAAGCAACGCTTTTCACTTATGATGCTCTCATGAATACTGAATCTGAATCTGTTTGAAGAGACAGTTTAGGTTGTAACTTAAGAATAGTTGTAAGAGCCAGTTTACAGTTCTCACAGCTAAACGGATTAATGTTTATCGCGGAAGTTGAAGTTCGTAGTTGTAAATGCAAATCATAATGTCAACATGGTAACAATGTCCTACACAACCTAAACCTCAGGGTGTAGGAGGCATGGACTCAGTGGTGGAATTAACTCATTACATTTTCCGCTACTTTATTCTATTCTTTCATCCCACTGCAATATGGAGGCAAATGTTGTACTTTTTAATCACTATACTTATTTGACAACTGTAATTAGTAGTTTGCACGTTTCGTGATGCATCAGAGCCAAAGTAGTGTTTTTTCAATCAATTAATTTAATTGGCCATCAGATAACAAACACAGATTCTGAAAAATGCTGAATAAATACATACATGTTAATATATGTAAAGACTTTCACACTAGTGCTCTTCTCAAGGGTGACTTTTGCTTTTACTCATGTAATGTATTTTAACACGACATCTTCATTTTTATCCAAATGATTTTTTGGTACTTTTTACAACACTATCCAGACTTCATACTGCAGTCACACATTATTTGTAATGTTTTTGGTATAATTAAAAAAAATATATAGAATATATAAAAAATAAACATACATACACAAAAATATATAGCCTGTCTGATAGCAACTGATGTAAGTATATTTAAATATCTGTCATTGCAACTGTGGCGGTAATATTTTAGTTGGGTGGCACATAGCTGTTGAACAACGTCAAACTTACTTTAATCATATTTTATATTTAAATGCAGCTTTATAAGCTCAGTTGTACATCCCGTATCTGTTTTAATGTGAAGAAACTGATTATTTAAAGCAAAATTGGCATTTTTGTCACCTCACCTTTTCAGTGTCACATCAATATGATACAAATCTCGTTATTTATCGTTTAAGGAAATTTTAAATGCATCAAATGTATTTTCATGTGTAATGTCATGTTACCGGGTCTGTGCCTTACTTTATGTAAACGGATGTTTTGGTCGCCAAATAATTGCTGTAAATATTCTGTTATGATCATCATAAACTGTGGGCCTTTACGGCATGTCAACAAACTGTTATCTCGTTCGGCTTATTGCTTTTAAAACATTTCAATAGATGACTCTGAATTTGTAATAATCATAGTATTACACCTCTGTTAGTAGTCTGTAGTGTGAGATAGACATACAGCAGATAAATACCTTGCTCTTGTCCCCCAGCTTGTGTCCTCAAAGGTCCTCTAGAAGCAAAATGTCTTCAGTTTCCTTATTGAAAGCCAACTGTGCGTCAGTGTGTCACTGTCACTTGCTTATTTTCTCTCTCTCTCTCTCTCTCTCTCTCTTTTCTCTCTCTCTCTCTCTCTCTCTCTCTCTCTCTCTCTCTCTCTCACAGTGAAGACCAGTGCCTCCCCTGGGGGGACCACATTGAGTTTACAGTAAACAGATAACAGTTGTCTATTTATTTGTTTTTCCCGGTAAATCTCTCTGTTGCCTCTGTGGCTGGCAAAACCACGCAAAGATCACCTCACCTGCTGGCTAAACTTCAACTAAAAGTTTAATTAAATGTGTCAGTCTTTAATCACAAACGAGGTCAGCTTGATCAGTCAAACAGTGTTTTGTTTTGTTTTTTTACAGACGGTTGTATTTCAACATGTGTGGCTGGACAGTCCATCATGTGTGTTAATATTTAACTGTAATTTACTCTTTAAATTGCAAATGTCTTCACCTATCAGATGACATCTGCAGTGGAAAAGTGGCAGTACTGTGCAGTATGTGTGATAAATGTTTAGTATAGGTGTGGTGGAGCGCTGAGTGCTCATATGCAAAAGAGAGAGTGTGGTTTCCATGACATATTTCTCAGTTCCTCTGGCGGTTTAAGCCCCTCTCAGTCGTGTCAACAGTTTGTCTGTGCAGCTCGGCAAACTGTGGTACATGTTTACAGTAAAACAGTACAAGTTGTTGCCACAAGATGGACCGGTGAAAACCCTCTGATTGAGAAAAGGCTGATGAAGCTTCTGCACACATGGCTCGAGAACTGGAGCACATCTCTTATACGCCTGTGCAAAGTCAACTGTCACATTGAATTTTTAAAAAAATGGCAAAATCTTCTAATAGTAAACAGTTTCATGTCCTTTAATGTCTACAAAATCCTACTATTTTACCTTAAATATATTTTATGGTGCATTTTTTTTGCAAAAGGATGCTGCCTTTACTTCTGTATCCTTCTCTGCTTGCAACAGTCCTTCATTTCCTGATGACCAGAAACAGGATAACAATATAAGTAGGACTGTATGTTACACATTCTGTTTTGATCCTATACCAAGTAATACAGCAACTGGAGTCGCCAAAATTGACATAGATGGCCTACATTTTCATATTAAACACGCAGAATGTCATTTCGGATCTTAATTAAAAAACAAAACAAAGATGTGCGTAATGTGGCATCATGGGATTTGTTGTCTTCACGGTTAAAACAACCACACCATAGCTGATGAAACTGTATGTGGCATGACTCAGGCAGAAATGTTGACTAATGAGCTAATGCATTCAAGTGTCGCTTAGTCTCTGATAAACTTCCTTGTTCTCTGTCTCATTCCTGTAAGTTATGGTGACAGGCCTTCTAATGAAACACGCCATTACCTTGAATTAGAATTAGGGTTTCTCTAAGTTTGACACTGTAGGGAACATTGAGGATGACGTAAATATAAAGTACTCAAGTCATTTCTAGACATTCTAATGCAGAAATGTTACATGTGTCTTTAAGAAAAGCTGATGTACTATCATACAGAGCCATCATTTGGTGAAGGCATAATCAGTGTTGGGTATCGTTACTTTGGAAAGTAGTTAATTAGGTTACAACGTTACCATCAATTAAAAGTAATCAGTTACGTTACAGCGTTACCTATGAATAAAAGTAACGCGTTAGAGTACTCATGCGTTACCAAAAATTAAAAGCCGTTTGCAGCGCCTCGCACATGCTGCAACTTAACTGACACACACACAGCCTCCTTTAAATGCACCGAGAAGTCGAGACAATGATGAATAACGTCAGTCATCCAACCAAATTAACTCTGCAGAATAACAATAACAGGAAAGACAGTCAGCAATATGCCACATAGCGTTTTATTATTATTATTTTTTTTGCGGTCGACAGAAGCTTTTCACCAACGCAGAGTGTGCATTTTACCGTTATGTTGTTCTTGTCCTTTTCGCTGGTGAATTGAAAATAATGTGCGTACTTCCACGATGCAAAAGCTGTCCTCTCTGCCATCTTGCCGGGGGTTCGAAAACACTAACACACACACACACACACACACACACACACACACACACACACACACACACACACACACACACAGGTAACGTAGGTCAGCAGCAGGGCACAGACGCATCACAGCGTTGCGCCTCCGCTGACACATCCGCAGGTGGCACAGTACTGTCTGACAAAAAGCAGGCTGCAGTCGGGATTTTCCTTTCCTTATCCGGAGAAATACTTAAAATAACGGATTACTTTTTGAAAGAAATAACGAAGTTACTGATTCCTTGACGCACGAAACTAACGCGTTACGTTACATGTTACACGAAAAAAGTAATTAGAGTACTCACAACACTGGGCATAATTAATAGACCGCTGTAAAATATATTTTTTTGGGCACTAAATTATTGTTCCTAAGGATTATTTGCATATTTCCAGGCCTGTTTCTTGCTACATGCAGACAATGTGGTTGCAAAGGGCATCTGAAGCCATCAGGGTTCAGTGCAAACAGTGCAGTGTAGTGATGACACGGCCTTGCTTATTTTGTTTATCATATTTTGAAGGGACAGGGATTTTTGAAATGTGATTATTTGACTTTTTTTTTTGTTCCTCAACAAATCTGTTCCTAATATTTAAAGTAGACATTTAAAGGGAAAATGCAGTATCTGTGTCATTTATGCACATTTAACAAGTCAGTCATAACATGGATTTTGTGGGTCCTGTACGTTTTCTGGAGTTTCCATTTTCTGTGTGTGGCTTATCTTTTTCTGTAGGTTCAAATGGCTGGGGTCAGTTTGAGATGTCCGACTTGAATATAAGATTTCTTCTTTTCCTGGTGATTCCATTTAAATGTTGAATCCTACTGTTTTTTAAATCTTCCTTTATAGTTTCACCTTGGACACCATTTGGCATAAGCTATAAAAAAACGGTCCTGCTTATTTCCTACTATTCTCTGTTTTGTTACTTAGTCAAATGCATGTTAAGAAAGTACCAACTGTTTATAATGTGAGACGGATTGTATGGTATTGGCAAGAGGACTCTTATAAAGTCTATTACACAAACATTTTGATATTGTTGATGCTTCCTTTTCTGTGCTAATGAATATAAGAGCAATAAACAATGAATAAACACTGCTGATTGTAAATGTAGTCATAGTCTATGTGCAAATTGTTTCCTGTTACTGTATTGCAGATTGTCTGCTTGTTGGTGTCCCCCCAGTTTTGACACTAGAGGGCGCAGAAATTCATGTTTTAAACTGTGACTCTCCTAAAGCGGGTCCATTTAACAGCAAGCTTTTCCCTAAACCCATGCCATTTCTATAAATACACAACCCTTACATTGACCTGCTGTATAGAGATGATGAAAGGGTTAAACGTTGGGGATTTCTCTTGCGTAATACTTATATATCTGTTGCTAGTGCAGGAGGACGGCGTGCGGATGTGAATGCAGATGCAAAGTCTGTCACATTGGAGGGGTGTGGAGGGGGAGAATTGCAAGCTGATGTGCGGTCAATCTATCAAAGTGTAACAATGCATTGGTTTTTCACACCATGCAGCAGAGTTAACCAGGTCTTTCCTATTCTCACCACACAATGCGCCGGAGAGGGAATTCACCCCTCTTCTTCAGCGATGGGAACAATAAACACAAAACAATGTGTCCTTGAGTTATCTAGCAGCAATTATGACCCTTTTGTTTCTGGTTTGCAATGCTAAGCCACTGCAAGATTAGGATTTTTATTATTAGGAATCAAAGAACCAATGTGAGGAAGATATCATTCAGAGAATGTTGCAACCTGTAAGTGCGGGGGAACAATAAATCTTACGGCACCGGAAGTGTTTGTTTCCTATGGGGGGTTTTATACAACACGCAACGCGGGGATATTACTCTCTGGGCAACACTTCACAGGTTTTTGTTTGGACCACCTGTGCTGTGTGTGGGGACTGTGCTGTGCTGTAGTTCTCTGAAGGAACAACCTCACTTAACTGTACACACACACACACACACACACACACACACACACACACACACACTCACATATAGAGGCTGCAGGTGCACAGTGAGTGTTATTGAGTGCGTCCTGGTTACTAACTGCTGTTTCTCTTTATACTCCCCTTCTTCTGGTTTTCCATCAGCCCTTGTTTTCTTCCCAGGGCCTTGGCGGATGCTTGTGTACAGCTCTGTTGGGGTCCCCAGACATTGCATCCTGCCTGCAGAAGGGTCATAAGTGGCCCCACAGGATAACCTGAACAACGGTGGGAAAGGCCGGGAGCGTGGGTCCCCTTTACTAAAGCGGTCCTGGCCACCTCTGCGCCAAAAGCGCACATGCTGCCAATGACCGCTTTCAATTCCCTTTATCAATGTGAGTGTGCACTGCATGTGGCAAAAAAAAAAAAAAGTCTGCACACGGGCTCAAGAGCGTGCTCTGGATTTTTTGTGTGTGAGTGTGTGGCCAAACAGGACATTCATTACATAAAACATATATTAGAAGTGGAACTGTAAGTGCTCATTCAGCATTGTTTCAAAGCTTTGATTTATTCAGACAAAATGCATGCATCAACACACAGGCACACGCTTTCCTCAATTTTGATCCCCCTCTACATCACAAGAGGCCCCTCTTAGACTTCCTGTCTGTGTGGGAACTCTTTTCTATCCTCTGTCACACATGGAGTGAGAGAAGGTCTCGTTCCTGCATTCGCCTTTTGAAAGACAAAGTGATTGTCAATAAACAAGGAACAATTGAACTCTCTCATGCATTCAACAGGCACTCCTGCTTTACCTCCGGAATACCGGGATGTTCATGAGTTTTCGGGAGAGCTTCACTTTCCCTCCGTTAGACAGCAGACGCGAAGTCCACGAGTGAAACTGTGTTGTAGTTTTATTTGTGGGGCTAACTGTAGCGGTAGCATTTTCTGCATATTTGAATGCATTTTAGTGCATGTATAGTAAGATGCCAGCCTTTATACTGTTAATTGGCTTAATGTTCAGCTTTTTATTTATCATTTTTTTAAGAAAGTGTAACTTAAGTATCAAAAACTGTATTTTGTTCACAGCTAAAGCGCACCTGTCAGACTCTTTGTTTAAAAGACTGCAGGAATGTAGGTGGGAGCAGGTCAGTGCAGCTGTTCCAGAGGCAAGTTGCTCTGAGGTAAACATGGCTGCGGGAAAGCCCCTTATTATTGTGCTCCGGATGACGTTCCTCACTCTTCCAGTGTTTACCGTGGAAATAGCTCTGTGCCCGCGAGCAGGTGCTTCCTCAGAGACTCGACGCTTTTCCACAAGATTTGAAGATTTGAATTCCTCTCGATCAAACAAAAGAGCAGCAATAAAATGGAATAAGGAATGCTTAATGTCAGGTAGAGGGATAGTATCATTGTATTTCAATTAGAAACTAAATTGTTTATCATCATACACTTTAAAGCACGTTTGGATTCCTGTCTTATTAAGTACTGTTTATAACATTTCCTCCTTGAGGAGCATTGTCACATTAGACTAACAGCAGATCCCATGACTGTGGTCAGCCAGTATATTTAAAAATAATAATTTAACATATATAAGTATAGAAAAAGTTAGATCAACCCAAATGTCAAAAAAACAGACATAATAACGTAATTAAGGTTCTGATGCTTTATATAACAAAAATGTCATTGCGCTCGCTGTGAAAATGGTCTATTCCCCAAATGGCTCCACCTACCTCGAACCTCAGAGTTCTAATTAGCCAGAGTTGTTAATTGAAAACACCTGAGTGGATGTACCAGCCATTAAACACACACTAGTCAGTGCGTATCTTACGCCACTAGGGATCTCTCGATCAAAAGACACAAATAATATGGGATCATGGGAGTCATCTTAATTGTTAAGCAGCCTCCATTGCCAATGAAAAATCTACTTACCTGGCAGAAATGCAAGGTAATGATTTAAAGTTTTTCCTACATTATTTTTAGTTTCGTCCATTGACGTCCTCACTCTCTGAATCTTCTGAGTCTCCCGGAAGTTGTAGCACCAGGTGAACAAACTCTCTAAGTTTAAACATTGTTGGAAATGTTTAAGATAATGTAAGTACAAAACTGAAAAAAAAAAACCCTGAGCAACTGACAGAAAGGTTACTAGCTGGTTCAGGCTGTCAAGCTAGCACATTAGCGTACAGACACAACTAGCCGCTATGGAGCAACATCCCAGTGGAGCTTCTGGAAGAGGATGAATATAAGTCCAATAGTCAGTCTATAGATAATGTGTCTTTCTCTTTACCAGCTAGTTGTTAATTCTGTCTGTTAGCTGTCTGAAAACAGATTCAACCATACAGTAAATTGTTGGCCTGTAAAACAGTGAGCTTGAACAGTGTTATGAGCTACACAGCTAGCTTAAAGCTATCTTTCCTTACTACAGTCTGTATGTAGGCTTTCTTGGTTGTTAGTGAAGCTGCATTTTGACAGCAAGATTGGACCAAGATAGGCTAAGTATGCCCTTATTGATTTTTTCCCCACTCTATGACAGGAAGTATACTTCCCAGAGTACTCCATAGTTGTTGCATGCAGGATGCACATGTGAGCAAAAAGGACTTAAGAGGCAGCGGGCCGTGTTCTCGTCTCATAAGAAAGCTGGAGGAGAGTGGCCCCTGGCCCTCACTGTGGTGTTATGCAGTCAATCAGAGTGACACCAATTATGTATGTCACATGACCACAAGAGACTGCAAATGGAAAACTCTGAGAGCCGCACATCCATCAGTTGTGTCTAATGGGGCTCACAGAAGAAGGGGAATGAATGAAGTCTCAATAGACAATCTCACGCACTTGTTCACCATATCTCCCCTTAAGAAGTTGATTACATTTATGGGATATCTATTAGATGTGTTTTCAATAGTCTTGGACAACTAAGTAAATTGCTGAGACTAGTTGTAGTCACTTTTGCACTAATGGATTTAATAACCCATCATAACACATTTAGGTTTGATCTTCATTACTGTTGGCTGTAGAAAGTCTCTCCAGGTGATGCTGTAATCAGCATCAGTAGTGCATCACCTCTGTAGCAGGCTGATAATTTTCATTTCATACATTTTTTAAAGGTTTTTCTGAAACCTATACCGGAATCAATGCTGCAAAAAATGCTGGAGTATGTGTTGGCAAGTACATAAGTCTATGCATTGATCCAATATCGCATACATTTATTAAAAAACACAACTACATGCTACTTAAGTGTTTTACTGCACAACTAGCCAAGATCCATAAAAGGAAAGTGACTTGTGTATCTATAAATCATTCATTTGATTTTTTGTTTTGAATTTCAACAGTATGTCTCACAAAAGAATAACGAAAAATGACTTTAAATCATTTAATCACAGAGACAATAAGTACAGTACATTCAGCAAAGGTAATAACCTCTGTAACACAGAGAGGGATGTAATTTCTTACTGATACACACTGTTGAATGGTCTAAAACACAAGAAGAATAGGAGAGTCTGTCAGGATACATAAAACCCTGACATTACTTTTCTACTTTCCAAAGTTCACCTGTTTTTAGGAATCAGTCAAAGTTATAACTCAGTTTATCTAATGGAACTGCAGAGATGCTCACGCTGATGTTAACCACTGCCCTGTTTATTCAGATCCAAAACTAAAGTACTGCCATGAACAGGACTGTATCTGCATAATATTCCGTTAAACATTCAAAATGAATATTATCTGCATTTTCTGGCTTTCCAGAAAAATACAATAACTAGTAAAATATATAATATTGTAGTATTTGAAGTCTTTTACTTTGAAACAAAGAGTCTCAAAAGAATACCTTTGATTAGATAGAATACATTCAGTCTTACTTTATCCTGCAAAAAATGTAACGTGAGTATTTGTGACATTTTCAATTAATGTAACAGTCATATCTATCAATATACCATAAAACCTAGTCTATAATTAGTGTCATGTTCTGACTGAGGCTCAGAGTTGCAGTAAGTAGAATGTTATAAATACTCTTAATACTTATAGTGCAAGGTAATAAGTATCATTTAGATTTGCGTATAAAGTTTGCAAACCACCTACTTACAGTATATACATTCAAGTTTTCAAGATTCCCTTATCATAGAACTGTATGATCAGCAGCTGTGCATTTGTTTATTCTGAAAAAAAGTGCTTGCATTTCTTTTGTGCGTATTAAAAATGAGAATAATGTAGATCAATCCTTTTCCTCAAATTCTAGTTAGGTCTCCTCTGACAGACAAAATGACAATCATTGCTCCTAACAATATTGTTAGCTGTCTTCTTCTTATCTTCAACTCAATCTCATCTTCAACCTGCGGTTTCCCTGAGTCACATAGTCAACTTATGATGAACTCTTTTTCAAAGTCTTTGACTAAGGCCTTGTAACTTCTTCTTGGCTGTTTGTTTCAGGCTCAGAATCTTCAACATCAGCATAAGCGCCTTCCTCAGATTCTGCACTCATTTTGATCAAAGTGTCTATTGGGATTAATGTCTTCTCCGGAGGTGCTCCTCTAGCCGCCTCTTGTTTATCCGTCTTGCTTGGAACAAAATCTTTGTCAGTTTCATCCTCTGGTCCATCTGAATCCTCCTCTGCCTCGTCTTCTCCATCAGCTGATTCTCCCTGGTTTCCACTGCAGTCTTCATTGCCTGTCTCAGTTTCTTCCTCCTCCTTATTGGACACTTCGACATCATTATCATGGCCTCCATTTGGGATGCTAATACATTTGCTTTTTGTTACAGTCTGTTCATCATTATCCTCATTGTCCACTGATTCTTTTTCTTCCTCTTCCTCATCCACATCGTTGTCTGGCTTCAGCACCACCACATCATCAGGCCCTTCTGTTTCATTGTGCCTCTCAGTTAAAACATCTTCCTCATTGTCTTCAGCGTCACTTTCTTTGCATGTTTCTCTGTCTTTGTCAGGATTAGATTCACTGACAACCTCTTCGTCTGCTCCTTCGGCAAGTTGCTGTATGTTTTCTTCTGCAGAATCATCTTCTGAATTTTCATTAGATTCTTCCCTTTCAGTGATCTCATTCCCTGTCACTTCAGGCTCTTCAGATTCTCCCTCTGCTGTGTCTTCAATCTCATCTCCTGTAGTTGCAGCCTCTGTGCAGTCTTCACCAGTTGCACTTCCACTTTCATTTTCAGCAGATTCCTCCCCATCATTTTCAGCCTCCTCTGATTCTTGATTATCATCCTCATCTTCACCTTGTGCATCTTCTTTGACAAAATCTTCAGTGGCACTGCTTTCTTCAATTCTTTCAGGTGATTCTGTCTCTGATGCCCGATCATTATGTTCAGTCTCCTTTTCATCAGTAGCCATGTTTTCCTCTTCCGCATTTTCATCTTCTGCTGCACTTTCATCGACAGTCTCGTTCTCAGGCTTTGTTTCTGAAAGCTCTTCTCCAGATTCATTTTCATTTGTAACCTTTGATGAATCCTCTTCTCCTGCACTCTCATTTACATCTGTTGCTGTGTTATTTGCCGATTCATTTTCATCAGTGGCTGATTCATCGCTCTCTTCGCCTGATTCGTTTTCAGTCACAGCTTTGGAGCTTTCTTCTCTTGCAGATTCAAGCAACTCAAGTACTTCTCCATCTGTAGTTTCTTCCATCTCCTCTTCGTCTGATTCATTACCAGCTTTACTGGGTTCCTCTTCACATGAATTTTCTTTTTCAACAGTTTCTTCCTTGGTGACATCATCATCCGTGGGAACAGCCTCTTCGGATGGCTCTTTTGACAGTTCGTCAGCTTTGGCTGTGTTATCATTCTCCTCTGTGGTTTCATCATCATTTGTGGTGGCATCCATGCCTTCTGCAGAATCATCTTCACTGCTATCTGCCGTGTCCTCCACATCTTCACTTGCATCCACAGCCTCCTCTTTGTCAGATTCATGTTCAGTGGTGTCCGCCACATCTTCTGACACATCTTCTTCTTCAGCCTCTGTGGCTTCACCAGTTTCTTCCTTCATTTCATCTTCACTTGTGCCAGCAATTTCCTTTTCTTCAGCGATTTCATCTTCAGTTGTGCCCTTTTCATCTGATTCAGACTCATCTGCACCAGTTGCTTCCATAGCTGTATCTTCGTCTGATGGATCTTCAGTTTTTCCCACATCACTTTCATCTTCAGCTGTCATTGCTTCATCATTGTCTGCAGTGTCATCTGCAGTGTCATCTGCATCATCTGTTGCAGCGGTCTGCTCTCCATCTTCAACTGTCCCTGCTTCCACAGCCTCATCCTTCTCTGATTCATCTTCAGTTATGGCTGGCACATCGGACTCTCCTGCAGTATTTTCATCTTCAACTTTGGTGGCTTCTTCATTTGATTCATCCTCACTTATGGCATCCGTCTCTTTTTCTGCAGCAGTCTCATCTTCCGTTGTTGCTGCTTCAGCTGGCTCCTTTGACAGTTCATCACCAGTGGCATTATTCTCCTCTGCAGTCTCATCATTGGTGGTGGCATCTTCTGCTGAATCTTCATCACTGGTGGCAGCAGTCTCTCCTTCATTGTCAGCCATTGCTGCTTCCACAGCTTCTTCTTTGTCAGATTCATTTTCAGTTGTGGCTGCCACAGCACTCTCTTCATCTGCAATTTCATCTTCAGCAGTCTCCTCCTTTGGTTCATCTTCACTATTGCTGTCTTTCTCTGCAGCCATCTCATCTTCGGTTTCTACTTTTTCAGCCGGATCTTTTGATGATTCATCAGCTGTGTCGTTGTCATCTGCAGACTCAAGCTTTTCTTCATCGTGGCTTGTCCCTTCTTCCACAGCCTCATCAGATTCATGTTCACTTGTGGCTGCCATAGTGGTCTCTTCTGCATCTTCATCCTCAGCAGTCTCTTCCTTAAGTTCATCCTCACTTGTAGCAGCGATCTCATTTTCTACGTTAAGCTCATCTTCAGTTGTTGCGTCTTCAGCTGGTTCCTTTGACAGTTCACTGCCAGTAGCATCATTTTCCTCTGCACTGTCTTCTTCATCTGGGGTGACATTTAAACTATCTGCAGAATCATCACCGCTTGTGACAGCAGTCTCTGCCACATCTTCAGCTGCCCCTGCTACCACAAACTCCTCTTTGTCAGATTCACATTCAGTTTCATGTTCAGTTGTGTCCGCCACATTTTCTGATGGGTTTTCATCTTCACCTGTGACAGCACTCTCTTCTTCATCATCAATCTCATCTTCAGTTTCTGCCCTTCCAGCTGTTTCCTTTGACGATTCATCAGCTGTGGTTGTGCCTTCGTTCTCATCTGCAGACTCATCTGCAGTGGTGGCCTGAATCTCTTCTTCCACAGCTTCCTCATTCTCAGATTCATTTTCAGTTGTGTCTGCCACAGCAGTCTCTTCCTTTCCTTCATCTTCACTTGTGACAGCAATCTCCTTTTCTAAAGCCATCTCATCTTCAGGTGCTGTCTCCTCAGCTGGTTCCTTAGATGATTCATCAGCGCTCTCATCTGCAGACTCATCTGCACTAGTGGCAGCAATCTCTTCATCATCATTGACTGCCTCTTCTTCCACAGCCTCTTCTTTATCAGATGCATGTTCACTTTCGGCTGCCATAGTGGTCTCTACTGCTGCATTTTCATCTTCAGCCGGGCTGGCTTCAGAAGCCTCTTCCGTCAGTTCATTTTCACTGGAGGCATCAATCTCTTCATCATCAACTGTCTCTGCTTCCACAGCATCTTCATTGTCTGATTCATGCTCAGCTAAGTCTGCCACAGACGTCTCTTCTGCTGCAAATTCATCTTCAGCAGTCTCATCATTTGATTCATCTTCTACAGCCATCTCATCGTCTGGTTCTTTTGATGATTCATCAGCTGTTATTATGTCATCGCTCTCATCTGCAGACTCATATGCACTGGTTGCAGCAATGTCCTCGTCATCAGTTGTTCCTTCTTCCACAGCCTCTTCTTTGTCGGATTCATGTTCACTTGTCACAGCAATAGTTGTCTCTTCTGCTGCATTTTCATCTTCGGCTGGCATGACCTCGGCAGCCTCTTCCTTCAGCTCATCTTCACTGGTGGCAGCAATCTCTTCTTCTTCATCAATTGTCTCTGTTTCCACAGCTTCTTCTTTGTCAGATTCATGTTCACTTGTAGCTGCCACAGTCGTCTCCTTTGCTGCATTTTCATCTTCGGCTGTGGTGGTTTCAGAAGCTTCAAGTTCATCTTCACTTGTGGGAGCAATCTCTTTGTCTGCAGCAATTTCATCTTCAGTTGTTGCAAACTCAGCTGGTTCCTTTGACGATTCATCAAGTGTGGCCGTGCCGTCCTCATCTATAGAGTCATCTGCCTCAGTGGCAGGAATCTCCTCTTTATCATCTGCTTCCACAGACTCATCTTGGTCAGCGTCATCATCATTTGTAGCTGCCACATCACTCTCTTCAACAGCATTGTCATCTTCCGCTACCGTGGCTTCGGCAGTGTCTTCCTTTAACTCGTCCTCGCTTGTGACAGCAATCTCTCTTTCTGCGACAACCTCATCATCAGTTTCTGCTTCTTCTGCTAGTTCCTTTGAAAATTCCTCATCTGTGGCTTTCTCTTCTACTGTTGCCACTTCTACAGCCTCCTCTTCCTCAGGCTGGTCGTCTGTTGATGCAACCAAAGCAGTCTCTTCTGCTGCATTGTCATCCTCAGCTCTGGTGGATTCAGCACCCTCCACCTCTAACATATCTCCAGTTATGTCTGCTTCTGTCTCTTCCTCTTCAACTCCGCCTATGTCTACCTTTTCATCCTCTGTTTTAGTCATTTCCTCCGCATCATGAACAGAAAATACTTTTTCTGTTTCTTCTGCAACAGTCCGTTCAATTAATTCTGTGGCTGTGTCCTTGTCTATGGCTTCAATATCTTCAGACACATCCTCCAGACACACATAATTTGCTTCCTCTTCATCTGCTGCCACTGCAGTCAAGTCGTTTTCAGACTTACAGTGTACTGCATCACATTTCACTTCTCTTAAAGCATTGACGAGGACATTTTCAACAAGTGTTTCTGCCGCATTTCTTTCAGTATCATTTTCAGAGTGAGATGCCTGTGTTTTGCCAGGGTCAGCGTTCTTCATCTCTAGAATCCTCTTTAGGTCAAAATGCATGACAATAGGTGCAGTATTCCGTACTTCTGCAGGAAGTAGCGGCCTAGATGTCAATTTTTTCTGAGCACATGTTTCACATGGACAGTATTCATCATCGTTTTCACTGCGCTGGTCACTGTAGGATGTGCCTGTGGCTGAATCATCACTTTTATCCGCTTGGGGATCAATTGATTGCTTTAGCATAATCTTCAGCTTCCGTCTTCTCTCTTCTGTTTGTGCTGTTGAAGTACGAGACATGGCCTCTTTGGGAGGTCTAGGTAGGCCTGCCCGACTTTGAATTTTCCTTCGTTCTCTGTCTATACTTTTTTGGATTCTTTTGTGGACCTCACTTTTAAGTTCATTTATCATCATGTCAAGCTGCTCATTATCATCTAAGTTCCATCGGACTTTGAACTCAGTCATTGCATTGATATAATGCGTCATGAATTGCTTTTCTATTTTGGTTAATAAGGTTAAGACCCAAACAGGGTCAGGATCTTGAGACATCCTTTTGACTAACTGAGATCCCTGAACGTAGGGGGGACTCTCAGAACTGGAGGTTTCTTGACATTCTGTTTCAACTTCCTCTGGAAGTTTTTGCCCATTGCTTTCATTTTCTGAGCTCTTTTGTGAGGAGGGTGGGGTTTCAGTTAGCTCTCTTGGACTATCATCGCTTCTGATTGTCTCATCTGTTGCTGGACTATCTTCTTTTTCTGCATTCATTCCTTCTACTTTTTCACATGTCCATTGAGCATCAGCTTTTGCTTCATCTTCACAGACTTCTTGTACTTTCATTAATGTATTTGCTCCGGTATGTGGTTGAGATGCATCACCATTCACACCATCGCTGCTCTTCCCAGAGCCTGTGGAGCCACTGTTGACATCCACACCAGAGGATGACGTGCGATTGAATTCATCGTCCACAAAACGGTGATCATCGTTCTTGCATGCAGGTTCTTTTTCCGTAGGAACACAAAGCCAAAGAGACTGCAGTATATTCATTAGCTCTTTGTATCTTTCATCCTTTTCATTTGCATTTTTAGGATTATTGTCGATTAATTGCAGCTTCACAAGGCAATCCAGAAGGCCTCTGGCTGAAGTGCTCAGTTTACGTCCATATACTGGAGAAATTTCTGGCAGACTGTTACATCTGTCAAGCTTAGGATTTAAAAGTACCTTCATCACCTGTATGGATGAGTCAAATATTTTTGAGGAATCATGTCTCTCAGTATCATTTTCATGTGGTGCCTCTGTGCTTGTTTGGCAGTCATTGTTACTGTTCATTGCAACTCCTTCATTCTTGTTTTTGGTATTCTCATCATCGTTTTCATTAACCTCCATTCTATTAACTTCTTCTGTTTTGTGGCCATTTTTTTGTCCACAATTTTCATCAAACTCCTCCATGTCACACGCATCACCGTCTGCTTGTATGGTTTTCAGCCATTCATTCACAACCTCAGTAGGGGATGCATTTGGTAGGCTGGATGGGACCAACTCAAAATCATCAGCACTTGTGTTCTTCTGACTGCGTTTGCTGCTTTTGTCACTTTTTTTATCATTGACACTCCTACGAATGTCTGTTACTTCCAGTGGACCATTTGTTCTCCTCTTAGACCCACTGGATTTTGATTCTCCATCGGCTGGAGTCTCACGCGGCTCTTTAACAAAATCTGAACTGGACAGAGTTTGTGACATATCACTCTCGGTGGACTCTGTGTGACAAATCCCTCGATGTTTATTTTCTTTTGGCTGTTGTGCATTCTGACAGGATTCTGACACAGCAGAAGTGGCAACAGACTTTGGTTTGGGAATAACTTTAGAATTTGCATTTTTTGTGCTTGGCCTGCTTGACTTGGTTGTCTTAGAGTGAAAACTCCTCTTATCAACTGTATCTTCTTGTTTCTCTTCCTCTTGCAAGCTGGATGTGGGATTACTCTTGTCTTCAGGATTCACAACTTCCTCTGCATTATTTGGAGAGTTACTGGCTTTCTCCTTGGTAGGAACATCAAGGGTTGTGGACAACTCTTTATTTTCCACATCTGTTAAAATATCAAGTGCTTTGGCTTTCCGAGATTTCACAGACCGATTTGACTTGACAGATAAAGAACTTTGTGGCCGTGTTTCGCTTTTCTTTTCTTTACCCTCAGATGTTGTTGACTTCTTTGAACGTGATGAAACTTTAGACTTTGATGACATGCTGGTAGGTGCTCTGTCTTCACTTTCCTCGACTGTCACTGCAGGGATTTCCGACCTGTCTGATATTTCGGATCGTTTGGATTTCGCTGACACAGGGCTAAGTGTTCTCTCCTCCTCTTCATGAGTATTTTCATCAGCAGGAACACCAGATATTTTTGACTTCTTTGAGCTCACTGACATTTTTGACTTGGCTGACATAGCACTCTGCGCTCTCTCAGATTTCTCTTCAACATTTTCTTCATTAGGCTCAGTCCTTTCACTTGGAGCAATTCCAGATATGTTGGACTTCCTGGTTCTCGAGGAAACATTTGATTTCAACGACACAACACTTGGAGTCTTCTCTGTTTGATCTACCTCTTCAGTTTCAGCTGTCTGATCAGAGACTTTTGATTTCCTTGACCTCAGAGACACATCTGACTTTAATGATTTAATTGACATGGTACTTGGTGGTCTCTCTTCAGTTTCGTCACCAGTTTTTGCATCTTCTTCAGCATCTTCTTCATTCTGAGGACCACGAGAAGCCTTTGATTTTGTAGAAATTGATGTTACATTTGACCTTACTGATTTAGCAGACATGGAGCTCATTGCTCTCTTCTCAGTGTCGTCTTCAGTGTTTTTGTCAGTAATGTCTTCTTCAGCAGGAACCTCAGAGGCTTTTGATTTCTTAGATACTGCTGAAACATGTGACTTTCTTGACTTTGCTGATTTGATGGAGGTACTGCTTGCTGCTCGCTCTACAATCTCCTCGTGATTTTCTTCCCCAGGAGCAATAGAGGCTCTTGACTTAGCTGAAATGTTTGACTGTGTTGATTTGTCAGATATGGCTGATTTAGCTGACAGGGTGCTTGGTGATCTCTCTTCAGCCTCTGCGTCTGCATTTTCCTCACCAGCATTGCCAGCAGATTTAGCAGATCTAGCTGATTTAGTGGACATTGTACTTGGTGCTCTCTCTTCATTTTTGTCATGTTCTGTATTACATTCTTCCGTTGGAGCAGCTGAGATGTTTGACTTACTTGATTTCACAGACATTGCACTCTGTGCTCTCTCTTGAGATTCTTCTACATCGTCTTCAGAAATGGCAGTGGTTTCACCCGGACAAACTTCAAATGTGTTTGATTTTGTAGACTTTGCTGAAGCATGTGACTTTGCTGATTTGATTGATAAGACGCTTGGTGCTCTCTCTGTTTTTTCATGTTCAGCCACATCATCAGTGGTAACAACAGAGGCTTTTGACTTACGAGATCGTTCAGAAACATGAGACTGAGCAGATTTGACTGATACGCAGCTTGCGGCTCGTTCTTCAGTTTGATCGCTGTCATTTTCTTGACTGTGGCTCTCACAACCTTCTTCAGCTGGAACATCAGAACATTTTGACTTTTTTGATCGAGCAGAAGTATTTGTCTTGACTGAATGAGCTGACATTGAGCTCACCCTCCCTTCATTCTCTGCCTCAGGAGTTTCGGTACTGTGTTCAGAGGGGATGGCAGAAGCTTTTGATTTATTAGATCTTTGAGAAACATTTGACTTTGCTGATTTGACTGACATGTTGCTTGATGCTCTTTCCACATGATCAGCATTTTCTTCACCTGGTGCAGTCGAGACTTCTGATTTATTTGATTTTGCTGAAATAGATAACTTTTCAGACATTGCACTCTCTGCACTGTCTTCAGTATTAGTATCAGGATGAATATTAGAAACATTTGATTTCATAGATACTGCAGAGGCATGTGACTTTGGTCTGGTCCTGCTTTCTTCGACTGGAACATCAGCTGAACATTTTGACCTACTCGATCTTGCAGAAACGTTTGACTTTACTGAATGGACTGACATTGAACTTACTGAGCTACTTTCATTGTGCTCCTCTTCATTTGCCTCTTCAGGAGAGTCAACAATGTGATCAGTAGGAATGTCAGGAGCCTTTGATTTCTTAGATGTTGCTGAAACATTTGACTTTGCTGATTTTGATGATCTGACTGACACATTGCTTGGAGCTCTCTCAACATGTTCCTCATGATCAGATATATTTTCTTCAGTTGGATCATTGAGTTCCTTTGACTTTGTAGATTTGGCAGAAATAGTCGACTTTGCTGTTTTAGCTGACATGGCACTCAGTGCTCTATCTTGAGATTCATCTTCACCATCCCCTTCATCAGGATTGCCAGTAGTTTTGCATGAACGAACCTCAGAAGCATTTGATTTAATAGATTTTGTTGAAATGTGGGACTTTGCTGATTTAGCTGACATGGCACTCGGTGCTCTCTCTGCAGACTTAATAGATATTTCAGAAACATGTGACTGGACTGATTTGGCTGACATGCAGCTTGGTGCTCTTTCTTCAGTTTGTTCTTCACCATTTTCTTCATCAGGACTCTCAAAGCTTTCTTCAGCTGGAACATGAGCAGAACATTTGGACTTATTTGATCTTGTAGAAATCTTTGACTTGTTTGACTGGGCTGACATTGAGCTTAATGCTCTACCGTCACTCTCCCCTTCAACAATTCTTTCCTCAGGATCGTCAACAGCATCGTCCAAGGAAACTTCAGAAATTTTTGACGCTCTCGATGTTTTAGAAACATTTGACTTTGCTGATTTTCCCGATCTGATGGACAAATTGCTTGGAGCTCTGTCTACACGTTCCTCATGATCAGATATATTTTCTTCAGCTGGGCCATCGAGTCCTTTTGACTTTGTAGATTTGGCAGAAATAGTCGACTTTGCAGTTTTAGCTGACAAAGCACTCGGTGCTCTCTCTGCAGACTTCATAGATATTTCAGAAACATGTGACTGGACTGATTTGGCTGACATGCAGCTTGGTGCTCTTTCTTCAGTTTGTTCTTCACCATTTTCTTCATCAGGGCTCTCAAAGCTTTCTTCAGCTGGAACATGAGCAGAACATTTGGACTTATTTGATCTTGTAGAAATCTTTGTCTTGTTTGACTGGACTGACATTGAGCTTAATGCTCTACCTTCACTCTCCCCTTCAACAGTTCTATCCTCAGGATTGGCATCGTCCAAGGGAAGTTCAGAAATTTTTGAAGTTCTCGATGTTTTAGAAACATTTGACTTTGCTGATTTTCCCGATCTGACGGACAAATTGCTTGGAGCTCTGTCTACACGTTCCTCATGATCAGATATATTTTCTTCAGCTGGGCCATCGAGTCCTTTTGACTTTGTAGATTTGGCAGAAATAGTCGACTTTGCAGTTTTAGCTGACAAAGCACTCGGTGCTCTCTCTGCAGACTTAATAGATATTTCAGAAACATTTGACTGGACTGATTTGGCTGACATGCAGCTTGGTGCTCTTTCTTCAGTTTGTTCTTCACCATTTTCTTCATCAGGGCTCTCAAAGCTTTCTTCAGCTGGAACATGAGCAGAACATTTGGACTTATTTGATCTTGTAGAAATCTTTGTCTTGTTTGACTGGGCTGACATTGAGCTTAATGCTCTACCTTCACTCTCCCCTTCAACAGTTCTATCCTCAGGATTGGCATCGTCCAAGGGAAGTTCAGAAATCTTTGACGTTCTCGATGTTTTAGAAATGTTTGACTTTGCTGATTTTCCCGATCTGACCGACAAATTGCTTGGAGCTCTGTCTACACGTTCCTCATGATCAGATATATTTTCTTCAGCTGGGCCATCGAGTCCTTTTGACTTTGTAGATTTGGCAGAAATAGTCGACTTTGCAGTTTTAGCTGACATGGCACTGGGTGCTCTATCTTGAGATTCATCTTCACCATCTCTTTCATCAGGAACGCCATTACTTTTCCCAGAACAAGCCTCAGAAGCATTTGATTTCATAGATTTTGTAGAAATGTGGGACTTGGCTGATTTAGCTGACATGGCACTCGGTGCTCTCTCTGCAGACTTAATAGATATTTCAGAAACATGTGACTGGACTGATTTGGCTGACATGCAGCTTGGTGCTCTTTCTTCAGTTTGTTCTTCACCATTTTCTTCATCAGGACTCTCAAAGCTTTCTTCAGCTGGAACATGAGCAGAACATTTGGACTTATTTGATCTTTTAGAAATCTTTGACTTGTCTGACTGGGCTGACATTGAGCTTAATGCTCTACCTTCACTCTCCCCTTCAACAATTCTTTCCTCAGGATTGTCAACAGCATTGTCCAAGAGAAGTTCAGAAATCTTTGATCTTCTCGATGTTTTAGACACATTTGACTTTGCTGATTTTCCCGATCTGACTGACACATTGCTCTGAGCTCTCTCAATATGTTCCTCATGATCAGATATATTTTCTTCAGCTGGGCCATCAAGTCCTTTTGACATTGTAGATTTGGCAGAAGTAGTCGACTTTGCAGTTTTAGCTGACATGGCACTGGGTGCTCTATCTTGAGATTCATCTTCACCATCTATTTCATCAGGAACGCCATTACTTTTCCCAGAAAAAGCCTCAGAAGCATTTGATTTCATAGATTTGGCAGAAATGGTCGACTTTGCCGTTCTAGCTGACAAAGCACTCGGTGCTCTCTCTGCAGACTTAATAGATATTTCAGAAACATGTGACTGGACTGATTTGGCTGACATGCAGCTTGGTGCTCTTTCTTCAGTTTGTTCTTCACCATTTTCTTCATCAGGACTCTCAAAGCTTTCTTCAGCTGGAACATGAGCAGAACATTTGGACTTATTTGATCTTGTAGAAATCTTTGACTTGTCTGACTGGGCTGACATTGAGCTTAATGCTCTACCTTCACTCTCCCCTTCAACAGTTCTATCCTCAGGATTGTCAACAGCATCGTCCAAGGGAACTTCAGAAATTTTTGATGCTCTTGATGTTTTAGAAATGTTTGACTTTGCTGATTTTCCCGATCTGACTGACAAATTACTTGGAGCTCTCTCTACATGTTCCTCATGATCAGATATATTTTCTTCAGCTTGTCCATTGAGTCCTTTTGACATTGTAGATTTGGCAGAAATAGTTGACTTTGCCGTTTTAGCAGACATGGCACTTTGTGCTCTATTTTGAGGTTCATCTTCATCAGGAGCGCCATCAACTTTCCCAGAACAAGCCTCAGACACATTTGATTTAATAGATTTTGCAGAAACGTGGGACTTTGCTGACTTAGCTGACAAAGCACTCGGTGCTCTCTCTGCAGATGTAATAGATATTTCAGAAACATCAGACTGGACCGATTTAGCTGACATGCAGCTTGGTGCTCTTTCTTCCGTTTGTTCTTCATCATTTTCTTCAGCAGGGCTCTCAAAGCTTTCTTCACCTTGAAAATGAGCAGAACATTTGGACTTATTTGATCTTGTAGACATATTTGACTGATCCGACTGGGATGACATTGAGCTTAATGCTCTACCTTCACTCTCCCCTTCAACAATTCTTTCCTCAGAATTGTCAACAGTATTGTCCAAGGGAACTTCAGAAATTTTTGATCTTTGTGATATTGTAGAAACATTTGACTTTGCTGATTTTCCCGATCTGACTGACAAATTGCTTGGAGCTCTCTCAACATGTTCCTCATGATCAGATATATTTTCTTCAGTTGGATCATTGACTTCCTTTGACTTTGTAGATTTGGCAGAAATAGTCGACTTTGCTGTTTTGGATGACATGGCACTCTGTGCTCTCTCCTGAGTTTTATCACCATCATTTTCAACAAGAGTTCCAGCAGTTTTTCTGTCAGAAGCATTTGATTTGACAGATTTTGTAGAAACATGGGATTTTGCTGATTTAGCTGACAAAGCACTTGGTGCTCTCTCTGCAGACTTAATAGATATTTCAGAAATATGTGACTGGACTGATTTGGCTGACATGCAGCTTGGTGCTCTCTCTTCACCATTTTCTTCATCAGGGCTCTCAAAACTTTCTTCAGCTGGAACATGAGCAGAACATTTGGACTTCTTTGAATCAACTGACACAGAGCTCACTGATCTGCCTTCAGTCTCCCCTTCAATACCAATGTCTTCAGGAGCATCACTGCAGTTTTCAGAAGGAATTGCAGATCCCCTGGATTTCTTAGATATTGCTGAAGCATTTGACTTAGCAGATTTAACAGACGTAGTTGACATATTACTAGGAGCTCTTTCTCTATCATCCGTATGGGCTGCAGTATTTTCTTCAGCATAAACATTACTGTGCTTTGACATATTAGATTTGACAGAAATATTTGAATGTGATGATTTGACTGATTTGGCTGACACATTTGAATGTGCTGATTTCACTGACAGAGCACTAGGTCCCCTCTCTGCATCGTGTTCAGTAATACTCTCTCCGTCTGAACCATCACAGCATTTGGACCTGCTTGATCTTGCTGAAATGTTTGACCTGCAGGATTTATCTGATGTGCAGCTGAGGGGTCTCTCACTGGTCTCCTGTTCAGCATCTTCTTCATCACAAATATCATCATCATGTTTGAGAAGAACTTGAGATGATTTTGTAGATAATGCAGAAGCATTTGACTTTGCAGACTTTGCTGACATTGCACTCGGTGCTCTTTGTGCAATCTCCCCTTCAACGTTGTTGGAGGCATTTGACTTCCTCGATATTGCAGATGATTTCGACTTGACCGATGTTACCGACATGGCACTAGATGCTCTAACTCCAGCTTCATCATGTGTGACTGAATGTTCCTCAGCTGAAACATAGGAGGAGCTTAATGCTTCCTCAGCCTCATCACTGCAACTTGATGCTCTGTCTTCCGTTTGCTCTCTGTCATTAACATCCTCATGATTGTCTTCACTTTCTTTCTTTGCAACTTCAGATGATTTAGATTTTCCAGATTTTGCAGATGTTGCAGAAATATCCGACTTGATAGACCTAGCTGACAGTGCACTAGATGCTCTTTCACTTTCTTTACTTTCAGAGTTTAATTGCTCAGATTTTCTGGACCTTGCAGATGTATTTGACTTCGTTGATTTTACTGACATGATACTTGGAGCTCTAACCAGAGTTTCCACTACTTCCTCTTCACTGTCAGCTGTATCTGTCTCCTGTACTTCCTCAGAAGTTTGTTGAACCTCAACATTAGAGGTTTTAGACTTTGTTGATCTTGTTGAAATGGTGCTTGATGCTCTCTCCTGAGTATCTTCCACAGCATTTTCATCATGAAGTTGAGATGCTTTTGAATGTGCAGATACTGCAGAGGTATGTGATTTGGATGACATGACACTTGGTACTCTCTCTTGATCTTCTCCTGCTTCTTCAGCTTCCTCAGATTTGTCCTCTGAATTTTCTTTGGGTGGAGCTTCAGAAGTTCTTGACTTTCTAGATTTTGCAGAAATATTTGACTTGACTGACATTGCGCTTTGTGCTCTTTGTCCAGTTTCCTCCTCATTTTCTTCAGCTGGGTTTTGAATACTCTCCGCTTCATGTGCTCCACATGCTCCTGGTTTAGATTCTGCCGAGGCATTTGATGCAGCTGACATGGCACTGAGTGTCCTTTGTTCAGTTTCCTGCTCAGCTTCGTCTTTACCTATGTGAACAGAGACTCTTGATCCCTTTGATTTAATAGAGGCTTTGGATTTTGATGACATCGAACTTAATACTCGTTCTTGTTCATCATCTTCAACATCTTCCTCTGATTTTTGTTGTTCAGCTGCCATTTCTGACTTCACTGATTTTTCAGATTTAGAGGATTTCACAGAGATTCCACTTAATGGTCTTTCTCGTGGTTCGTTCTCATCCTGTGTTTGCATTTCTTCTGCTGTAACATCTGCAACATCGGATTTCAATTTTGTCGAGGCAATTGAATGAACTGACATGGCACTTCGGGATCTTTTCTCCTCTACACCTTCAGACTTATTTGATCTGCCAGAGGCATTTGATTTTACAGACATGGCACTTGATTGATCTCTTTGTATATCACTTTCTTCTTTAGCTTGGGCCTTGAGTTGTCCTTTTGTATCATCCTCAGGATCATTAGACACACCACAATTACAAGTGTAGGATTTTTTGGATTTTCTTGACCTGCTTGAGCTCCCTGAAGCAATGGAAGCTCCATCTGTAGGGCTCGGGGATAAGTTTTGCACAGGTGACGCGGCATCTGACACAGCACTCGGTGGGACATCAGCCCCCTCATCATGGTCTGTTAATACCACAGAGGAAGCACCAGCATCAGATCCTGTTGGCTCTTCTGCTTCTGGTGTTTGAGCAGTTTTGACAACACACACCTCACAGTTGTCCAATGTGGAGGATTTTGGTGAGCACGCCTCACTCCTGATGATGCAGTACTCTACAGTCTCAGCTTCCTCAACAGTCTGCTCCACACAAGTTTCTCTCTCCAGCACTTGCTCTGTATGGTCTTCACTAGATCTAGACACAGTTCGCCTTTCAACCACTGTTTTTCTAGAGAGCATTGTATGTGAGGATGCACTTGAGCTGGAAGTTTGAATGCTGCACTTTGCTCCATGGGTCTCTGGGACATTCTTCCAGATGTCATAACCCTGGCATTGACTGCAGCACTGAGGACAATGAGGCTCTTCTGTATGTCTTTGATAGTGCCGTTTCATGTAAATCTCGTCTTGCTCACCAGCAGAGATGTTTTCAGATTCTGAATAACTTCTATCACTAACTTGTGCAAAATAGGGGTTACTGTTTCCTTGGAGGTACTCGGTGTTATTGCCGGTCTTTCTTACTTTTGTCGACCAATGTAATGTTTCGTCATTTTGAAGCCGGAAGCGCACTTTCATTTCCATCGATAAACTGCCATCTTTATTAACCCGAACCCGTTTCTCTATATCATCCTCCCTTAATCCATCACCGGTGCGAGGGCGGGAATCCACATTATCCAGAGAGTCTGTTCCATCCTGTAATGACTTGTCCGATGATAATGACTGCCTGGGGTCAGATTCCAGTTTTGGACTAATGCCACTCTTCTTTGTTGGCACTCCTTGGTTTACCATTGAGACATGAAAAAAAAAAATTGATTTCATTGGTCTCTCGCTCATTGTGTACAATATAGTTATGCTGTATTATCCAAATAAACTGTGCTTAGCATGTGATTAATATAATTAAAATAATATGATTAATATTATAAGCAATATTCAGAAATGAAATCTGTGTCAATAAAATGTTTGCCATACCCCCAACTCCTTCATTATAGCCGCTGGAGCTTGACCTCACACTCAGCTTTGGAAGTTTGTCATCAGATGTTTTGCGAAAATTCTCCACAAAGGAGGGGTGAGAGGGCTCACGTCCTACACAAACAAGGAAACTGGGACACTGCATAAGACTCTGAACATTGTCAATCTGAAACAGAAGAACAGGAAAAACTAGTTAAGAGTGAGTCTGCTTATTGAATTAAGTTTATTGCACAATATAGGTAATAGGTGAAGGGATTACAAGCATGTTTGATTTGAAGCAGTTTGGTTTCAATCTCATTTAAATGGAATTATTTGAAGTAGATGGGGACTTTAACCAGGTAGATTTCAGGCTAATTACTTATTTACTTATACTTCTGATGTAGGTTTTTTTGTCATGAAGTTAGTAAATGTCTGCTCTTTTACTATACTTGCTATATAGAAAATACTGATGGAGAAACATTAAGAAAATATGTGTTATGATGAAGTAGTTTTACTGAGTCTTAGCATTGTCCCCTCTTTAATGCAGGTGGGTGCCCTTAATCCCTTCAGATGAAAGCCGTGAGTCATGAGTAATCCAGGATGATCTCAGGGGAACTTCAAGAGATGACAGTGCATTCCTGCAATGGTGAGCTGTCACTGTCACTTCTATGGGTATTGCTCAGCACAATTTCAAGCCTGTGTTACAGTAGTAAACCAAATGGTTTAGATAGGCAAATACAGTGGTCTGAGCATTGTAATCCACTAACAAAGCTGCATTACTTTGATTTATTTTGCCAGAGCCTACAACTAAGATTTATTATGCAACAGAAACAAGAAATCCCCCTTTATACTTGGTAATAAGGTGTTTAAGACAAGTGGATGACTAACATGATGCAGGCTAATTATCATCATCATCATCACCACATTCTGCTAGCTCACAGGTGATTAGCCTGAATGCTAATCTAGGGAGTGAGTGTGCACTGACCTGTTTTCCCTTGCATCTCATGACATGGGCCTAGTAAATGTAGCTTCTTAATTTTGTTTCCATACTGATAAGGCTTTAGGATTTTGTGCTAATTACTACACATAAAACACTTTGAAATGGCACTGAGTTTAACAATGTACTGTCACTATAATACTACATCAAATCAACACCTATCTATAATTTCTATTGGATGTTTTTATTCTTTATGCAGTGAAGTTGTAAATCAAACACTGCTATTCCTATTTATTCATTTATGTAAGTGTGCTTTTACATTTTCAAGACATTCAATATTGAATACTGCTGCTTCTATTCACTTCTGACAGCTCTGAAACTCAGAGAGTGCATGTAAACTGAAATATTGAGAGGTGTTTTGACTTTTGTTTTTGCTCATGTGCAGTCAGTTTTGATGAAAGTGCAGTTTTGAATCTTAAATCCACTGTTGGTAAAGACAGATGAATGGCTTCATCCGTGGTCACACAAAGCCCAGGTGAAGATAATTAATTGCCACTGTGGAAGACACATTTCTGAGACACCCCTGGTATCAAAGTAGAGGGAGTGGAGTTTCAACGTTGACCTGTTTTTCCTCTCTCAAAAATAGCTCTGATTTGACCAAGATTAATGGGGTTCGGGGAGATACATGCAATCTAAGTGTGTGTGTGTGTGTGTGTGTGAGGGAATATCCCCGTTTCATTCCCTTATGCACACACTCTAAATACTTATCCCACTAGACTTTGATTGTAACAATCTAGTAAGCTCAAACTGAATTAAACAGATAATGGAGTGTTAAGTTGTTGTGTAAATGTTGAAGAAGTGCACATATCTAGCTACAGTTTATTTCTCCTAAATTGAATTACCATAACGCAAAAAGAAACTATAAAGAAACAGTCGAACACATAAAACAGAATATTTGATTTAAATGCCAACGATATCAGGTATTGGATATCTCATTTAGATTTTAGTGTGATTTTAGAGTACAGAGGACACTGTCCTGCTTCAAAAATCCTGATGCTGAATTAAGTATTGTACAAATAAACAGGTGCACCTTTAAGAGGGAGTTAACAATCAAATGTTATTATTTATTTTGATGACAACAGATGGAGAACTCAATTCAAAATATATTTTTTTTATATTTTCTGTACTTTTTTTCAAAACATGGCCAATAATACAATACAGATAAGGTGTTTGTGTAATAACCCTAACCCTATGACATAATTCAATAGTAATCCAGTGGTGTTAACCATTAAAAAATGATAAGGCCTTTTAGTGAAATTTTGATTCAAGTTCTGTATTCCATATTGCCATTTGTGCATGTTCAATAAGCTCCAATGAATGCCTTATTCAAAGGCTGCTGTAATTTGTCATGAAATAACTTTATGAAATATGTGTTTGCAGTAGGGCTGACACTGGGATTCAGCAGGGAATCAATCCTGTCACTAGAGGCCTCTCTTTCACTCTAGTTTTTAATCTCAGGCATGATTAAAAAACACTGTGGAAGAGCACTCCACACCAAAATACATTTTAGAGTACGTTTTTAAAAGCCAAATTAATGACAAACACAACTCCTAGTAGTACTGTTAATTTCAGTTTCGGACGTCCTTTTCAATCTATTAAAACACAAGGAGAGGAATGTGCTGTGGGTCAAGGACAGAAACTTCCTCTTGGAGAATAAAGTTTCCTGAACACATAAAAAGAATACTTACAACCCATGTTCTCCTAAAACCTCTCTCTGCAGGTTATGTAAGACAATACAGGGGGGGAATAAAACACTTCAAATAAACCTCTAATTCCAGGTGTTTATGAGCTCACCTTGCGGCCCTCCAGAGTGTACAACTTCCTGACGTGGTACTGCATGAGCTCCGAAACTTCCTCCAAGAAAAGCCCAAAACTGCGTAGACTCCTGCGGTGCAAGACGATGGTCTTCCTGAAAGAGGGGTCGCTATTCTTCACTAGCACCACCCTTTTATTGTACCTGTGATGATGAAGGTGGCGATTGTAGCCTGAATGTGCCACAGGATGTTCTTCAGGTCTCCTGAGAACATACTGGTGTGGATGATGGTGGTGATATGATGCATGAGAATGATACAAAGGCGTCGCCTGAGTCTCTAACGCTTCCAGTGCCTGGGCATGTCTATATTCCGAGCAAAGGTAGCATTCCTCTGGAGGTTCGTGATTAGCCACCATGCCATGTTGGGGGATCCTGGGGAGCCGGACGCTGTGATGCTTGTAGGAGTGAGGAGACTTGTGGGAGCCATCACCCCCTACAGCATTGAAGCACTGGAAGTTTCGTTTGTGGGAAGACATGTTGGTGGGTAGTCTCCCTGCTCTGGATGAAAGATGGTCTAGGTGAGCAGAAGAAGAGGGCAGGTCAGCATTGGCAAACAGGTACAGGGGGCTGTCATGTTTCTCCTACGCTGCCTTGGGGAAGGTGTTGCACCAGACGTCTGCATGGCTCCCATTCATCCCAGGCTGAAAGAAAAAATAAAACATGAGTGATTAGTGAAATGTTCAAAAGAAGCTAAGCTAACCTGCGTGTAAACAGAGACTTGCCCTTGCACTTTTACGCGCATTTTAGCTTTTCCTGGTAACTCAGCACGGCTCCTTGGCATCTTCTCTAAACGACTTAAGTCTAAAGTAGTACCTGAACACGTTTGATGAGGGCTGACATAAAGCTTGCCTGGAAAAGAAAATACTTAAAAAGAGACACCATAATGGCAAATCTCGGAAACCAATCGGCTACTGTCATTGTGACTTAGCCTCTGTGGGTATTGTGAGTGTTTCGGGGCTTTCATGGTAGCCTGTGCATATCTGGATAATGGATATCCAAGCTAGGACTTCCTCTTCCCTGCACCAGTCATTGTTTATAATGTGATTTGCCAACATAATATCACAGCAATTTATTTTTGATGGTTTTCGTGACTCTCTGTACGACTGTCTTTTGTACCTGCATCACGTTACCGAGCACTTTGGTTAGGATTAGATATTTTCAGTTCATGACAGTTATTTAATTTCATTTATCTATATAGAGATTACCTTTAAGGCTGGTTGTGTAATACTGTAATACATGTATCTTTAAGTACTAAGTCAAAGACAACTGGATTTGCTATTTTTTTATTGAAGACAGTAAACACTGATCTCAGAATCATCTTCTTCAGTGCTTCTACATATCTTTGAGCCTGTACACCTATTGTAGACTTTTATTGTTTACACTACTGTCATATTTAGGTTGACACAAAACAGATGGATGTATCCACATGAAGAATAGATGTATTCAATGTTAAGCAGCTGTTGCAAAAAAATCTGCTACATTTTTAAAACAGGATACACGCGGCATGGTTGTTCAGACTGTATGTTCAGACTGCTGAGAAGATCAAAGAGTAAATGAAGACGGGGATAATGAGGATACAGCCACAAATAAATCCTCCAAGTGACTTTAAATAACAAGCTTAAGTCTCTGCTAGCAGTGAAAGTGGACACTGCCTCGGTGATTGTCACTGAAGAAAAGACAATGTTAACCAGCTTTTCCTGCAATCAATAATGCAAGGATTACCTATAAAAAGCAGCAATATCTGCAATAAGCACAATGCATTCTTATGACAATACTAGGCGGTAAAGATAATTCATTGTTGCCCGATGGAAAGAGACACGAGCCCATTATGATATGCAAATGAAAAATGAGTCAAATTCTGTGACTCAAAAATAGGCCAAGCTTGACTGACACATATAAAGAACAGGTTTGGCTGTTGTCCTTGTTGCTGTATTAGCAATATTATAGATGTTAAAGCAGCAAGTGTTTGCTCTAGCTGAGCATCTTGGCAGAAAAAACGAAAAGTAATGGATTCCTGTAAATACTCTTATGTGTCTTGTTGCCAGCCTCGGCCTTTAAGTCTCATGGTTGAACCTGAAGTATACAAGAGCATTTTGATTCACCGTAACTCGAGTAGAAAAAGGTTTTCTGTCCTCTGTAATCCAGGATTATAAAGGTAAATTCTATTTCAGCAAACTGAATTCAGAGATTTAAATCATTCTTCTGTCAGTTATGTTACAATATCAATCATCATCTGTATCCTACAGTACAGTAGCACTGTATAGCCACACTGCATGCTGACATAATCCATCATATGTTTCATTACTTCAGAATCAAGCCAAACATCAAATATAAAATAACAAACACGCATAGCCATGAACAACAAATTCTTTCTTTACAAATTTTAACTTTAGAGATGCTTTCTTGCAGGATGCCAGCAGATGCCAAGCGTAATAATAACAATGGTATTTTTGTATGTAAAGATACTTCAGCATGCTGTAAGGTTGCAGAACGTAGTTACTTCAAAAACTTGGAAGGGACAATTATTCTGCAAACAAACTGCTGCTAAACAAATGAATTACCTCTACTCAGAGGGTTACAATTGTAAAAACAATTTTCTTTACTCACCATGACCAGGAAACATATGTGGCCTTGGATCCCTAGAATAATGCTATTTATCCCCAAGGTGTCATGTTTGCCAACGGAGGCTCCTAAAAAAAAAAGTTAAAACAAGGAAAATAAAAAATCACATCCTGCACACAGGCCAGCCGGAGTTCATCAAGTTTAACGTGGATTATTGCACCCGGTCTTTGTCCAAATAACACAAACGACTACATAAAATGACTTGACTTCAAACACAATTTGATCCTTTGCAGGTGCAGTCTGCAGTGTCATTCTGTTGTTAGTGCTTTGCCTCTGCTGCTATGCAAATAACACAGTGCATTTGAGATAAAGCAGTCCAGCAACAATATGCAGACTAGGTATGAATACTCACCTGATCCAAAATCAAATAAGAGCCAAAGTGAAAATAAATAGTTCCAAAGCCACAGCATGTAAGATGTAAACTCCCCCAGAGGCACCCGAGCTGTTGCAAGCAGAGCAACAAGACACCAGTTCAAAAGCCTTCCTCCAGAAGCGGGCCTACCTGCTAATCAGATACATGGGAAGCTAAGGATAGAATGAAAAGCCTCACTAATCACTCTGAGATTGGACTGAAATCTGCTGAGGCTTTGGACACATGACTCGGACAGCATTGCATAAAGGGAGTTAAACACGCTTTTAGAAAGCACTTGAAGGCTCAGTGGCAATCTATGACTCGGCATAATTATGCCTTTCTTTATCTGCCACTTTTTGTGCTTGCAGTCATCTTAATGTGGCTGCAGTTACTGCTCTGTTTTGTCTTGAGCAACATGGTACAACAGATACAAAACGTGAAAGAAATCCTTATTTTATACCTGATTGCTTGTAATAATGTGAAACAATCCTTGTTAAAAATAAATGTTCTTGTGAAATCACAGCATCTTGAGAAAAAGATGTCTAACAAGGATATTTGTTCTGACGGATTGTAAAAGCCTTCAAAGCAAATTTGTTATTTTGGACGATGCAACAAATCAGTCAAATAACAGATCACATTTTAGTTTAGCTTTCTTCTTCTTTCTTCATTTCCCAGAATGACTTGCACAGCATTCACAAACCTCACCTGCATTAGTTGGATGTTAGATTTACTGCTGCTGAAACCATAATATTTGTGGTAGTCAGAGCACATGTTGTCTGAACGGTGGGTTTGTCACTTATCACTTTCAAAAATGTCAGTGAGCTAAATTGATAGCTCTGCCTCCTTTATGAGAGATTTCTCACTGTGTACTCTAGAGATCAAGTTCATACCAGAAACCCTTGCTGTTTTGTACTCCGGAGCAAAAACCCTTACATATCGTGATAATTGTTGAATCAATTTTAGTCCATTTTCAAGGAAAAATGTCTCAAATGTGCTGGCTCCATCTTGCTAAATCTAAGGATTTGCTTTGTCATTTAAAATGAAGAGTGAAGAGTCTTTGGGTTTTTGACTGTTGGTTGAACAAAAGAAGCAATTTCAAGACTCTAAGAAATAGGGTTGCAGAATGATAAAAAAGAATAGGCAGAAAAAAAATGTAACTATCACACAATTTTATATCCAATGTAGCCATTACACATTTTTATGTGACTGGGTTGGGGAAGTCCCCTCACACAGCTTGTGGTGACAGAGAAATGCTCCCAAGGCCAAAAACATCGAATTGTACATGTTTGACCTGCTCTTATGTGGAATAGGTAGAGTGTGTGGAACTATTTTAGAGACTTTCCTTGTCTAAATATCACCTGGGGTCAGCCTGATCTGTTCTAGAGCAAAGGCCACGGAATACATGAATGGTTTCCCTTATCAGAGGCTGACAGCCGGCATGCCGTTCCCTCCCTGTGATACTGGGAGTCTCAAGAAATGCTTCATCACAAGAGAACCCACTCCCACAAAGCCTACACACACAGCGGGGCAAGCCCTCACACTGCCATCTGTCTTGAGCCTTAAGGAGCTTGATGGGTCACAGTGGGGTGGGGTTGACTTGAGGTGGGCAGATTTATTGTGTCCTGACTCATGGGAGAAAACAGCAGAAAGACCCCCTGCTGAGTCACAACGGTGAGTGAGTGACTCAGAAGAACTGCTGAGAACGAGGTTTTGTCCTCTTCGCTGTTTGCTTTCCTGTGCGAGGAAGGCGCCTCCCCTCACTCCTCAGAGTCAGTCTGACTCATCAGGAAGAGGAGATTTATACTTTAATTAAATTAATTCTGAAACTACTTTTTTTCCCATTTAAGGGAATCCACTGCCTGCCTCTCAGATTGCCACAAATAAATTAATTCCCAGGACATGTACCTGCATTAAATTGAATTAAATATGATTAACAAGCATTTCAGTCTGCTGTCAGCTGTCTAACCTCTACCATGTGAAAGAGGTTTGGAACAGTCACAGCAGGATGCCAAGAAGCTCACCGTCCGTCAAGCTTGCACGTGTGCGCTGCTGCTCAGGCTTAGCACCCCCGCCCCTCCTGGCTGCAGTTAAAATATCAGGGCTAATTAGTGTGCAACCTGCTGTGCAGCAAGACTCCTGCTATGTTAAATCACAGTCCTCAGAAATCTTTACACCCAGGAAACCTTGATAAATGGTCCCAGTTAAAGGGCCAAACTTGGAGGTTTGAACCCAAGCTGAAGACTTTACATGACGGGGAAAATTTTCTTAAATGGTTCACTGATAGTAACAAATATCAACATTGCTGATTGTGATTTGATGCAGTGATGCATTAATTTAGACAGCAGTGAACTTTTCAAGTCAATGTAACAAGAGGTACAGTTAACCTTCCACCATGAAATATTAAATAATTATTAAAATTATGGCACAAAAAATACAATTTTTTTTTTTATGATATCAGTGTTGTATATTTTTCTGTAAGTTCAATGCATAAAAAAGTAACTTCTGGGAGAAAGATAATTGCCCCAAGCTGCCAGCCAAAAGAGACTATCTCCAGGAAGGTACATTTTGTTGCTTGACACTTAATTTAAAAATACTATTTAGAAAAACCAAACATGCCACTAGAAAAATGGAGGAAAAATGGAGGAAACCTCCCTGAGTAGATCACTTGTCCCTGCATGATAAATAAGAGATGATGAAGATACAAGAAGATATAAAAATTTGTCACCAGAGTTTAATCTATACGTTAGAGAACCTGTGCCAGAGTGTCCAGACAGCCTTCACCTCTGTTCACACTTTAACCTTTACCTGTCACAATGAGGGCACGCTGAGGATCACAGGGAGGGAGTATAAATATAACTAAGAGAAGGAGCCTCCTACATTAGCATGCCATGCTCTGGACAAATTCTGCTGTACTTCCAGGAAACCTATAGATAATGCTATTTTAAATGTCCAGTTATATTTGTCCAATTGCAGCTTTGTTTGATGTCTTTCTTTCTAAGCAAATCTGTACCACAATTTCTTGGGCATTATGAGAATTTCTTTGGGTCGTGATAGGTTGGCATATGTCATTGGTTTTTGGCACAAAATTGTAGGGTCCATGCTGGATCGGTCCGTGCTGCTCTTCAGGGGGACATGCCGGGTCCTGGGATAATTTTGGATGCATGTGCATTTTGGGCTATTTCAGCTTTTCCCTGGATTGTTGATCTGGTGTTGCCGTTTGTAGTGGAGAGGGTGGTGTTACGTTTGAGGCAGGTGCAAGGAGATGGTGGTCTCAGAGTTTCTGACCCTACTGTATTTATTTTCTTAATCATAGCAGGTATAGAGGGTGTTTTCACCTTGTGTGAAGCACTTTGTGTTACGTTTGCTGTATGAAAAGACTGAGTCAGTATTGCATATTGGCTCAGAGTCTACTGTAATGCTTGCGTAAGTGTGAGTGCTAATGCGCACCTGTGCAAAGGATTATTGTGCATCTGTGTGCACATGCAATTTGTGTATGGCCATTGCCATTAATATTTTTAGAACAAAAGTCACTATTTTTTACTACCTGTCAACACAAGACATGATCCTGTGACAATCCTATTAGTGAGATCTAAAACAAGTCAAACAGCCTCTCCTACTGCATAGTCAAACCAGACAGGGACCTTGTACATATCTAAAATAGCAAGAAGGGTAATCATGCTTACTGTCATTGATTGAAATTAATGATTTCAGAAAGTGTCTCTGGCTTCATCATCACTGTCAATAAGCATTCTCATTATTGCTCTATCATTTAACCAAGTCCCCAAAGAAGGGGCTGCTCAAGAAAATAGCATGTAAATAAGGGTTTTGTGCTTTTTTTAACATTACTTATTTAATTACTTATAAATAGAATTCCTATATATAATAATTTAAGTATGTATGTATTTTTGGGAAAAGTCGGGCAAAACATTTGATGTGCCACGGGCCAGTGTTTGTAGCAGTGTACACCACATTATTGTGAAAATAAGCTGTTTAAATGATCATCCTCTTGTCCTCTTTCAGCACAACACTGCTACTGTGTTGTGAAATAATAATTAAGTTGTACATTAGTAATATTACGACATTATGAGTGCAACTGTAAGACCTGATCCGATCAAAACATGTGAAAAAACGTATCTGTCAGAAGTGGGATTCGAACCCACGCCTCCAGGGGAGACTGCGACCTGAACGCAGCGCCTTAGACCGCTCGGCCATCCTGACAACCATGAAGAACTCGGCTGTAAGATCGGATAAAAAGCTACATGCCAACTATCTGTGATTACAACATCAATAAAGTTGCAACATAGTCAATAGTGTGTCTACAACACGACTGAGTATACTTTTGATTGATATGTGACTTTAGCTTAGGTGACTAATAGCATAACAAGCTCAGATGTAGCTACTTGTCTCATGAATGTGAGAATCAAAAACCTGACAACGATGAGCATTCATTTCAATTCATTCAAGGATATTTCTGTGCACATAGGTAGAAAGTCCTGCATTTCAGGGAGTTTCTGCTTCACTGAGGACTGAGGCGTGCATGTCGTGTAACCACATGTGTCGTGCTTCATGGGCATGTAGAGGCTGCAGTTCCTCTCACGACCACTAGATGCTAACCTCTAAAGGATCTGCATCAAGTCAATGGAAGACAGCTGCAGTGTCTCTACTGACTTTAAGTCCACAGACAGGCAGGCAGGTTTGAATTGTGACTACATGGTCATCCCTGCCGCACATTTACTGTGTAAGACAGGAGGCAAACCTGCGAGTTAAAGCCAAAAAGCTAAGATGACAATGAGCTTGATTAAGAACATATTCCCATGAAAAGTCATACAGATGGATACTTTTGAGATTAAAAAATAAAAATTCTGAGATTCATTTTTTTGTTATATCATAATTTCGACCTATTATCCCAGTATGTCTTTGTATCTAGTAATGACTTTTTTAAAATCTAAGAATTAACTTTTCATCTTTTCATAATTATGATATTTGTCTCATAAGAATTCCTTTTGATTTAAGTTCTGACTTATTTTCTCATAATAATGACTTTTTACCTAAGGAGAATTACTTTTATCATATCATAAGAGAATTATATATAAGAATTATGCCTTTTAATATTATAAAAAATGACTTCTGATCTAAGAATTATGACATAAAATCTAACAATTATGACTTTATCTCATAGTACTGACTGTAAATCTCATAATTGTGACTCTTTATCTAAATATCATGACTTCCTCTCTCATAATTATGACCTTTTATCTGAGAATTATAGCTTTTTATCAAATAATGTCGATTTTCTATCTCAATTATGGCTTTTTTTTTTCTCTTAGTCAGTTATGACTTACCATAGTAATGTATATGTAATGTATATATTGTTAATGTTACCGGCTCCAGACCTAGGGGAAATCTGGACCAGTAGCAAAGGATACACAGGCTGGAAAGCACGGTGTAGCCAATAATATATATTTCTGTGGATGATATAGAGAGGACAAAAGTTATGGTCTTGCTCAGGCCAGTGCTCGTTTATTTCTGACATTCCAACATAAAACTCTCACATCAGCTACTTCAGCTTTCTGACTTTAAATTCATATTGCATTCATACCAACACTAAAACACATAACAAATAATATTCACACCAGACTGACAATAAACACCATAAACATTCTGCCTAAATAAATATAAGAACACAAAAGTACACATGAACTCAAAATAATCTCACTTATTTTCCACACAACAAGAATTGGCTTAACTTAAAAATATTAAGATGTACACAAATAATTAATAACTCAACATACACATTCACTACACCTTCATGCCCATATTCATTCATATTTAACACATACATTTCATCCACACTCATTCTACACTTGATGAATATACTCAAGACCTTTCTACCACATACACAACTGATCTTACACTTGCACTTAACTTCCGCGGTTAGCATGTGTGGCGTGACCTCGCACATGTTAGCTAGCAACTCAAAAGTCAACTCATTTAAAAATAGCGTCCTTCTTCGCCTTTTACTTACAACTGGCTGGCTCAAACTCTTAACACTCTTGAAAACATTACGTTACCTAATACTTATGTCTGTAACTTACAAAACTATTATAGACATCTGAAATTCACAGACAGTACCTATCCAACATGGCGACGCCCGTCGCGATGCGAAGCTTTAGGCTTCATTTCAACACGGTGTATACATCTCAAAAACATACAAAAACCTTCCAGAACGATTACTACAGTAGTGATATTAGATACAAAACCTAGCTTAACATGGAAAAACAAGTTTTATCGTACCTGTGGATGATACAGAGGAGACAAAACTTACCATCTTGCTCAGGTCAGTGCTCGTTAATTTCTGAGCTCTGCATGAGCAGCGCACGTAGCTAAAGTCTCCACAGTGGATCCACAGCAGCACCAGAGCGCCATCTAATGACTAGTTTGGGTATACCTTTAGGTAAAGTCTGTTTAATCAGTGTTAGATCATTCAAATAATTACAAAAAAATAGGGAGGTGTCTGTTTACATCAAAACTTAAAATGTGGCGTTTCCAACCCGCTACATTACTTTCATAATGACAATCTATACGAACAAAATGACTGTAAATTAAAGCTTTGAGCCTTTATTTTGACAGAATGGCAGAGGGATGAAAGAAACGGGGGGATTAAATCAGAGATGTAATGAGAGAAGACTTTGATAGATTATACGATTTGTAATGATTATATGGTTATCTATGTAGAATAACTGATCCAAAAAAAAAGTCATGATTGGTTCCCCACAGTTTAACACGTGCTGTCTATGGTGGTTGCATGGCAGTGCAGCCTACATATGTCATATTAATGTTTAATTTATATATTTCAGAGGCACTCTCACTTGTAGAATCCCACACCTAAGCAGAAACCGGTCAGTTTATAAATGGCTTAAGTAAGCCTCATAAGGTCATGGGCTATTGTAATTAATGAGGTTTTAGAGATTCTTAGTTTGTAAAACACCTTGGGAAAACTGCCCTGTGAAAGTGCTAACTGTGAAATATTTTGCAGAAGCAGAATTCACCTAACTCCAGGGTCAAGTCTGAGCACAGTGTGTGCTTAACAGAGTTGTAATACTAGAAAATGACTTGGTATAACTTCAAGCCTCCACTCATGTTTGGCCTCTTTTTTTATAGTAGAGAGTTGAAGTGACAGAAATCTCTTATTGGTCCTATGTTGAGACTTTGAGTTTCTGCTAGTGGTGCGTGAGTTCAGTCTTTGAGTGCCCACTTACACGACACGGTGGATACGTGACTGCAGCTGCCTCAGTTGCTTATCAGAGCTTTCAGCTATCACTGCTCTTAAGTATTCCGCCATCTGCAATAAACATAGACCTATCCAGCTCATATCCTGTTTTGAACCTGTCAACATGGTACTTTAGTTGAAGTGTCTGAACTCTGGGGACAACTGTGTGAGTCATTTCCATGTGTCTCATTTTTGATGTTGAGTCTTTAAGGAAACGGGGCTGAGCATCCAGCAGGAAGGGATTCCTTCAAGCTCAGACATCAACAACATCCCGAATATTACACCCGCAACGTAAGGGCGGAGGAATGGGAGTGAGCGTGGAAATGATGCCAGAGTGGCCCGGTGCCAAGGTCAGTCAGGAGCTTACCCAGAAATTCTGAGTGTAAACAGCGTACATCAAGGTGACGGAAATGCTCTGTGTCATGACTGACGTACTTTATCTCTGCATAAGCGCTGGTAAATGAGGCTTGTTGTTCCTGCGTGTAGGAACTTGCATCACTGATCAGTCATCATAGCTTGACTGTTTTCAGGCCCCTAGGTGATGGAGACTTAGATTATATTTTCTGATTGAGTTGTATACATTGATGAATGACCCTCTGCTTGGTGGATCCAGACGCCGTCCACGAGAGGAGGACGATGAATACGAAGCCATCAGCGGGGAAAAAAAATAAGGTGGTGGGACGAGATTGCAGATAGTTACTAAGACAGCTGCGACGAAAGTGAGGAGAGCAGCGATGAATCTGAGGAATGATGGAGAAAGTCCTGCCAAAAAATCCAGACAGTAGAAACATCTATCACTGTCAGAAGCCCTTTCACACTGCATTTTCATATTGCAGCATTATTCTGCCTCGCCGTCCGTATAATAGTTGCAGTCTCTGTGTATCCCTGGCACCTTCACTGATCACCACCAGCCCACTCTTGGTACTCACCAGCTGATCGTCCTGGAGGGGGATCCCTCTTTGAGACAAACCTCCCAAGGTTTCTTCCTAACAGGATTTTTTCCCTTGCTCTCATAGAGAGTCTAAGGTCTGGGTGAGCGCCATCGTCTTCTAATGTGTCGAAAAATCGGAACGTTTTCTTTTGTTGGGTCGGCCCTGGAAAGGGTATTCTGTCATGTTTTTGGGTTTTTTTGTTTGTATTTATTTGTTGGACACGCTATCAGACTTGTACCGTCCAGAATTCTTTCTCGCATTAATTGAGCACTAAAAAACGAGTTCTTTCACATTACATGTGCAGTAATTTGATTAATAGCTGAAAGTATTAAATATATTTATGAATGCAGCTTTAAGCTATGACAGGCTCATCACAAAGTACACACAGGTGTACAGCAGAAACAATAGTCAGTGCCTAAGCAGAAGAAATTATTACTAATTGGTTGTAATAAGAGATTAAGATTTGGACAAAATAACATTTCACTTTCTACTGAGATCGCATTCATTACTATCTCACTGCAGCTTAACATCAATAAATAAAAAATAAAACATATTTTCATCAATTATAAAACAATACTCAGAGGTTTTTGATACATAATTAAAATATTAAACATTACAAGTTTTTGGAATTTCTCTCAGTGTGGCTCAGGAGCTGTCATCGCGCAGCCTGCTGCTTTGCTTTGTCTATCCTCCACAGTAGCTGTTAAAAGGGGCTCAGCTCACACCGCTGAACTTATAACATCACTCATCTGAATCATTAGTGCGTCTGCTTTTCAGGATGCATGCTGACTAAACTGTGTTGGTGCAGCACGAGGGGGCCAGAGGCATGATGGCAGCATGTGGGCACACTAAAATGGAAAAGATGGGGAGTGACGGAGATCAAAGATGTCCAAATTCACTTGATGGAATTTTTTTTTAGAAGAAGAAAACAAAGAGACAGCAGCATTGCAAAAGACGACCAATTTTAATGGTTCCAAACTTTGCGGGAATTAGCCATGTCCCGGCCTTGAAAAGCTTTCAGAAAATGAAAACATTGCATGAAATATTCCAATTATCTCAATGAAAACATGACTCAAAATACCTCTTCCAGTTATTCCCACAGTGCATCACACACGTAAACAGATAAGGATGTTCTATCTCTTAAATGGAACAACCACATTGCAATTAGGAAGCACAATAGGAACATCCTCCTCCACATTGAGGTGAAGAGTTACACCACCCAGGGGAGAATCTGCAGCAGTCAAAAACAAGCCCGATTGCACTGCAGCATTCGTAGACCAGTGCAAGCAGTGCTATTAGAGAGAGAAGGAGAGAGAGAGCGGGATACCAATGCAGGCCAGGCTGCAAAAATAGGACATGCTCTGCAATTTTGCATCACTTGTTTGAAAAATAATAAATCTGTGCCATTCGTTTTTGACTTTTCCAGCTGCTTCTGCTTTGAGTGAAACATTTCAATGCACGACGAGAAAGAAAGCTCTTATTAAAGCGAGGAGTTTACTGAAATGCATAGTTGTGGGAGCGGGCACATTTCTCAATCCTTTTTTCATACATTCTGCAGCAAAGCCTGTGCCGATTTGGTAATCAGGCCGCGCTTATGGGTAAATGGAAATCTAGCCTTCTCCTTCCCTGGGTTGGCAGCCATGTGCTGGCCTCCCTCTGTGCTTTTGCCGGTCGCCTGTATCTGCTTAGAACAGGTGCCGGATCCCGTTCAGCTGCAGCATTCACAGCACAGGTACGGGTGGGAGGCCCTTGGCCGCTCGTGCGGTCCCCCAAGTTTTCCAGGGGTCCCCATCTGTGTCCCCGCACATCCTCTGCCACATGGCACCTGTCCCTCGACGAGTCTGGTCCATTCTTCGTCCGGCGACGTACACGCCTGCCTGCCACCCCACACTCTGCCTGTTGTTGAGCCACAATGAGATGAAGAATAGCTGCACCCATAATCCCTTGCTGTGAGATGTGTGTGTGTGTGTGTTTTTCTTCCTTCTTTTCCCTCCTTTGGCCAGATTTAGGGCCAAGTACAAATTGTAAACAGGTTATTATGCTGCTGTAACACACTCCAACTGGAAATGCACTCCGACAACATTTAGTGTTTGCTGATGTAAGTGTGTCTTCATCCGTTGCTCGGAGTCGTTTAATTTGGTGTAAAGTTCATTGCGTTTACTGTGATGAGGACGCTGTAATTGGTTTTGTTGTTTTCTTTTTGCAGAGCTTAAGAGTGAAGATATGATTATTCCCCTAAAAATCACTTGGAACGATAACTTCACTGAATTCGGTTGAGTATAAATGGTAATAATCTACCATCCACAAGACAAAAGCTGACCGTGACGTACAGTATCTATAGTAAATAGGTTTAAAGGGCATCTCAGTCTCAGACAATGATATGCCTTAGTCACGTAGTTCAAATCAGCCACTTCCTCCTGACCTACAGTTAATACGCATAGACCTTCATATAGCCGGAACGGTCGACCTCCACGTGTGACGCGATTGGACGCTCCCCTCTCCGGCTCAACAATGGACGCTGGACCAACCAGACAGTAAGCCTCCTCCGAGGCTCCGGAGGACACGATATTTAAAGTGATCACTGCTCACCTCGGTCCCGGCAGATGGATAATACTTTACACAGCTGTGAGATCTCCGCGCCCCGTCCACACACACACACAGAGTCGTACGCTGTTACCTTGACAGTCGCTGTTGAGTTCGAACCGCCGAGTTGTTTGTTTGCTCAGGGAAGTGACATGACGGCAGAGGAGGAAATAGGAAACATAACAGACTACCTGACAGACTCATTCCGCGGGCTTGACCTGAGACTGGAACTGAGCCAGTCAGCAATCAGAAAGAAATAACAAGAGCAGGCTCTTTTGTTTGTTCAGCCTTTATCCTTGTATTCACTAAATATTGTAAATCCCTGTGATCCTGCAAATGTGTGAAAGATTCAATTAGTCAAATTAAGGAGGTGATGCCCTCCCTTTTCACAGCAGACCGGCACTACAGACAATTCTTCCAAGTGCATGTGTGTATAAAGTGTAACGTTGACAACAACGTCACGCCACTGTTTCCTCTCTCGCTGATTTATTGCAGCTGAAACAGCAGCGATGACTGTCGCAGGTTTTTCAGCAGAAGGCTCTGACTAAAGGTTACCATGACAATGAGTCAACTTCTAGGGAGGAAAAGATTGAGGCTGACAAGTTGAGCGTTTTGCCCTCACTTCCCGAAAACGTAGAAGCCACAGGATCCACGGCTCTCTTTAAATCCCCCTGTAGAGGGAGTTTGGTGAACCGGTCAGTGATTAGTAGTTTTTTCATTGGAAGCAGATAAGACGTCAAATGTTGATTGGTTGTTGATCACAGCAGCACCACTGAATTATAAATTAATTATATTATACCCTTACTATAAGCAGGAAATGTGTAAATATGTTACACGTACATTTTTAACTAGTTGATCTTGACTGTGTTCGCTGTCCGCTGAAAACCATCCATCTCCAGTTTTGTTGATTTTGAATTTTGTAGATCATCTGAATGGTGCACTGTGTACCTTCGAGAGGCAAATTTAGAAGAGAAAGGGGAGAGAAGGAGAGAAGAGAAGGAATCCGTCATGATTGATTTTCATGACTTTGTAAACTGAGTGAACAAACTGTTCCCAAAAGACGGCACAATTTCATACTCTGTAACATTTGTAGCTTCAAACAGCTTGTTTATTTTGTTATGGAATAAATACTAGTGATAACATGATAATAAAATATTTTGAAGTTTGTATTATTACCTTATTAATATTGTAAATGTGAACTTCCGAGTTTTAATTTCTTTTCCAAAACTACAATGTGTTGTTTTGCAGGACTTTTCATCGTGGTTTTTAAAAATGATCCATCAAACAAATAATGGATTAATAATGAACAAAAAAGAAGCTGTTTTTCTTTGCTCTAGAAGGGTTGATATTTTGGAAATTTGGAGCATTATTTACAATTTCTACACATTGCGAAGACTTATCGTGAAATAATCAGCAGATTAATCGATAATGAAAATAATTGGTAGCTCCAGCATGAGTGGCCATAATGGTTTTCTGAGACATTCGGATGTGAAATATTAGTGAAATGGAGATGATATGATTCGTCTGCAGTGCTCAGGTGTGAGTCAAATATGATGATGCTTTGTTGACGCTTTAGTCTTTGTCCTTGTCCGTGCTCCAGTGTCCTACCCTGAGGTGATTGTTGACACATTACAGGGCGTTTTTACCCAGGGAGTCTACAACGACACCCTGACCTGACCCTGACGACTCCGGGGTTGACGCGGCCCCAAAGACTATGTTCTCACCCCACATGCCTGGGGCACCACCCTCCCAAAAATACGGTTGCACTCAAATGGACCCTCTGCAGAGTTCTGGACGCCTGCAGGCACAGAGGGTAATGATCTAACCCCTAAGAAATGAGCACAATGTCCGCCAGCTGCAGACACCGGTACTTGATGAATGTTGTCGTTCAGGTCAGTTTAATCACATTCGCAGCGAAGTGTGTCAGAAGCAAAGGATTGTGGTTGAATATTTGGACGGAGGTGTTATGTGTGGTGCTCATGTTATTGTTCTGTTATTTCAGAAGAAAAAAACAGGCTGTGTGCATGTTTGTGGTGTGTCTGTGGTCAAGGTACAACACTCTCTTGAAAAATGGCGGGTGAGTAAAGACGGGTAAGTAAGATGCTAATCAGCGCGGCAGAGTTTCCTCCCGCTCGCTGAACAGCGGGTTCCCTTCCCTCTCTCTGGCTCTTTAATGCAGGGCCCAGCCAGGCCCAAACATCCTGACGGAGAGAGGCTTTTCCCTTATCAGTCAGGAAACACCGCTCCTCCGCCACATCCTCTTTACAAGAAGCACGACTCAACCGTTCCCAAAAAATGCAGGAAGACCAGCCAGACTCCAGGATTTGTCAAAAGCCCCCTGAATTCCTTTTATCGAAAAAGAAAAATTCAAGAGAACAGAGCGGGTGAGAGGGGAAGAGGAGGGGGAGAAAGAGAGAGAGAGAGAGAGAGAAAAATGAGGAGGGTGTAAAACAGTCAACGAGGCCCTGGGATTTATTTTTTTATTTATTTTTGCACAGATTATGAAAGGTCTGCATCAGCAAGATAGAACAGGGGGGGTGAGGGGGGTGGGGGTCCGGAGCGCCTAAGAATGGCACCCAGAATAAGACTCCGGGAAAACAAAGGGACGGTGGAGATGGAGGCGGGCGGCGACGGCTGTGCCTGTTTTACACTAATCCTCTGAACCGGGATGAAATGAAAGCGAGAGGAGACGGATGGAGAAGGATGGTGTGATGGGAGGGTGGAAAAAAAGCAGCAAGCAGGGGAGTGGGTGTCAGAATGGGCCACTAGTGCTAGTACAGCAACTAGACAGCGCCCGAAGTAGAAGAATGGACAAGTAACACACACCACTGTCATCCAATTTGTGTATGAAAACTTAGAGTGTAAAATAACTCCAATATTGTTTTTTTTATTCATGAATAATATTGTATTAATTTGGTGCTGTGATATTTGTGTCTCACCTGCTCCTGCGTGATGCCTTTAAGCGTATCAGTTATTCCCAGTATCTCTTATTTAGGTGTAAGAATGAAATAATAAAAAGTAATCCCTCTGCATTTATATAAAAAATGAACTTTATTTTTTAAATTATTGTCTTTCACAAACCTAAATCAGCATACAGTTATAGTTACCATTATTATTTTCCATCGTAGAGGTTATGATTATATATTATTAAGTACTTGAGAAGAAGTATAAACGCCTTTTTTCTTCATGATACACCGTTTTGTTAGATTGCATAAGAAATGTCCAACGGAAACCTCATTCAATTACAACTACTGAGGTAAGACTCCCAAACTAATGAGAGCGAGAACATGTATGATACAAACATTCGAATGGGGAAAGCGTTGATAATAGCGTTACAGTTAGCATTTATGCGAAAACATCAAAGGACTTAAATTAGCTTCTAAAGAGCATCTGTACACGCCTCGCCGGCGACAGTTACTGGTGACATTTACAAGTGGACGACAAAGTCTTTTACGATTGTTCTCTGACAACTGGAGGTGGCATACTATAGTATTTTGTGTCTGCATCCCTGAGTTGTCCATCTCCCCTTTCTTCAGATTCCTCCGATTCGATTCTTTGTTCTTTCCTCGGCTCCGGACAATCATATTGCTCAGTAATCAGTTCAGGTTTCAATCAATGGCGGGAGGAAGTTGCTCGTAGATGCTAATACGAGATCTGAAAAATTACAAACGAGAGCAAAGAAAGCTTTCGTCGCTAGCACCCAAATGCAACATCGTCCCAATATTCTTCACCCATGATAAACCCTGAAGTGTCTCTGATCACTCACAGGTGCAGTGGGTGCTTATGAGATGCCGTAGTTGTTGTAGTAGGCCGCCGTTGCGTCCGCGAGCACCGAAATGAGGCTGGTTTCTGTGGTGCTGCTGGGACACGTGGTGGCGGAGGCGGTGGCGGCAGACGCCACCTGGATGTGTCCAGTAACAGTCATGCTGCCGCCCTGCTCGGGATGGAAGCCGCCCCCAGTGGAGTTCAGGTACTGGTCGAACTCGTTGCGGTCCACCTCGCCCAGGAGCTCAGCTTGGCTTAGCTGGTCTAGTGTCTCCAGGTGACCCTGCGTCTCTGGTGGGGGGGACAGCTGACCCAGGTGGCCCTGATGGAGCCCGTGGTGCATCTGGGGGAAAGATGAGGTACTGTAGTAAGACAGCTGAGGGCCGGGGATCAGCCCACCAGGACCACTTTGGGACATGTGAGGGATGTGACCTATGTGTGCGCCCCCACAGTGGATTTGGGTCTGAGCGTAGTCAGTGTGGTAAGGAGGCGGGCTGCCCATGTGTGTCTGGTTCTGGTGGTGCTCGTCGGGACAGGAAGCCGAGGAGGAGCAGGAGACGGAGGAGCTACCAGACGTTGAATAATAAGAGGGAGGCACATGCTCGTGGTCCATGACGTCTAAGGGGGACATCTCAGGGGGGGTGGGCAGGCCGTAGGGGTAGGTGTCAAAGCTGCTGTTGGAACCGGCCGGGTCCCTGAAGGTTCTGACACTGGGCAGTGCAGGACTGGGGCTGGAAAACCTGCTGCCGACACCGTTGGGGCCGCCCTCGTCTTTGTCGAGGGGGTGACAGAGGGCACGCTGGTCGGGCAGGGCGTTCTGGTCAGGGGCCAGGCCGCTCAGGAGGAAGCTGGGGTCCACTCGCTTGCAGATGCGCTTCAACTGCTTCTTCCGGCGAGGCCGATACTTGTAGTTGGGGTAGTCCTGCATGTGCTGCACCCGGAGCCTCTCCGCTTCCTCCACGAAGGGCCTTTTCTGAGGAGGAGTCAGGGCCTTCCAGGACTTACCTGGACGAGACAGGAGATATGTTTAATTTGTGATAAAAATACTTTAAGTTGGATCAACATATTAGTCTGCAGTTTACTTCTGCTTTTTTAATTCAATGTTTCAAATCTATTATACCTACACAATAATAAAGTGGCTTACACTGAAACAATTTCTACAACTTGAAAAATATCAATTAAATGTTCTAAATCATTTTTAAAGATGTAGGATTGTGTAGATTTTTTGGATAAAAAAGATATTAAGTCATATGAATAATAGTGTGATGATTGTGTGTTGTTCAAAATTAAACAACAGTTAAATAGCATATAAACAGACATATTTTCACATAAAAAATAAAGGTTAGTCTTCCTTTACTGTATAAAAATGGTACAACATTTTTAAAAAAAGAACATCTCTATTAAAACTTCCTTCCTTCCTCTCTGGGTCTTAATTATCTTAATGAACTTATCTTCCAGTAATAATCGCCCTGGTTCAAATTAATCACAAGTGCCAGTATTACCTTTATTTATGAAGCACATTTGACATGTACTGCTGTTCCCAAATTGGCTTTAAAATGATTCCCGCGTGAGTGCCAGATTTCGAGCTTAATTTAACACTAATCCAAATCCAACGCAGAATGAAACATTTCTCTCCTTTATTTGTCCACAGTCTGAACGAATTTTACGATTATTGGCGACGTGAAACTTTTAAATTCCGATTTTCGTCGACGCGCTTTAGTGAAGTTACGTAATTAACCGAGCTCGTCTAACGACCTCAGCTTACAGACGTCGTTTTGTCGTATTTTCTAAATACGTGTTTTTTATTTTCAAAAAAAAGTTTTCTTAAACTGGATTTTAATTCTTTCATCCTATTGGCGTTTAAAACAACCTGAAAACTTTAGTAAAACAGCCGAGGCCTGGTGGGAAACGCAAGGGTGTGAACTGCTTAATAATAATAATAATAATAATAATAATAATAATAATAATAATAATAATAATAATAATAATAATAATAATAATAAAGCATGTTAAAAGTTGATCTTACCCAACATCTTGCTGAGCTCGGCGTTGTGCAGGTCCGGGTTTTGGACCGCCAGCCGTTTGCGCTCATCTTTGGCCCACACCATGAACGCGTTCATGGGCCGTCGGATCCGCGGCTCCGGCGCCTTGTCCACGGCCGTCCGGTGCCGGCCGTGTCCGTCGGCCACGTCCCCGTCTCCTGGAGGACACTCGAAGGACTCTGGCCACGACGAGTACGCGCTGATGAGGGCTGCCATCTGCGCGCTCTCACCTTCTCCAAAAACTTCACGGGCGCTTTTTTTTTCTCACCTCGTCTCTGACAAAAGTTCTCAGAGGAAAGTAAACTGAAGGCTGGAAGAAAGAAAAGAATAAAAAAAAAAAACTACAGGAATCCACACACACTGACTGGATGAGCAGAGCTGCAGCAGTCAGATGTCAGCAGAGGTTTGAGGGGACAAGCCACAGATGTGCTCAGGCAGCGGCGCGCTCCTCCTTGTGAGTTATGATTCAGTCTTTCCTGGTGGATGGGGGGGAGCGCTTTATATTTGAGGAGCAGGTTCCAGGAGAAGCCCCGGAGGACTCTCGGCTCCTCCTTGATTGCAAGTTGAGCCCCGTGAAAAGGAAGAGAGAGAGAGAGAGAGAGAGAGAGAGAGAGAGAGAGAGAGACGGCAGTATTTCAACACTACTAACTACTCAAACTGGACCCACAACAAAACAACACTTCTCCACTGACACATAAAGTCAATGGACATGATTCTTTCTGTCATATTCTCAGTTATTTTTCCAAACTCACCGAGGACAGAGATTTTATTCGCAGATATTTTGAGAGAAACAGATTTCTTGTTTAACATCAGGGCTTGCTGTGATGACTAAGAGACGTTCTGCAACTTCACCCTTTTCTGGTCAACGCGGAAAACCTCACCTGGCAAACTTATCTAACCTGTTCTGCATCCTTAACGACACCGCGCATCTAACTACACTGGTTAAGTGGTGAATTCCAGCGAACTGCGCCAGGGTTGTTGGGCACAGTCTTGGCATGCAAATGAAAACAGAACACTCCCATCTCTACAGAGAAAGGCTTTTATTTTCTTAAAAGAAAACACACAAAAAACAACAGGAAATATTGCTTTCAAAATATATTGTTCCACATGATTCCAGGACATGTAAGTGCAAAAGCTCTTCTTTTTTCCCTTGGATTTGGTTGTAGATCTTTTTTTTTTTTTTTTTAGGATTCCTCTGATCACATCTGTGTGTGTGAGAGGACAGATAAAAAACCCCACTGAACACACACTACAAACAAATCAGTTTCCTTCTGTGGCCAGAGGCCGGGTTGCATATCAAATCCAGGAGTTCCTGTTGACAGGATACTCTTGGGCTGCAGCCACGGAGTAGCTCGCACTCTCACACAGAAGGGGCACACACACACACACACACACACACACACACACACACACACACACACACACACACACACACACACACACACACACACACACACAGCCACCACTCACAGGTCAGATGGTGTGTTGGTTTGTAGTATTAATAGATGAGGGAGTAACCTGATGAGAAACTGTGGTTTTGATCTCCAAATGAAATAATTTCCAACTTTTTCTCCCTGCATAGGCTGCATGGATGTAAAATTGGCCACACACACATCAAACTGAAGTGTCAGCTCGAGCTTTTTGTCAACCCTTGCAGCCCCACCACCACCACCCCACAGGAACAGGATACGGCACCTGAAGCCACAGATATCAGTGATATATATGGCCACGCTAAGTCTTGCCATCCTGACATAACACTTCACAGAACAAGTGTTGGTGCAGAGTGAGTGACGGTGCACGAGCAGTACAGTAGGAACAGCAGAGTGGCGGCAACATGTCAGACAAAAGTTTCACATCACATTTGGAATTGTGCATGTGAGAGCTTTGAGCTGGGGGTTTCTGAGATGACTAATAGCTCTGTATGTGTTAACCGCTGTGTGGGTGGGAGCTGTATCAGCCTGCTGTTGTGCACCCTTTCAGTGTAAAAGACATGTGGCTGCTGGAGACTTTGAGGAGGGGGTTCGTCTCCGCTTGAAGAGACATTTCACCCTCAATGCAGAACTTTATTTAAAACAACACCCAAAACGGTGTCAATATACTCCAGTGTTGAGCAGCATCAGGCCAAACCACAACATTTATCACTTTCTTTCTATTATGTCTCTCCATCATACATAACCTCCTTTGCATGCATTCCAATGTCCTAATTTCAAAGTAAAAGCAGCATTATTGTGTGCTATTATTACAAAATGGGAACTTCCTCTTGAATAAAAAACGGTTTCATTTATAGACGATGATATATACATCATTGGAGAGTCAGATTATTTGTTTTTATTAAATAACATTTTATTAAATAAGACAATTCCAGCTTTACCTCAACGTTTAACAAAATTAAGCACAAAGGATCAGTTTCTAAAGCATTTAGTTGTCTATTTTGTGGCCATAACTTATTTTATGCAATCTATCTTATAAATTGAGTATTGTCTCTTATTGTAAGCTGAAACAACCTGCAAGGCCTCACACTAATAGTCAGGATCACAAACGAGGAAATCATGGTTCATCTTAAACAGCATTTTGACGAGTAATGCTGTGTTGTTTTGACTGGACAGCCTGTCTGCCTCTTCCTCCTTTGACTCACACCACCCACTCTTTGCTGAACAAGACTAGCTTGTTAAGAACTCATCTGTCAAGTCAAAGAAAAGATTTCATAACCTTGTAAAACACATTTGGAAGTGGAAAAGGCGACTGTTTTTGTTTTGTAGATTACCTAACCAGCTGATCAGCTGAAACTTACTCCTCCTCACGACTCTGTTTTTACTTATGTGTTTACATACATTTCACTCCACTTGAAGGGGGAAAAAAGATATCAATAAATGTGCATTCATGAATATTTGGATTTATTAAAAAAATTATTGTCAGTCGAAAGTTTTAAGATTTCCATCGAAGCATCATGACATCAACATCCATTCACAATTGTCAAATCATAAGACATAAGTGAAACTACAAATATGTTTACTTCTGTTTTTACAAAATGACAAAAACAGTCTCTTGGGTCACTGTCTGAAGAGCTTCACTTCATAAGGAGATACATCTAGTGTCTGGACAACGATGTGTAAAATACTGCTTTAATAGATAGTAGTAATATGCTGATGCATATGAGATTCTAAGACACAAATGATGGTAATTGAAAAAATGCATTTTAAACTTGATGGCAAAACACAAAATATCAAATTTGCCCTTGGTGGCGTTTTAGAAAATTCACGATTGGCCCCTTTTTTAACCAATAGGAAAAGATAACTTCATGTCAGCACTCTGTTGTCAGATTAAAAAGTATCTCAGCTCATGATGTTTGTATTTATACATTTTAGATGGAGAACGACACATGTAGAGAGATAGATCCATCTAAAGAAGTTAATCATTTTAGGAAATACACTTGTTGGCGAGTCAAACGATACCACTCTCATGTCTGTCAACTGAGTATGAAGCTATACAGCCAGCAGCTGGTTAGATTAGCATATAGATGTTGGAAACACCTGGCATGGCCCAATCTAACACATCAGCCAATCAGCACATTATGGCTTTCATAGTGGAAAACAGTCATGTTGATTTTAGTAGGGACACTATTTAACTTCATATTTACTGTACAAACATTAGAGTGGCATTGATTTATCATCTAATTCTTAGAAATACAGCAAATATATATTACCAGCAATTCCCCAAAATGTCTCAACTCTTTAAATTGAGGTATTTATACCATCTTCTGCAACTATGGTGATTCCCAGTGGCTTTATGGGCAGCTTTGAGGTTTCTTCCTGTTCTCCTCGATGTAGCAACATGTCCGTCATGAACAGGTTGTGTATATACAAAACACATTTGCTCATAAAGGCAATGAGTCCATGACATGTGTGGCCCATGACCATGTTAAGGACAATGGGAGAATTTGAGTATCAAGTTTTCCTTCTGAGTTATTCTTGATGCTTCCTTTTCTTTTTCTTGTCCTTTTTGGATTTTTTCTCTACCACCACCTCCTCCTCTTTTACTCCATCGTCCACCTCTTCTCTGTGATTCTTTTTCTTTTGTTGAACAACCTCAGTTTCTACAGTTTGATCCTCGGTTGGCTCATGTCCATTTATTAGCTCAGTTTCCTTGTTGTGTTTTTTATGCTTCTTCTTCTTCTTGGAAGGAGGCAGATCCTCAGAGGTGGAGCTACAGGTCTCATTTGTAGCTTCTTCATTTTCATCCATTTTCCTCTTCTTCTGCTTCTCCTGACGCTCCTGCTGTTGATCTTCATCATCCTCTATTATGATGGGAGCATTGCTGTTCTCCTCTGTCAATTCCAGCAACTCGGCAGATTCTTTGCTCTTCTTCTTCTTCTTCTTCTTCTTCTTTTTCTCCGGAGGCCCCTGCTGTTGATCCTCATCATCCTCTATTACGATGGGAGCGGTGCTGCTCTCTTCCACAACTTCCAGCTCATCTGCGGACTCTTTGCTCTTCTTCTTCTTCTTCTTTTTCTTCTTTTTGGGCTCTTCTGAGTCCTCGGCGCTGGTGTGGATGGGACTGGGCTCCTCAGACGGACCTGCTGTCTCGTCGGCCTCAGCTTTCACTGAGGGTGATGCAGTCTGGGCCTCTCCGCGAGCCCTCTTTATCTGAGCCATTCGCTGTGCAAAATACTCCTGCATACTGAGCGTGCTGGTCACAGTATGGGCGATGGACTCTGTATCCAATTTAGTAGTAGCAGAAGTCTCCTCTGTCTCACCCTGAGAATCACTGCTGTTGCTCTCCTAAAACATAAAAACAACACAAATAAGAGGACAGAGTTAGGATTTAAAGCAGCAACATAGAGAATCTACAGAAATAGACAGAAGACAATGGTGGACCGAGGAGCTTAAGTGACCGTCAATCATCATGCAGATTAGCCAGGCAGATTTTGGTGAGTGAAAAGAGCCCAAAAAAGGATGTTGATATAACAATAGGTGTTAAAGGATCACCTTAAAATAAGCATCTGACATTCATCATCATCTTCTTACAACATCCAGCTGTGTGTCCTTGCACCGTCAGCTCCTTAACTACCACCCATCTCCGACAGCCCCTCACTGTTAAAGCTTCCCAGTGTGAAACAATAGCATGTGTGTCCAATGAAGGCGCTGGTCTGACCAAACACATATATTATCTGATATAAAAACCTGAAGTGTCGACAGTTTACATTTCACATGATGCCACTACATAAGTGCTTTAACGTCATGTACACAGATATCAGTTTGGGAAAATGATTTAACATGGTTTAGAAATATTTACACAAAAATTACATTTATTATAGTGAAAAATCACTTTTTTTAAATAATTATCAATCTTAAAATGAGCAAGTGTGCAATAGCAGAGTGACCTGAGGTTGTATTTTGGATCAGCCCCCTTAAGTATTTATTGTAGGCTGAATAATCTACTCTTCATCGGAACAGCGACAATGACAACAGGCCATTCCCTTAATCCTTCAGTGCCTTTTGGAAAGCCATTTAATGAAAATGAAATAATCTTTATAAAATACAATAATAGTGCCGTTAAAAGCGGTTGTGTTGATTTATTGGGATTAGACATTGCTCCTTACGGTTCATATGAGGGTATGACATGCAACAAAGACCCCCAGCTGGAACTGAACAAGGAATATTGGGAACACCTGGCCGAGTGGTTAAGACCTATACGATATGACCAAAAACGATTTCATGTCAGTGACTCCCACAATAGATGCAAATTAGACCATGGATGCCCAGTTTTAGTGGATCCTGTCTCGAGGAATTCTCTTTGAATAATGTTTCAAATTAAGGTTTCAAGATAAAGTCTTTTGTAGAAAGTCAGTGATCTTAGTAGGATCTCTATAAATCACCATCATCAAACTGCCCCTTTAGATGTCTTTCCTAGTTCTTTCAACTTCCACAAAAATGTGATGAAAGTTAAAATATTCTAATCCTCCTCCTGCTGGGGAACCCCTACAACACACCAAACTTTCTGAAGTATTGTGCCAAGGAACCACAGTTTGTCGAGTCATTGTTCTGCTTGGCTAATGCAAGCTTCTGATATTTAGCATATTTTTTTAAGATTTGAGACTTATTCTCCAACAGCATATGCGTGATTATGCAATGTCCTTGCCAATCAGCAATCAACATCAGATACATATTTTTTATTTTTTTGTCATAGGACAATCCATTTTATGCAGCAGGTTTCCACTTATTCCAGTGAGGCAGCTAGGAAACGATTTGCTAAAAGACACACTGAGACAAGTTGTTAAAAAAAAGGAGGAAAGTGTCTCCATGTCTCCAATCGGGGGACGCCAGTCAGTCCGGTCCCCAACGCAATCTCTCTCCCTCTCTCTGCAACCTTCAGGCTACGTTCTCAAACAGGGACAACTTTACAACTATGAGGTACAACACGGTCTAGATTTAACTCTACAGCGCGAACAATTTGTCACCTCACCCCTGCGACCCATTTGTCTTCATTTTCCTAATGGCCTACTCAATGCATAATGATTTGTCCAGAAGAATACAGAGGCTCCTCTAGAGAATCGCACTAAACAATGCCGCCGCTCCGCGTATTACCTCAGAGATGGTGAAGTGGACGGCATTTTTCAAACCCCTTACAGATTAGAGATGAATTGAAAACACTGTGTTGTGCCGACTCACCTCTCGGTGTGGCCTTTAAGCTTTTACATTCAGATTAGGCCACTTTGACCCCCAACGCTGATTGAGATAGACAAGCTAAAGGATGGACTAGAGGAACAATGTGGATGTGGATGTAGATGTGAACGGGTCATGTGGGACATGAATAGACTAAAATAGAGGGTGACGTTACTACTAATCTTCTTCGCTTCCTCTGGTGCTTCAAGCGCACTATATTTATCTATATATACACACCAAAAGTGTTGTTTACTAGCCACCAGGGGCATCGATGAAATCCTCCAAGCTATTACTCTTAAACCCGTTAAAGGCTGCTCATAATCAATACATCTCCATACCATTGTTTTTGCAACCTAATATATTGATAAATATGGGGAGAAGTGATTGCTCTGCGAATATGGCCTTGCATCAATTTGTCTTTTTGGCCTGTAAAACTAGGATTTACAGGTCGCCAAGATAACTTTTTCTCCACCAGCATCCGGGAGCCATTCCGAAAAAACAATCCTAACCAAGCTGGAGTGAATGTAAAACGTCCCAAATGAGCCTTTAAAGTATTTTTACCTCCCAAGTGCACTATTACTTTAGTATACTGATTCACTGTTTAAAGCTTTGTGTTTGCAGCTTGGTGTCTCTGTCTTGCTGTGTGTTTAGCTGTTAGCTATATTAGCTTTGTTAGCTGTAAGCTTTTAGCGACAAACTGCAGGACTGTGCTACCCACTAGGTGCTAACAGCCAACTAAGTAACTCCTACGACGTCAGTAAGTCAGACAGAACTTCTCGAACATCGTAGCCATTCCTTAAACTGTTGCTGCTTTAAGTCCTTAGTAACGAGGGCTGACACAGCTCTGTGGAGAGACATAACAATGCTCACAGCATGCAACGATTGGCTCTGTTGTAGTCAGCACTTGGCTCAGTTTGTCAATTGCTAAGTGATAGTTATGAGCACAAAAAAAAAATCCCCTTTTCTTTCCTGTTCATCCCAAACTATTTTCCATGGTCACCAGGATGATGGGAACACCGTGAGTCTCGAGAACTGAGTAATTTGTTGACTGTATTTCATCTAAAAAGGTTGTACTGAGGCTGTCAGGAAGCACATGATTGAGGTTAAATAAGAAAAGCAGGTGCTGGGGGGGTGTCAAAAGGACAACAAAGTTTTGTGCCACCTCAGACCTCGACTAGAAAAGAGCCCCCTAACTTCTAACAAGGGGGATCGGGCCCTTCAGGTGAGGTGCCATTAAGCAAAACTTTCCAACTTCCCAGAGAAAATCTATACTCCCTGTTACCGCACAATGGCATCCTCTCTGCTTGGGAGAGAGGAGATGGGGCTTAGAGCTGACAGCGCCAAACAACATGTAACTGGGATTTGGGAAGATGGCTGGGGGCCACTTTAGAGCTGCCTGTGAAATTACTCTCAAGAGAGGGAGAGAGTGTGAATGAACGAAAGGGGGGAGAAGGAGAGTGACTGAGGGAGAAACATCTTCTTCATCGGGGGGGAAGTGGCTGGAACTTGGTATGTGGTTCATTCCTCACTGCCTGGGGATCTCCATTAGACCCTGATCCGGCAGGAGGGAAAGTGCTGTGCTGGACACATGCACGTACAGTACAGGTATAAACCTACAGACAGCATTACTGGCAGCCCTGGAGATTCTTGTTGAGGGCAACGTGTTACTAAGAAACAACTCGGCAGTAATGTTTGAGATCTTGTTTCTATACTTCCAGGTGTGTGTGAGTGTGTGTGTTATTTTCTCTGTCCTGTTATTATCAGTCACCACTTCTGTTTGAGTGCCAAGATGTAGTATGGAGCAGGTGTGTGACTAAACCTGCAGACTGTGTGTATACAGATACAAAATATTATCATCCAAAAAGCAATTTTAAGAATTTATAATATCAAAATGTAAGCAGTGCATCAATATTGTGTCATTGCCTAATTTCCAGGGTGGAAATCAATAAATATTTCAATCAAGAATATGAACATGTTAGTCACTTTGCTTTTTTTTTTTTTTATGACCACCAACATTTTGTTCTTATTAAAATTTGGAAAGGGCATTTATTACATAATATAATTTAGATTCCTGATTGGACAGTCACAACACTGACTCACAGTTTTGTAGTTTTGCAGCCAAGAGAATTACTTGAGGCTTTTATTACTTGAGGGCAGGGTTCCTACATCTTCTTAAATATCAAATTCTATTAATTTTCAGTAACTTTCCAAGGACCCCACACAGCAGAGTCTAAGATATGGATCACAGTTAATTAGTTAAATACTGAGATTTTTTATAATGACTATGAGCGGGCATACAGAGGCTCAGAGACTACAATCAAAAAGAAGGAGAGGCTCGAATATGTCAACATTTCTCAGTTGTGCTGCCGAGTTACAGCAATGGCAGAAAAATTGCAGGAGACACGCGCAGACAGCGGATCCTCACCTATACACTTACATTAATTGTTCATATTTCCTGCAAGAAAAAAAATATTATTTTATTTTTTTAAAACTTACAGCCCTTTCAATTACTGAATGAATGTCTATTTTAAAAACCCTTCAAGGCCTTGAAGTCCATTTCTATTTTTACTCATTGAACTGGTGTGAGTTGAAGCCCTGGCAATTTAACCCCTTCAATATACAGTCCATAATAAAACCATGTCCTAATAAAAGATAATACTATAGTGGCTCAGATTGTTTTTGTTTAACATAAAGCATAACTTCATTTCCTCTACTAGTTCAGGCATTTAAAAAAAGGATTTGCCTTTTAAACCTATAGCTCAAAAAAGGGAACAACTCTCATTCCACATTTTTTAAGTCAGTTTACATAATTGCTGGAACAAGGGAAGGAGGACTGAAAAGGACAGTCCCAGGCTAAAACACAGAGGGGTTGAGGAGTGGAGGGTTGGAGAACACACCTATATCCAGCCATGTCTACTCCTCCCCCTCCTCCTCCTCCAGGACCCAGAACCCCAGGAAAAGGATGCGCTCCGTGCACTGTGTGCAGTTCTGAGATAAGGCTCCTTCGGCAGAGGAGCGGTCTGGCTGGCTATCGGGCCCTTCCTGCTCCGCTCTCTCCCCTGGCGGGGGCTGGGGCTGGGCAGGGAACACAGGGAGGGCCCACAGAGGGTCCCAGAGAAAAGAAGAGGGTGGGAAGACATTCAACAGGCCGCCTCCTTCAAGACACTCCAGTTCTATCTGTCCCTGCTAATGTAGCCGATGGAAAGCCAACGGTAAGACATGTGCCAACGTGCCAAGATACCGAGGCCAACACATTCAGGAGGAGAGTCGATCAAGCCAGCAGAGGGGCAGTGGGAAGGGTTCACTGGAGTGCATGTCAAACTTTTTTGACTCAACACGATCAGCAGAAACATTTATTGAACTTCATTCTATCAATTTACAAGATGCCTTCATCCGAAACCTACTTTCTTAAGAAAAAATACACGACCACAACCAATATATCTGCAGATGTCCGAGTGAAGTGTTTTTTTTTTATCCAAAGCCTTTTAAAATTAGTCTTTGCTATTCTTTTAAATGTCCCCATTCACTAATCAGCTTCACAGTGTACAATTGAGTACTATAGTACACCAAAGTACCCTGTGGATAAAGTAAATCAGTCAAACGATTCAGGTTTTTGTGATAGCTGAATGGCCGTAAAAAATGGCTGCTGTAAAAAAAATTAGCATTTTATATACAAACTGTAGAAGGTGATTGCAAATATGGCCATACTTTGTTTTGGACCAGATTTAAACTGGTCATGTGCCTGAAATACAGTAAGCATAAAAGCAAAACGGCACTCAGTTGACAGTCTGTGTGGATTCCTTAAACTGAAGAGGTTGAATACAAACATACACTTAACAATTATGAGCACACTGGTTTGTTGTGGCCTTAATCCAAAACATTAACAATAAAGCGATTCCTAATTGTCCATCATCAACACAGAAGTCCTGAAAAATGGGCAAAGCATTCAGCAGCCATTTCTTCCCCGATGCAATGATAAAACTGTGTGTTTGCTGACAAAATAGGTGAAATCTGGGGTTAACTCAGTGGTTTTTTAATGGATAACTCAATTGACAAGTAATTAATTACTTTTTGTTTAACCTCCTTGTTGAAAAGAACGTCAACTAACAATTCATTCATTAATATTTCATATTAACTCGGACCCCAACTGGCTATTCAATAGTAGCTTTAAAAGCAGACTGTAACAAGGTCAGCCCTCCCAATCAATACCACACCTATTAGTCATTCAAGGTGTGGGGATGAGGTTTAAAAGTAAAGGAGATCTAATGAACAAGGGTGTCTGGTTATATTGCGTCTAATTATTGGAATAAAAATCTAAACCTCAAACACTGGTGTAAAACTGGACAAGTTGCGAGGTTAATGAAAGTTAGAGAAACAGGTGATTATAACTGGTTATGTTCAACCAATCAGCTCATTCAAAAGTATAAAGTCACGTTCTTGCTCACATGTTAATTAGCATTTGACAAAGCTGCAGTTGCCCATTTATTTTCTTAAAAAACTGCCCGTTTGCATTACTTGCTGTTTTTTTTCTTTCAATAATTTCAAGCCAATATTGGTTGGGTCTGTAATTGCATGAGTGTGCCCTCATTGTCCTGCCACAATAATAAATTTGGCGATACTCAGGGTCTATGGATCAGGCCCTGATTAGCCAGCTGTCTCTCCCTGATGAGCACACAAGTGCAGCAGCTCATCCTTCATGAGCCTGATGTGGGCGGACATAAAAAACAGGTTGATGCCTTATTCCCTGGCAAATAAGCAAACCATTCCGCTGACCATCAATATTTTTATAAGTAATGTTACTGCCTCGAAAGCGATGCTTATATTCATCCTTGTCCTCCGCAAAAGTAATATTTACACAAATTAACAAAGTCAGAAACCATAAAAATGATGTAGCATAAAAACATTAAATGCCACACATGGAAGCTTCCACAGAGCAATACTTTTGCGAAAGGCAAATACTTTCTGTGTGTAGTTAGGACAAAAAAAAAAAAAAAGGGTTTTGAAAAATTGCACTTTGTGCCCGGTGCGAGAACGTTTATCATAAGTAACAAATGAAGACAACATTATGCATGCAGCGTGACTGCCCTGTGCTTGTTCAACATTGCAAACGCTTGCCGACAATGCCCCCCCCTTAAGAGCATCGGGGTCCCCCCACCCCGACCCCAGAGAGGGAAGATACAGTGATTATTTTCCCCAGCTGTGATTTATTAGATTAAAGAGTCAGTGATTAAACGGTAGTCCGTGGCTGTAAACAGCCGAGAGGGCTGGAAATCTTTGGGCGGTTAGCTTCACCAGGCGGTAATTACCCCGGCCCCATGTATTCTAGTTTAGGCCTGTAACTAAGAGACGGACGCCCTCTTTTTCTTTTTTGTCCTGCGCTAATCTGTAAGTGTCAGTGAGCTGGCATGGCCAGGAGGGAGCCGTCCACACAACTGCCAGGGAGGTAAGGTGGTGTATGTGTGCTGCATGTGTGCGTGTGTCTTTGCAGCAGGGGTGTGTTTGTGTGTGTGATTTGGCGGGCCTTGATATTTTTGGAGGTAGAAGCAAAAGGGCCTGTCAACAAACACGCTCAAGAAAGGGAGAGCTTTTGCTTGAGGCAATTAGATGTTATCTGAGAATGAATTAGAGCTCCTTGGGTTCACAATGAGCCTAGCACTCATGGGCATGAGTGCACAGGCCCCATTCAAAGGGAGCCAGCCACACTACGACAACGTACGTTTACACTGGCGTCCCCTTTCAACAGATCACTGCTGCAAGTTGACAGACAAGTGAGCCAAAAAATAATTTCTCTGCTTCGGTGCCATATTTCTATTTATACTGTCAATTATACAATACATGGGAAATGTGTAACGAGTAAAGGCTAATCCGGTTAAGTTCCTGTTGTGACGGAATAGACCTCTAACCCTGTGAAGAATAAAAGTACAATAATTTAAAATTAAAGTGCTTCAGGGGTTTCCCTACAATTATAAGGCATTTTTAGCACAACACCAAAGTCGGTTTATGCCCCATCCAAGCCAAGTGAATACAAAAATCAATGTCGAAAGCATCCAAACTGACTAAACAACTTTTCCTGGATCTAAATTTTTAAAATCATGTTATATTCCGTTATTTTTTATTTTTAAAAAGTCAATGTTTTCAGGAAGGAACCTCACAAAAACAATGTGCTTGATACAAACAAATGCTTTAATATATACAGTGCTAGTCGTCTGAGCAAGTCTCCATTACTTAACATCTCTAAAAATAGAGCTCTAAAATAACAGTAATGGCAGTTATTAAATGGTAGAGGAGTTGTCAGTCTGCATATGTACCTGGAGTCAAATTGAAATAAAAAAAATGTCTTACTCTTGATTGATGATTACACTAAGTGTGACACACTTTGCAAATAACAATTCAACACTACCTCCCTTTGCTGTTCACAGGCCTCAGCAGCAACCTGTGAAACCTGAACTAGTGTGCAGACAACCGAAAAGACATTTTGCTTCTGCGCCGTCAGCAAAGTTTCACTGTTCGACTCCGCCCATTGGCTCCTTGGCGCCTCGCCGACGCATCTGCCGAACGCTTGAGCCCCCAGCCCGGGCCGCCCCTGTCCCATATTCCTTAAGACCGTGGTATCGGGGGAGGCCTCGCTGACGTGCGATCCTTCATGTGGACGACGCGTGGGCAGGAAAAACTTGCAACAGGTGCCACCCGATGAGGCTTGATCCTCGGCCCTTTGTGCCTGAGCAGGAGTGGGAGTGGGAGAGGCCGCAGGGGTCATGCTGACCCGAGAGCGGGGTGCGCCATACCAACCGTCTGACTGGAAGGTTCAGACGTCAAAACAAGCCTTGTGCCAAATTGCGCTAAACCATATTTCTTCCGTGACACTTTTAAGTAGTATAAAGCTAATGAACGGCTCGATAATGTCACAATATTGATGTTTCTAATAGTGAAACAGTCATATGTGTAAGATCTACTGACAAACTTGATTCATTGCAGATATGGAATTTGTTTTTTAACTATGTTGACTGAGAGGCTGAATCAATAAACTTAAAATGTAATTTAGTTACTGCATTAAGCTAAAGTAAAATGATAAGGATCCTCAGCATAGATTATTATAACAAAAATCTTTATTTGAAATTACTATTTTTAGATTTAATACAAGAAATTGGCCTTTTCTACATAAGATATTTGTCATCTAAAATAAAAAAATGTCCTAAAAAATCGCCCCAGAAAAATGAATCTGAATTTTGTCTTTTTCAAAAACACACACCCCAAAAAAGGAATACAGAAGGAGACAGAGGTGGAAAATAAAACCATGGCTTGTTTCCACCTTTCATCTGAGCTGGCGGCTTTAAAAAATGACTAACTTTTGTTGATGTATGAATCGGCGGGGAGTCTATTTATCAGCAGGCCCTCTGCGGTCGCCCGCTTGGGTCCCTCAAGTCACAAGCCGCGTCGCTCCCCTTTGACTGATTAATTAGCCAATCAGAGGACATTTTTCACTGGGCGGCAGAATGGTTTATTTCAGCTAATGCCGGGCTTTCGAGCTGAGGCCCGTTGGAGCCTCGTCGGCTCTTTCGGCCTGCCTGAGTGGCCGGGCAGAGGGGCAAGGGAGATAAATCAAGCCGGGCTGGCCCTCCATGTGGCTCCCCTAACTAAACCCCCTGAGGAGGGCACGGTGGTGGAGAAGGAGGGGGAAGTAGAGGGGGACGCAGGACGGCCAGGGGCACTGCTCGCCCGCCGATAAGCACGGGGAGCACAGGGCTGCCAAAGTGGCTTCATTTAGAAGTGGCCGGGGCTTTTTGATATCTCGGCAGAGAGAGCCTGTCGTTTGTCATGCCGTGAGTAATTGTGTGGAGGGGCACAAGAGGAGGCAGGAGATGGAGGGGACTCGCAAGCGTGGGATGGGTGATGGATAACAGAGAGCCATGTAGATGGACAGGTGCTCCACCATAGCTTGATAACCCTCACTGGTCAGGGAGTGTAAATAATGGTGTTAGGCATACATTTTCAGGTGGCTATGAGGTAAGGTGGAAAGAGGTCGGGATGAAACAGTGGTCACCCATTTATCTTGTAGATATTGGTTTGTATTTAACAGGTAAAAAATACAGCTTAAATTGCATAAGTCTAATGAACTTAGATTCAGGCACACACAGAGGTACACCTCAACTCAAAACAAGTTAAAATGCAACATCTCAGCCATAAATCCTACCTTTCGAAATTTATAATGTTCAGTTTTGATAGCACTGTTGGAAACATGTGAAATATCTAGAGAAGGCCATAGTTGGAGGTGGTGCTATAGCGGACTGGAGTATGTTGAGATGAGTTTGTAGTTTTTGGTCCTGTCAATTTATGTACATGTACATCCCACTAACTATGGCCAAAAAATTTAACTGAATTAACACACGTAGCTTAGTGTAAAAAACGAAACAAAACTTTTAGAGGTATAATGAAGGCATCATAAAAGTAGACTTTATGGCAGAATTGGACTGCATTACTTTACACAGGTGTACCGAATAAAGTGGATGTGTGTTTAAATGCACAGCATGCAATTTATGCCGCTTGGGGTCATTCAAAACAATAACACTAACATGACAGTGATTGTTTAACGATGAACACAACAACCCCAATCTATCCGCGTAACTTAGGCAGAAATGTTGACTGATGAGGTAATGTATTGTTTTATTCATTAATCACGCTTGTCAACTTCCTCACACCAATCATCTCATGTTTCCACAAAAGTTACGGCGACATAACGATCAAATAAATGACCTTTTCCTTTCTCTGGTTTTGATCATTGCTAATAACGTTTGGGTTTATGATACAACAAAGGTCATTTTAATGCAGAAATGTTATACAATGATCTGTGTGTTGAAAATAAATAGATGATTGGCGTGATGTCAGTGCTTAAAGTCTGTGCTCTGTCACACATGGCGAGGAAGGAATGAAATGACATGCTTTTAATATCAACACTCGATCTCTGATTTAGAGGTGGGACTCAGTCTTTAACCTCACTACTTATCAAACACAATCTGTAATGTGTCTTTAACATTGATGATAAAAAGTGTCGAGTATCCAAAGTTGATGAAGTATTTAATTATCATCTGAGGATCAAAATTAAAGAATTGTTCCTGCCAAACACGTCTTTCATTTAAAAAATGTAAAGCTGACTGTAGAGAGAAACCTGCACTTCTGTTTTTTATGACGATTGCAATTGTCGGTTCTGATTTATGACATTAATAAAAGCGTTCCTTTTCATTCTAGATTTAATTTAAGACATTTTCATGCAAAATACATCATACATTAAAAATGGCAAATGTTTGAACTTAAGGTTAAGGTTAAGGTAAGGTTAGGTTAATTGAGAAAAGGGCATTTTTACCCTACAATACAGCCCCACCTAAAGAAAAGTAGTTCAGGTTAAACACTAGAATGGATGAGACTCAGTGGCTACCCATATCCAAACAATTACTATGAAGGAGTTAATAATCTCTCCCATGTGCTCGTATGGTCTTTTCATCACATTAAGGACTGCCTTTGATGAACAGAGGCATGTGAGACAGCTGAGTGTGTGTTTGGTGTGTCTGCGTTTCAGGGAGCGTTGTGAGCAGCGATAAGAGGCCAGCAGGAAGCACATCACTGCAGAAGGAAGGAAAACCCCAGCAGTGGGGGACTGGTGGAAGGGAGGCTGGAGAGACAGCAGTGGGTGGTGGGCGAAGTGCTGGAAGATTCATGAGGCGGGAAGGAGGGCGGTTTTGGAGAAGCCGATCCAGATTTGGTCGAGTCTCCGGGCCTCGTCTCGTCGGGATGCAGATATGTGATAATGCGACTGGTGGCAGCATGTGTAAACCCTTGTTAATCAACTCCACCACTAAGAGAAATCTCCTAATGTTGATCTAGCCACTGCTTGGGAACACGACTCATTGGGGTATTGAGATAATTCATTTGAGTTTATACAGGAGCGTATTTGCAGGACTGTAAGCACAGATCAGGGTGCAGCGAGGGTCACTGGCAGTGTCACGAACACACTCACAGGAGATCCTGCACAATGCCTAGAGCTTGATTGGTCCATCACCCTCTTTACCTCTTTCCAGCTACCTCAGATGTTGCTGGGCTTTAACACAAGGCCTCATGGGAAGCCATTGTAATTGTGTTCAGTGTTTTCGATATGGTCAATGGTGTCCCTCCTGGCTGAAAAATAACAACCCATAACCAAACGATTAGGGAGAAAATGATGGTGTGTATTGCTAGCATTTCCAATGTTAATCAGCTAGGGAGCAGCAGCCATTGTGATGTTATGGCTCGGTACCTGCAGGGGAATAGAGGAGGTTTTTTCTTGTGCAATTTATGGATTTTTAAGATGCCAATTTCTTCAAGCTAAATGCTTGAGATAAACAGAGGAAGCCAACAAGAGGCTTCTCTGTGTGTCAGAGTCCAAAAAGCGACATTTGTCATTGTCCTTCACGTTTCTGCATGGAGTCGGCAGAACTTAAAGAAATTAAGACTGAGGTGGAATTCTTTTAATTCTTAAAAGTGCACAGAAGTTCTGTGTCTCTTCTCATGTCTTTGATGATAATCCTACAGTTTGTTTTTTCTGATTTGGCATGGACAGTTCAGTGGAAAGTCTGTTTTTAAATATCTAAAAGTATTCTTACACAATCTCACTAGTGGGATTATTGTGATTATGTGAGACTTTAACATGTTCAACTGAGAATTTGGTGCACAAGTTTCATTAGCAGATACTTGCATTCATTTGTAATGTTTAATGTAAAACAACTCAAGGACTATTTATTTGATTCCAAGGCAGGCTGAGGAATTTGCTCATAACAAAAACAAGAGATATTAGACAGATTAATCTAAAAATAATTAGGGTTTCTGTTGTGGTAAGTAGGCCGAAGGAACTCACTTGGCCTGAAATGCAAGTTGCACCTGTCTCAGCCTGTAAGCTACGTTTCAAAAGCATGAGAGCCAGCATAACGCCAAATGGCAAAGTGACGTTTGAAGTGACCGGCCACCAATGCCAAGAGCTAAAAGAGAACTTTATTTTGCAAGCGTCATCATTTCACATTTCTGCACACCTCACCCCAATTTGGATTTTCCTTTAATAATGCCCGCTGGCATTATAGCTACCTGATGTGAGCGCTCCAAGACAGACGCAGAGAAGAGAGGGAAGTGCAAAGAGAGAAGTAGGGGGTAAGAGTGCAAATCCTTTAACTGGATTTAGGTGCTCTTGCCGCCATCAGTGGCCCGTTGGCGGTGTTAAAGCCGCACACTGTGACACTACTAATCTAGGGCCACAGGCTGCTCAGGAGCTAGGAGCTGAAGGATCACATGATACTGCAGCAACTGATGGAGGTATCAGCACCAGTGGTCATCCTTAATTACCAAGACAGAGGCAGATAAGCTCGAGCCACCTGGCCAGAGGTATGCTGCCTCCCCCAGTGCACAGTTGACATTGACTGCGTTAAGAAAGATCACAGACCTGCCCTCTTTAGCAAACTACTGTTTCACTGCAAAAAGAGTAACTGACACCTCGACTACACATTTTTTCTTTCAGGACATTGTGCACTTTGACAAGATAAGACTGGCAGACTGGATTATATGACTATAATACTTTGTAGGTATCGGTCATGATTATATTTCCTGGTTTGGAGAGACAGACAGGTGTGTTTGATCATTTAACCTGACTGTGAAAGATCCCAAATAATTCTGCACCTTGTCGATTACTTAAAGACACTTTTGAACTAGAAATAGGTTAAAAAAAATCTGACGTGCAGGTCAGGCTTCAATTATAAGAATAACGTTGGTTTGTTTTATCATCTGTGGGTGTTTCTTGATAGGTGTTTGATGTATATGTTGTTAAAATTGTGGGTAATATAAATCGTGACGTCTCTTACCTGCTCTTGCTCTTTGCCAGATCTTGCTCTCTTCCCAAAGATACAGTTAAGGTCGGTTTCAGTACGAGATGACAGATCCTTCCCTAGAAAGGGGGGGAAAAAACACTTACTTTAGAAATTCAAATTCACTCTATGACTTATTTTCATCTTTGGCACTTAGAAATTTGGCTAATTTAAACAACAAAAACATTGAAAACATTACTTTGTGTGTCTGTATATGTGTGTCGGGGGGGGTCGAAGGTAGAAGGAGGTTTTCTCTTGACTAAAGAAAGGAGAGGTTTGCGTGGTTTGCTCCTTGCTTCAGGGATAAAACAGCAAAGAAAAATAAACCAACAGCGCGGTCCGCCACGCCACGCCTCCGGATTCCCATTTTCAAGCCGGGCCTCAAAGACTCCTGAAGCATACAGTCGTCTGTCTCAAGCCCGGGTCCTGTTCGTACAGCTGCATCCTCTTCCTTCAGTGGGGCTCTGATAACATTTGGTTATTTATTGCTTTTAAACCTCTATCTGCCCCCTTCTCTTGGCTTTGAAAGTCGCTGCACATGCACGTCTAAGAAGTAAAACCAAGAAAGTACGCTGAAAACTAAAATAAATGAGGAGGACGGGAGGGGAGGGGGCCATGGTGTTTGCCATCTAGTGAACACAGGTCAGAAGTAAAACTATGCCCAACCTGACCTTTTTGCTGTTTGGATGAGGAAGTACCTGTCAAAATTCTCTGGCTTTCAGGTGAAAGTGCAAATAACAATGTTCTGATAAAAAGCAGCTCAACACTTCTTTTCCCATAAACTTTCAAAAGGCGGCTGAATCCCATTACGCAGGATGAGGGCATGGGCTCCGCTAATGTGTGGTGGAAACTGTTAGTGAATACATGCTGGTTTCCAAGGACACGGCTGAAACGGCAGCAACTGTCAGCACTGATAACTAGTCAAACCAGACCAAGCAACCACTGAGGTTGTACAGAGATATACACAAATGTGATCAATTGTAACATGGTGTAAAGCTGCAATGATTAATCAATTAGCTGTCAACTAATCGATTAATACGTCTGAGAGCTCTCATTCTACCTTCTTAAATATGAATATTTTCTGGTCTCTTCTTTGACAGTAAACTCTTTTGGTTGATGCCAAATATTTTATAGACAAAACAACTAAATCGATTCATAGAGAAAATAACTGACAGATTGATTGGCGATGAAAGTAATCGTCAGTTGCAGCCCTAATTAGTGCCAAGTCATATCAATGTCACCAAATTAAACATAGACCGGGAGGTAGATTTCATATTTTTAGAGGAATGAAAGAACACAACTTAGTACTTCCGCCTGCTCAACTCTTCAGCTAGATAATACATATCTATCATAAAAAGGTAATGATTGTTCACATTAAATGCAATAATGTGTTCTGTTACATGCCCAAAGACAATAAAGGCAACCCCACAAATAGCGGATGGAGAGCTGCGGTTAAATTCTGCATCAACCACCCCTCGCTGTCCTGACAGGTGATAGATGGAGGCAGCAATTAAAACTGGGTTACTGGTTTATGCTGTGGGCCCCCGGACCTGAGCAGCGGAGATTTTGGTGCCTTTCCCCGCAAACAAAGGCCATCAATCCTCAGTGCTGGCAGTGAGGGAAGCAGCCCAAACAGGATATCAATAAAGAGCAGGAGAGAGTAAGGAGGCGACCTGCACCGAGACAGAGAGCAAGATGTTCCCAAGGTCCTCAGATTCTACTGGGGGCACACGGTTTTTGAAGCAATGTGCTTCAATACACATCAATACACTGGTGCCAGATTTGATTACGTATATTAAAATATGCAGGGGCTTGAAACAGATGCACCTGCCAGTTTGACCGGAGTCACTGCTTCATAACTTCTTGCTGAGTCATTTACACAGACTGAAAAGACTTCAGTGAAGCGTAGTTGCAACCTCCCTTTGAACAATCTTACTCAAGCAATACTCTGCTCTCTGGCAGTTTGGCTTCTGTCCAGTCTGTCACGGTTTTCAATGGCAATGATGGCACACATGGACATGAACACGCTGCAGTCAGGGTGTGTAAAAAAGGTATTAAGCTGAGACTACATGCTCTCAATCTTTCATCTCAGTTGTCAAATTTGTTGACAGTTGACACCAAAATAAATACATAATTCCGGCTTTTTGCCCTTTAAGATGTGTTTTTCTTATTCAGGATATTCAGATATTGTGATGTATTACAGATGATTGCCGTGAAAAAATGTCTGGACCCCTGGATATTCTGTTAAAGACAGAGTCAACAATATATTTTGAAAGTCTCTCAATGTATTTGTTATCTCACTGGGTGTGAAATCAGGTATTTAATGAAATGTGTTTAAACTGTTGACCTCTGTTTGTTCGCAAATGATCCGTTTAAATCCAGAACTATGAGAGTGGTACATGACTTTTTCAACCTCTCATGTAACGAGCTTAGCGACACTAAATCTATTACCAAGCCTTATCTTGGCAACAGCTTCACAGGGAGGAGAGCCGACACTGGTGCGGTCGGTGGAAGCATGCAAACAGGCGTGGCTGGTTATGTGCTTGCCAGGTAACTCTTTGGTTGCCCATGCCAGTCCAGACCACAAGCTGCTACTGGACACACTGAAGTCATGTCAACAATGGGAAGATTCCAAACATAAATGATGCAGGGTTTCCTGTAGGTACTGCTGAGGACCATCACTATTTCCAAAACTATCTAAAAACTGAAAGTTTTAAAGTCAAAGTGCACTGACAGTTTATGCATGTCAGACCACCTGAGGCAGGCGGAGCACTCAAGTCTCAGGTTTCCCCTTAAGTTATGAGTCTCTAATTGACAAACGAGTAGTGCCAGCGTCCCTTCTGTTGCATGACAACGGTTTGTGGCCTCTTTAAGAAGAAACCACTAAAAGTGGTGTCACGTTGCCAAAAACCGTTTGATTGACGGGTCTGACGCCCACAGAGACACAAACTGTCTCCAGATTGAATTCCAGTGGAAAGATTTTCACCTGCCTATCCTCCTAACTGCTTCCCTCTCTGCTTTTTGACAATCTGAGAAAATAAAGATACTGAAATCTGTCATTCGCTACCTGCTGTTTAGTTCCCCTGACATTTATCAACAGCTGGTGGTGGTAATTGAAGGGATCTCCTCAAATGGATTAGAACTTAAAGTCCTGCAGGATCAGACTATCAGTTGACGGCTTGTCAGGGGTATGGCGCATCCAAATGCGAAGACAATAAAAGAGGCACAAGTTCACCGTCAACACAAATGTCAAATAACAAACGACAGACAAATGTGGCTGCCTGAACGACTTGTGAGCAGGGTATTGTTTGTGGTGCTTTTCATAAGGTCAATGAGGTTGTTTTGAGGGGGAATATGGAAACATAACAGAAAGGATGGAAAGGCCTAAATTGAAGTGTACCAGTTCAATGAGCTCACGGGTTACTGTACGGGTGGCAGATCTGGCCAAAAAATATTCATATATAAAACAATTATTTACTTTCAATCATAATCCAAATCAGTCTTCACATGTGCTGTAGTCTCCCGCCTGACTGGAGATAGCCGATGAATGTCTCCACTTGCACATTTAAAAAGACAATATTGCATGAAAGATAGTCCCTCATGCGCTTTTCCGCTGTAACTCACGATGCATTATTCACAAGCCGTATACTCCAGTAACAGCCTCGCGCTTTGGCGCAACAGCAGTCAACACAACGGCGAAAGTTTGAAGGCTAAACAGACATCCCTCTGCTGGTTTTAATCAAAAAAAAAACATTTTTTAAAAAACATGTTGAACAAGTACCGGGCAGGCTCCAGATTCTCGAGAAATGAAAGATGTGACAACAGCCAAAATACACGTGAAGATGTTTTAAACGAGAATAGTGGAAGAAGTTTACGTAGGCAGACGATCACACTGTTTTGCCAACAAAAACATGGTTCCTTTGGTACAGCGCGCCAGGCATGCACTACTCTCTTGAGCTGTATTTTTCTACAAGTGTTTAGATGTGCATTAAGGTTCAAATAATACTCTGCCCACACCTTTATAAGGCAGTACGCTTTTGTACCTTTTGACCTTTTTACGTCAGTCATTGATACCAGCTACTTAATTACAACTGATTTTTTCCCCAGAGAAATTAATGTTAAACGCCTCCAATGAGAAAGACAGTGAGAAAAAAAACCCTGGATCCGGTGCAACGTTCAAATGAATGTTGTATGTGTTAAGTAGGTATAAAGAGGTAGGACAGGAAGGAATACGTATGTGCGACCGCGTCTGGTGCATCTCATCCATCAGGGACAAGGTCTTTTTCTGGCTCCTGCCAAATTAAGATCACGAAAACAGGGTGAGAGGGTCTGGGGGAGAGACTGAGGCCACGTTTATCTAGCAGGGTCATCTTATGGGCCACACAGCCCCTGGGAGGTGTTGTTGCTCGGGTTGGGGGGTGGGGGGCAGTAAATGGACATGCCAGATGCCCCAAACAGGAAACAGGAAGTTGCTATTGAATGACGTAAAATAGAAAAGGCTCTTCCAGGTGAGGCAAGAGTTGAGATATTTTGTTTTCCCATGTATGCTGACCTGATGAGGTAGATTTGAACTCTATACCAAAAACGATTATAGATCAAGCACTTCACCATATGTTAATATTTGATTAGCGTGCACTACTTTCTTACAAAGAGACTTCCTGCAAACCGTGACAATCTAATTAAGAACCCGAGCCTGTAATCACTGAACTATGCTCCAAGTAAAGCAACTCAGCAGTAAAATATGGGCTAGCGGTTATTCATTTTGGTCTCCAGTGGTCCTGAACACTAAAATTCCTCCTCGTGCCTATCAGTGTACCGGCCTTGACCAGCAAATCTTGACTTCCTGACGTGTAAAGGAGTAATGAAAGTAGAAGGAAGAGTTATTAATAACCTCCCCTAGCACTGACCCGGCCAACTGACCCGGCACAGGCCGACAGATCTGTGATCAGCATCTGTGCTCTGAGCCAAATGAACAAGGCTCAACCCAGCCTAAAGGAGGCCGTCTGTCTGTCTGCACACTTGAGATGCTGCAGGAAAAAAAAAACTGAGCTGAGCTTAAATCAGTTTATGGTTTTCCTGAAACTGAAAAAAGCAGATCGATTTTCAGTGGAGGAAATGTTTAACAATGTGATGAACAGTTGATGCAGTCTGTCTGATACTACAGAGACAGTTGTACAGGTAGTCACTGTAATGACTGATGAGAATGAGAAAGGAAACAACTGTGCACACAAAGAACATCTTCCTGTTTATCTCTCTGCTGCTGCTACTGTAGAACCCACCTTTAGTGAACTTCATGTAATGGACCCTCTTTCTGGAACCTTTGGATTTCTCTTCCAAGCTGAAGCCTTTCTTCTCCTCTGTTGGAGGTTCTAAGGAAATATAAGAAATAAACATAAATTTCACATGTAGATACATTTTTAATATCTTCTGCAGTATTTTACCTCTTTGACAACTTGGAAACAACAGTATTCTATGCTTGCTTTGTTTCCAAGAACAGTGATAATGAAGATGTTCGTTGTATGACAGTGAGAGTATCCAAGGGTTTTCTTTCGTAAATGTGGCAGTGCAGCGCCCTCCAGTGTCCAAATAATGAAACAACCATTAGAAAAACCACATTATTGTTTGAAGTCATGTGTTTCATTCAGAATCAAAGTTTACTCCGAAAGTAAGTATATATGATGTGCCAAGTCGATTTCAGACACACACTTGAAAGGATTAGTACAACTTTCAAGGAGTTAAATTACACAACTGCAACAAATAATGTTTACAGAACTGGTTTCTACCAAAAGCAAGGGATCTACACAATCAAGCAATGAGTGATTGTGTAGATGAAACATAAGATTATGTGAAGATTATTCACATTCCTGACCTAAATGTAATTTATTCATTTAATACACATTTCATGGACTAATTATTTTTTACAACACATAAAATTAAAAAGACGAATAAAAACCGAATAGTAACAGTTTTTACATACCAGTGTTTTTGTTGTTGTTTTGGCCATGGTGGTTGTTCAGTTGAGCGAGAAGCTCATTGAAATCATCTTGGTGTGCGATCCAGTTGTCCTATGAACACAGCAGATCTTAAAGAGGCTCTATGCAACAATTTGTAGCATTTTACACTTATAAATCACTTTTCAAATGGACGATTGGACTGTGACGTGACGTGAAAACAAGACCTTGCCCGTCTCCCTCGGTTGCCTGTAAACGGTCGGGTATTAATGGACATGACTTGGTATTTCTGCAGCAAAACTGTCATTAAAATCTGTACTGAAATAAAGGCTGCGATATTACTCATGAGAAATTATATATCGTTTGAAAACAGCCCCTCAGATAACATAAGCATATACTGTGCCCACGCATCTAAATCTACAAATAACCATGAGAATAATGTGCTGATTATATTCTCTTCAGCTTTACACACATAAGTAAACTTATTTACATTTTAGGGCATTTAGCAGACGCTTTTGTCCAAAGCGACTTACAGTAATTCACACATTCATACACTGATGGTGGTGGCTGCCATGGAAGGTGCCAACCAGCACGTCAGGAGCAGTTTGGGGTTCAGTATCTTGCCCAAGGACACTTTGACATGCAGACCAGGGGAATCAAACCAGTGACCTTCTGATAACAAGATGCTGGCTCTACCCTGTAGCCACAGCCGCCCCTTCTTTGGTTTTAGGTTGTCATAAAATAAGAGAAGAAATACTGAATAATGAGCAGGGCAAGAAATTATTTCACTCAAGTGTTAAATGTGCCTACCTCATGGCTGGCATTGGTTCCCAGACCATAGTTGTCGTTCTTAACCTTCACTTTGATGTGATCGGTGGAGCCTTGCTCAGTTCTGCCCAGGCCCTTCACGTTAAAAACAGAAGAGAGATCATGTGAGACTGACGTTCAACAACCCACCCATACCACACTGCCAACGCTTACAGAAACTTAAAAACAGTAGGGATCCGTCTCAACACTCACCTTGCCCTTAGACCAGCCCATTCGCTCCAACATCTTCTGGCCAAATTTGGAGTCATCTTTACTCCAGGCGCTGTTCCTGGGGTCGACGGACCACTTCTGTTTCTTCCGGGCTGGAGACAGAGAGCAGCAACATCGTTACGTAACAGTCACCATACATAGAGATATTACGTAAACGATTAGGACAAGCCACGCCAACCAAGATAAGACAGATAATGCGTTTACATGCGCTGTGATAATTTACTTTAAAATTATTTCCTGTGCCTGCGAGCAAATCGACTGACAGCTGTCAACATTACGGGAAACGATGCAAAACACCACGAACATTCGTTAAAAACAAACATGTGAGAGCTTACGCAAATTTAATGTGTATAAATAAAGCAGTATGCAGCCATTAATTGCAATACCGTTAGCTATAATGAGCTAATAACAAGTGACTGCAGTAGAGGTACAACGTTAGAAGAGACAACACGTGTTTACATCGGCTGCCCCTTGCTAATGCTAATGCTAGCTACCAGAATACTTGAAAAAAATAGAAACTACTGAATATTTTGGAGGAAAGTCTCTCGACAGGTGGTAAGGGTGTTTTCGCGAACACAGCACACGTAAATACACACTGTTACATTGGAAGAAAAATAGAAATATTCATAAGAAACTTTAGAAGAGTTTTACATACGCTCGGCAAGCATGGACATCCTGGGGTCCTTAAACAGCTTGACTACAGTCGGTTAGGGATCCTAAAACAATGCCTGACGACAATGCGTTGCCACGTCGGTTGTTTGCGTGAACGTATCATTATAAAAACAATCATTGCATGTAGAATTTCAACGCGGATAAAACTAATTTTAACTACGAATATTATCGTTATTTGCATTCTTATCACTGCGAGGGATTCTCCTCGCCAACAGAGGGCGCCTCAGCCACACGTCCACGGCATAAAAACATGCAACGTGTGCTGCTGTGTTACCCAGGTTCAATGAACCTGATACAACCTAACAACTGCCCGACTGAAATTGGGTTTCTGTGTCTAATACTGACATACAACTAAAGAAAAGCGGGCTATTACCAAAAATATCAGCAATATATTATTGTATAATAGAGGTGTGACTAAGATGTACTTAGGGAGGATTTTCCATAACTGAACAATAACATTGCCTATGTATAATTGTATATCATATATATTTTTAAAAAAAACAACACATGACAAGATAATGACTAAAAATCGACCAATACCACAAATTATATTATCCTTGCAACAAGAATCAGTATTTAACAGATGAAGACTGAAACATGTAATTTTGCATACTGTGAAATCCAAATGCCAAAACAAATAGCCTGTATGCTGATATCAGCCCACGAATATATTAGTCAGGCTCCACCCGAAACCAAACTATTTTGTGCCCAACTCAAACAGAACATTGCATAACAAGTACTGACTGCATAACCTGCGGCCGTGCCATAATGTCATAAAGTTCTTACAGATGGATGCGATGCACTGAGTCTCAGCTGCACCCGATCACATTTTAAGAGTTCTTGGTGCAAAGCTGCTTCCTGTAATGGCAGTACAACCGCAAGTGATCACAAAAAAAAGCACTCTCACTCTGAAAGAGCAGCTCACGAGCAGCGCTTGAAGGCAGCAGCTGTAGCTGAGATGTGGACCAACAGGATTCCACATGAATACCAAAGTCCTCTTATGTAACTTGTAATCAATAAGACAATATACTAACCCACATAAGCAACCAGTGAGCAAGATATTAGTAGAAAGCTTAATAACAGTAAAAGTAGCAACAGTAACACGAGGGATAGTGTCTGTCGGTGGTTTATAGGATGTTATTGCTTAGTCTTCACTTAAGAGTTGTTGTTAGGCTTTTATAGTATGGAGCCTGGAGTGTTAACATCTTTTGTTTGGATATATTTAACAATTAAACACTGTAAAAGTCTAAAATCATTCCAGTGAGCACACTCCAGGCGCCTTCTAGTGTGGCTGCCTTGCAGTTATACGTGGTGGAGTTGAGTGTCCTTGAGTTTCAAGTCGGAACATTTATCAGCCCAGTCAGGAGTCTTAGACTAGATATGAGGCCAGTGTTCACAATTCATGTCTGCACAATATTTATTTATGCTAAACGGTCTCCAAATATGTACGTAGACTGACTTAGGTCACCCTCAGGATATGTATGCCGTGAGAAGGAGCCCGAATCCCAGGATTATGTCACAAAGGAGATCTCTTCCTTGTGAAACATTCATTTAAAGTCAGAGATTGAGGTGAAAATTTAAGCCAAATCAATGCGAAAAAAGGGGCTTAAATAATGACAAACAGTTAAAGATTTACCTTGGAGGTTTACTTTATGTCATTATAGCACAAAATGAAAACATTTGCAGTGTTTCAGTGTTGTGAGAATATTTTTCTCTCTTAGAAAAGTCAACACCAACCTAGTCTGAGTACCTGAGAATCTGTTCTCTCTGAGGTGCATTACGTATTTTTAAATGTGTAAACTGTATTGGTTTTTTTTTTCTAGGAATGTCTTAATCTAATTTTTGTTCTCTGTGCTTCCCTTTTTTATTTTACTGTTTGGTTCCTTTTTGTAATATTTGGAATCGAAATATATCAATCAATCATCAAACATTTTTTTTATTTTGATGGTGATATCTGTGCGGACTATTTGCCATTTATACTTTATCTATTTACTTCAAATTTTCTGCAGTGACGTGTTAAAGGGCCTTTTAATTCTTGAGTTGATCTCTCAGTCAAGTAATAAAAACAATATACGTGTAATATAAACAATGAGAAGTATAAAAAGTGTTATAGACACTACTAGCGTGTAGGTGTCTCCTACTGGACAGTTTGATTTTTCAAAACTAAATCTCAAACTTAAGCCTCTCCTATGTTAAATCACCCCTTCCCTACATTTTAATTTTAAGTGGAATAGGTAAGAATTGGCCACCTGTCAAATTCATTCTCAAAACAAATAGCTCAGCCTGTTGAGCCAGTTAGCACAGTTGGCCGTGCAGCTAACGGTTTGAACTAGAAGCTTGGGGACAGTAGGAGTGCAACGCAACACATAGACATCACATTGGCAAATTTATGTGGGTTTCTTCACACTCTGTTGATCATTTTATTTAATTTTTTTCAATGTTCTCAACTAAAAGTCTTACGTACTGCCCCTTTAAGATAATTTGTTTGGCTGATCAACCATCACTTAGCTTTTCAGCCCTTAAACTGAGACATTTTTTTTTATCAAGTACTGATAATTGGCACTCATTCCATCTCCAACAGCACAGATTGAATATATTATTAGTTGATAAATAAATTGCATGTTGAGCATAATAGTGAAACATGTGCTTTATAAGGGTTGAGATACTGGCAATCCTGTATAACTGCACAGCATTACTTGAAAGATTAACGTGAACAAGATCGGGTCGGACATCGGTTTTATTTCTATAATGGTCAAGTCCGAGTTGTGTAAAGCCCTAATCTGACCCCAAATCTGTGGTTAAAGTTACCACCTCAAGCACGGGATTAAAGGCGAGCTTGCGTAACAGCCTGAGAGGGGATCAGTCACAGTAGATATTGTCGTACCTGGCTCGACCAGATTGTCCTAGAAAGGCTCAGACAGTGGGGCTCATGATATTCTGTGCTATCGCGTTACCATTCCTGTATTTTTCCCTTCTGTCCTTGAAATGTCCTGATTTCAAGTGAAGACAAAACCTGCAGACCGCATGGTGAAACCGCGCACCGGCAATGTAAAGGTCAGATCAGGTCATCCAAAATTGATAGCTCTCGGGATCATTGAATCATAGAGCTCGTAAATATCAGCATGAACCGGAGGTCATTATTGATTTTATATCCCTCTCGACATCAGCTGTTCCAGACTGCTGGAGGCGTGGAGAAAGCCAGTTGATGCTTTGCAAAAGCCTTTTACTAAACAAAAACAAGAAGAAGCTCGGTTCAGGACTTTATTTTTCCCACAAGAGGAAGTTCTTCATGCAGGATAAGAACACAAAGCCATCCATCATACAGACAACTGAAGGTATAAAAAATTACCATGAGAACACACTGTGCCTTATAAGGGAGTGCCATACAGTAGACCCTTACAGTCTTCTTGCGGAGGAGGGTGGTCTTGGGTTCTATTACCATGGCAACAGGTCTCTATGTGGAATAACAGCTGTGGCACAGAGTGTTATGGCGTTCTTGGCCCACCGCCCAGCAGCCCCCCCACCCCCACCCCCGGCCCTCTTTATGTCTCGTCCTTTCGCTGCAATGTAAGCCGCCTGCACACTGTGCGAATCTTATTACGCGATGACGAACAAAACAGTGGGGCCCAGGCGACCGAGGAGGCTCCCTGATTGGCCGGCGGGAGGCGGGCCTGCATGTGTGTGTGTGCACACCCAGGGAGACGTCTTACATAACAGGCTAGGTTTCCCCCTACTAGAGGGAGAGAAAGAAGGAGCTTGTGGACACCTTGTCACATGGCTCTTTGTTTCTGCTTTCCTCCAAACGCCTCCCCCCCCTCCAACCCCCAGAGCCTCTATGTGGAAATCTGTCAGGCACACACATGTGCAGTGATATTTGGTATGTTGCCCCTGAAACAGCTTTACATGCTTGCGCTGCAGTTGCTTGTTGTTTGCGTGTATTTGACGTAACTTCTGAAAGATGTAACTTGATTCTTCAGCCATGAATTAAAATCACAGCTCCTCTCAGTTCTTACACTGGCAGCTAAATGTCAGGAAAAAAAGACCCCGTGTTCCAGACGGCAGGTCAACTGCATTAGAGATCTATTTGGAACTTGGCAAATCCAGTGCAAATATTGACTTATATTTGCAGCTCCACGTTTCTGCCAAACTCCTGAAGGTAAACAGGCTGTGTATGCTTCTTCATATGGAGGGAGAAGACAAATTGAAGAAATTTTAAAAGGCTTCATACGTAAACGGCCACAGAACCATCACGCGCCGCTGTAACTTGATAAAGTGGCTCCCTGTTGTCTCATCTTTCTGCGGCAAATGCTGCTTTTTTACTTTGCGTTTCCATCAGGTGTTACCATTGTTTTGTCTTCCTCTGTTATACAAGTCACTGATAGCACTATTACTATTTGTGTAACTGGATATGAAAACACTGTGAAATCATTCCTACGTGCCGGAGTTGCAGGGATGCGTGTGTGTGTGTGTGAAAAGAGCCTGTTCTCGATATCTTGTTTGCTGAGCTTTGTAATGAGAAAATGATCCTTTTTCCTCCCAACCAGAGAGCACACCTGCAGCTTTATTGACACACGCTCACAGAGGAGAGGTGCCAATTAGAGTGGAGAGCTGGCAAAGTGTTCGTAGCCGCTGTGCTCTTCACTCATGATTGAGACCGAATGGAATATGCGCCTCGTCTTACTTAACGTCGAATTTGGCTGAATGGAACAGACCTCTCGGTGCACTCTGCCTCCACTCCGAGCTCTTTTCATTCCGCGGCAGGACTGCGAAACAAATCCAGACAAGGTCGCCAGGATGCAGCTGCAATTACCGACACCGAGAAATTGAAGAAAGGCAATCAAGCGTGTGGTGAAGGACGCGGCTGTCCTCGGGGTTACAGTTTATGATCCCGTTCAGTGGAGAAAAATACAGCAGCTTCGGTTAAGTGCACTTATTGATGTGCTGAGGGAGACATTTTTCTCATCTGGGTTAGTTTTTTGCACCTTCAGAGACTCAATTGACCTCTGACCTTAAGGAGGAAGGATGTCAAGAAAGACAAGGACCAGAACTGAGAAGACATGCGTTGTCCCACCAATCCCACTTTTCATCCACATACTTATAACTTAAACCTATTATAAATATAAAATGTGTGTCACTGTCATATAATCCTAAACTACAGATAAGCACATATTTATTTGTCAGGTCACCTCTTACTCTGTTATTTGATTAATTCGCGTTGCAAGCCCTCGGTGCTTCCGTCGGTTCTTAGTTATTGCACACATATCGACGACAGGACGAGTGAGTTTCCAATTTGCAGGCTTGTATAAATCAGATTACTGAGAAATCACATTATTCCCCTTTCAGCAAATGCCAGTTCTCTTTCCACACAAAGGATTTCATTAGACTTGGGAAAAGAGTGCCACCAATCCTCTTTCTTTCAAAACACGCCCCTGGTTCATGCTCGACCTCTTACAGCCTCTTGTCTCTTTTCGGCTCGTCTTTTTGGGCTCTCTATTGTGAAGCCCCCCTGCTAACAGGCATGTAAGGGTGTGGACTAGCTAAGCAAAGCTCCAGAATGAACACTGAACTGAGAAGAAAAGACTGCAAAGTAGCCCATCATTTATTACATGAATAATCATTGATACTGTACAAAAAAAGAACACATGCTGTGTCTCCTCTGCGGCCTCAGATAGGCCCTGCATGAGCCCGGACTCATTATCCTGAAGAAGCTGCTTCCCTGAACCTACTGCACAGCGGCCGGTGATCATCAGGCTCTCTGTATTCTTAAATGATGTTTGCTTTTACTGATCTTGGCCAACTTTTCCCCATTTTCAGCTTTTGAGTCGTTTGCAATAACATTCATTCATTCATTTTGTCCGTCTGTTCCACTTTTTTACAATGAATGGAAATGGAAAGTCGAGTGAGGTCCGGCAGCCCTCAAACAATTTCTGGAGCTTTACTGGAAAACAGCGCTGCAGCATTTCCCTTTAACGACTGAAGTAGATGGTGAAGTGTATCAAAACGTTCAAAAACAACAACTACCAAAAATAAATAATTGCCCCATACGGCTTGCACGGCCAAATCCAAAATCCCATTTTCATGTTTGGGTGAACCGTTCCTATACGTCTTTGGGTTTGCACACCATGTATATGGTGAAATGTACCCTATAGATGTTGCTCATCACGCTCACTGATCCTCCACATCCAAAATAATAAAGCAAATACAATGAAATGTAATCAAATACGTGCACAACAACACTGTCGGAAGCTGCAGTTGCACAACTCACAAGAGCCACTGTGCCTGAATGTTGCACACGACAAAAAGTTTCACAAAGTAACATTAAATTGCAGTGAAGTTATGAGAACCACAAGTCAAGTTTATATGCATGAATTGTGTAAAACCTTCTTCGTTTTCTCAAGCCTCCACATATGGACACGCCGACTCTTTCGATTCCTCACAAGTCATACGCTGCTTTGTGTCACTTTTGGTTGGAGCGCACAGAGAAGTTATTCCTGGATCGTGTTACTGGTTTTGGCTGCTGGCAGCACAAGCTTCAAACCTTCACACGTTGTACTGGAACAGCATATCATATTTTCTCACTTCTGCAGTCAGACAATACTCGTTTCGACCTGTTAAGGAACGCCGGGAAGTTAATCCGACTTTGCTGCCGATTCCAATAGTGACATCAGTAAAGGTCAGATTTGAGGTGAATGTGAAAATTTGAACGATGCTGCAAGTCACTGCATATAAAATGTCAGTGTACAGGGTGCTTATTACATAAGATCACCAAATGCATGATGATGCATCTTATCTGCTGTCTGTTCACAGGACCAGTAGCGCTCATGGTCAACAGCTTTCATAAATCGCAACCAATGAAGGCCGTTTTGGGTAATTTGCACCGCTTTAAAGAGTAAAGGAAGTTAAAACACTCTTTTAGTAAAGACAGACATGCACATGTTGGCACAGTTGGACCTTGGGGACATTTTGTCCTCGAATGTTTGCCATGGCACGCACCCAGAGGTATTGTCGCCTGCGGTTTGTTTATATAAGAGAGTCAAGAGGAACTTGTTAGAGATTAAATTCTGTTAATGTTGTGAAGGTGTGAAAAAGACAACAGACACAGGCGGAGTGGTACGTGGAAAAAAAACCTTTTATTGTCAAAGCTTGTTGTGATTAAAAGACCAGACAGAACCTGCTAGGACTTTCATACAGAAACCAAATTCCAGCATCACTTTTTTTTTTTTTTTTTACAAAATGTCGAGATACAGAAACCACCAAATGTGGTTGAACGTAAATGTGGCATAAAGTGTCACATTTCCATTTTGTGTCCAAACAAATCCCCAGAGTTGATGAAAATAATAAAATAACATAAAAAGTGGACAGGAACACTTACAAACAAAGAGTGTTAAGAAAATGCTTTCACTTGATGAAGCTCCCACACGTTTAACACCAACAGACAGAATAAATAACGTTACGTGGAATAAACAGAAGAACAATTCTCAAGAATCATCGCTCCGCACTGCTCGTAATACAGATGCACTGCATCAGAAATCGCCCCCCGCAGGTGATTAGGCTCATTTACTTGTCAGTAATTTTAAGACACAAATCCGTCTAAAGTGCGTCAAAGAACACAACTTGTGTATTTGTACACCCACTTGATTTTAGCCACGGGAGCTTTAGGCCCGGAATACCTGAATTATCAGAGCCCCGCGAAATTTAGCAGAAAACAAAACCCTGACCGATTTTGGATTTCCAAAGAAAAACAGGTGGAAACGTTCACACATAGGCGATGCAACAGTCCGTTAAATAGATTTTTTTGCCTAGAAAACATTGCAAAAAAAAAAAAACGTGCGCAATTATACATGCAAGTCATCTTCCTTTTCATCCAACCAAGTTTTTTTTTTAGAGGCAACCGTTTCATCCCTGATACCGCTGACAACCTTCCGCCGATGGACTGCTCTTTGCCGAATCTCCGTGGAGAAAAAAGGGGGGAAAAGAGAGCAAAGCAGGGGTAGATAGACAGGAGCGGGGAGGATTGTCTAACCCGCGCTGACCTTTACATTCTGGAGACACAGTGGCCTTTGTGCCAGGCAAGCAGAGCCCTTCTGATTTTACACAGAGAAGTGAGAGAACAACTATGTACAGGCCATGTTTCTCTATTCTCTTTGGTCAGTCTTTACATTATGTACAAAGAATACTCGGACTGATGCTCTCAGTTAGCGCGAGCCATGCGCGTGTCTGTGCCAAAGTAGTTGAGCATCGTCTGGACGAGCTCGGGGAGATCGTAATCGTGCTTCCAGCCCCAGTCCTTCCGCGCGTTGGAGTCGTCAAAGTTCATCGGCCAACTGTCAGCTGGAAAGAAACAGAAGTGAGACATTCAATACAATTCTTTAAAAAAAAAAAAGATAAAACCAATGGTTTTCCTTTTTAACTACATTCAGATCTGTTTCTGTACTGTTAACCGTAAAGTGAGCGTATGCGACTTTTAAAGAAGATAAAAAAGCAACTTTCATCTTGCATATGAAAAGGAGAAATCATGAGATTCGTGGTTTCGACCAGCAGCTGATCGTGGCTAATGTCGGCTTTCAAGCAGCTGATAAATCCAACTCCACTTACCGATGGCCTGTCGTACGTGGTCAACGTCATACGTGACCTCCAGGGGCATCTGCTTCTGGAGCTCCTGGGCCAGCTCCTCGGGGGTGAAGCTCATGGCGTTGATGTTGTAGGTCCTCATGGTCAGCGTGTCGGTCGGCGCCTCCATCACCTCCAGCGTGGCGCGCAGGCAGTCGTCGATGTACATCATGGGCAGCCGCGTGTCGGGTCTCAAGTTGCACTCGAACTTGCCGGATTTGATCGCATCGTGGAAAATCTGGACGGCGTAGTCTGCTCAGAGGAGGAACAAGAACATGGAAGGAGAAAAGGAAAGGAAAAGGTGAATAAACAGCTATGAAAAAAATTTAACTGATGACGACTGCAGAGTCTTGTGGTTTCTATAGCTGTTCAGACACGTGAAGATATGGAGATGATACATCGAGTTATCCGCCACCCTAAAAATACAAGTTACGACAGCCATCTGGAAGAAGCCGGTTACATAACGAACTTGTGACATGGCGGGAGCGCTACAGGAATAGACATCCATTAAAATCCGAACCTTGTATGCGGTTGGAACTTTATCTCTCTCACCTGTCGTGCCGCCTCCTGGCATGGAGTCAGCCGAGATGATTCCTGGGTAGCGGAGGCAGCGGAAGTCCAGGCCGTAGCGGTGGTGGTAGTACTGTTGAAGAAGTGTAAAAACAATCTCAATATGGTGGCGTGTAAATATATCATGGGGAGTTTTATCAGCAGTTCTGTAATTGGAATGAAAAATTAAAAGAAAGACATCCGGGATCTAACCTCTCCCATCAGCTCGGCGTGGACTTTGGAGACACCGTAGATGGTGCGAGGCCTCTGCACACAGAGATCCGGCGTGGGGTTGCGGGGAGAGGTGGGACCGAAGGCGCCGATGGTGCTCGGGACAAACAGACGCAGGCCGTGCTCCGCCGCAATGTCCAAGATGTTGTGAAGCCCTGGGAAAAAAAACACAACACCATATCGTAAGGATACCACGTTGAAAAAGGAACACTGCTGATGCTCTCATGATGACAAGAATCTTTAGTCAACGATTTACTCACCGGTGATGTTGACAGAGCGTGCCAGGGCCACGTTAGCCTCTCCCACGGCGCTGAGGAGGGCGCTGTAGTGAACCAGCCAGGTGATGCGGTTGTTCACTACAATTTCCCGCAGGTTCTTGTAGTCCAGGATGTCTGAGTAAATGAAGGGGCCTGACGGTGGCAGAGAGGATAGAAGACTTTAAAATTCACCTGTCGAGTTCATCACGTATAAAATAGTTACAGAGATATTTAGCATTTATTCTATTATTAAGCAGACAGAATAGCTATATTCACGGAGTTATATATTATGTTCACGGTTTGTTTACTGCTACTTATGTCTTCGGACAGCTCATCACTGGACGTACAGAACACCAGCGTCACATATTGATTAGTTGCAACCTTTTTTCAGGGAAATGTGACTTCCAACAAAGATTTGGAACGCACCGACGACCTTTGTTGCCAAACACCAGTGTTGCTAATACAGTGTTAGTCATAGGCACACTCACCGGAGGAAATTTACTTTGTGCTCCCTGTTGTGTTGAAACTAAACTGTCTAGACACTGAAAAGATTTTGATGTCCAAATAAATGTTATATAATCTGACACACCTGTATCCCGGCTGGTCTAAAAATGACAATTTGTGAGAGCATGCCATGTCTGAAACTCAGTACGGTGTAGTTGACTCACCGCTGTGGAACACGTTGCTTGGAGGTTTCCTGATGTCGGACAGAATGACATTGTTCTTGCCGAACCTCTTCCTACAAAGCAGGAAACCAGCGTTACACAACTTGTTAAGTGCGGTTGTTCTCACGCCATCACTGAGTATGTGTCACTAGTGAACACACAGATTAGGACGACTTACCTCAAGAGTTTGGCGAGCCCCACCCCGAGCTGACCCAGACCACCTGCAGCACAAGGAGAGAGACAGAAAGCCATCAGAGGAGGCTGCAGGCGTTAAAGTGAGCAGCGGCTCATAATCATCACTGCTGGTTCCCATAGAGACTGAAGTAACTACGAAGGAGAGCGTGCTTTAAGAGAGAGGCCAGCCGTTCGCCTCCCACTCTTTTGTTTTCAACTGTCATCTCTTTCTGCCTTCATTGTAAACTTGTTATAAATCCTGCTGGTGTTGAATCCCAGCAGAGCACATTATGTTCCCACGCACAACTTATCTTCACAGTTCTCATCTCGACTGTCATGCAAGTTGAGAAAATGCTGCTGGACCTGTTCACACTGATTCTGTTAACTTCCACCGTACCTGTGATGAGCACCTTGGGGTGGTCTGTTTCTGAGAAGGACACGGAGTGGAAGCTGGCGTCGGAAGTCACCTGCCGAGGGGAGAAGCTGATGTTGCGCACAGCCACTGTCAGGGGCTGGCAGCCGCACCCCGGGGTGCTGAGCAGGGCCTGCTTGGCCACCTTGCTGAGGGTTCTGATGACAGGCATGTTGGTACCTGCAGAGGAGAGGAATGTGTTCATGCTACTGTGTGACACTGTCGGATTTCACAGGCTTGGGCGAAAATTACCGTGAGGCGTTTTTATATATTTTTTCTGTGAGTAGCAGAAAAAAAAAATCTGCTGATTTAGCATTTTTGCATTCCACCCCGTACATTTAATTGAAAAAAACAACAAAAAAAATCGATTTTATGTGACTAGTGGCCCTTATCAGTGATTTTCTTTCTCTCTGGCGAAAGCATAAAGTTCTGTGTCAAGAGCTCTGGGCTCCTCTCCAGACCTCCGGCGCCAAGAGGCGACCAAACTGGCGCGCAGTGGCCGATTTACATCTCTTTCACATGTATCAGCGGTGAAACCAGGACAAAATCTGCAGAACAATGAATACTCCCCCCCCTCCCGAGATGCGAGAAAATGTGCCAGCAGGGAGGACACGTACACTACACTCAAATGCAAATCCTCATTGTTTCCATAGAGGCGCAGCGGCGCACGGCAACACCAAACACTTCATCACCAAAGTGCCCTCCCTCCACTCTTAACAAAACTTTCATAAAACTTTTACTGCAGATCGTTTCAACGTTTTTTGTGCTTTTTTTTTTGTTTTGTTTTGTTTAGAAACGACCAGAACAAACGGAGCATTTAGTCGGGACATCGAAAGCATCACCTGGAGATGTCCTACAGACTTAAAGTAGGTTTATATTAAAAAGGGGAAAAAAAAAGGCAGCCTGTCTCCACTTGCTCATCACTCGACTTTCTCTTTTTTTGTTTGCGCCACGTATCATATGAGAAGTGTACTTACCGAGAGTGCAGCGAGCTTCCCCAAAAAAGGAAGGAAAAAAGTAACTTGAGAGTATTTATACGGCCCTGCCTTCGACGAGAGCCAATCAGGGAGAGAGGGCGTACGGTAGCGCACGAAAACAGTGCCAAGATCAAGTCGTTGATTCCTGTGACGAGTTTGGTGATATTTTCAGAACGGTTTTAGGTTTCGGGGATTTTTTTTTTGTCTTTGTAGTGCAGAACATATCATGTAACACACAGGGCTTAAGCAATGTCATAGACGAGAGCATCAACCAAAAAAAAAAATGAAATAAAAAAAATCAGGTTTGCAGACTTTATTTTTGCGCAGAGGAAGCCGTGCGCCCCCTGCTCCATCTCCCCTGACCCCCCGCTGCCCTCCTCACAACATGTGCTGTTCACAACATGCTTTTTAACGTGCGCGTCACGGCCTGAGGCAGTTGTGTAACAGGGTGGCTGCGACGCGCTGCGTCCCCTTATTGGACCTGATGCTGCGCGTCACGGCGGATCTCTCTCTCTCTCTCTATATATATATACATAAATACATATACGTCCGGGCTATAAATGCGCGCTTATAGCTGCATGGGGCTCCGTTTACTGCGGCTGGAGTGAGTGAGAAGGAGGCAGCACAGTGTTTTAAGTGTAAAAATAAATAAATAATAAATTAATTAAAAAATGTGGGTCTGTGAGCCACTCAGGCAAATGAAACCAGGCCAGTGCGCCCGAGTGAAGCTGCCATGGCACACAGCCCGGGCTTTACACGTCATTGTTAGGCTGGTAGACTGACTGCCTGAATTAACAAGAGAAGGGTTCGTCCGAGGGGTCTCAGCTGGACTGGCAGGCTACAGAGTACAAGAGCGTCTCATTGTGAAATATCGGTTAAACACCTCACAACAATCTCTTTATAATTACATTTTTTTTTAAAGGCGCATCATTAGAGCCAGCACGTGGTCGAGGCAGATCATTTCAAATCCAGGAACAAATTGATTCATTATTCTTTCAAATTAAAAAATACATTTCAGTTTTTTCTAAATCTAGTTATGAACCAGGAAATGTAACGGAAGGAGTTCACTCACCGGTTAATCTGCGGGAATTAAAGCGCCCAAAACTCCTGTCTGACTTTGCTTGGCGAGAAGAAGATGCTGCTTCCTCCTCTGAGCTGATCCTGGAGCCTGTCGGAGCGCTCTGACGTGATGCCTGTGTTATCTCTGGCCAGTGTTGCATCAGCTCGCGTCTTCAGGCTATATATCAGCGGCCATCTGGCTCCGGGGGAAGCCGGCTCCGTCTCGGATTGGTGGAGCCTCGGAGGTGCGGTCCTCCCTCGCAGACCACTCCCAGAGCGCGTCACTGCGGGCACCCTGAGAGCCTCGCAGCCCCGGATCCCCAATTAAAAGAGCCAGCGCGTCCATTCAGTGCCACGACTAACTCACGCATGCTCGTCCCCGTTGATTAATACTAATGAGTAATGGAGGACTTGCTGTGTGGAGGATATACAAAGATGGTGGAAGGCAAGGTGATCATCACGCAAATACATCTCAAATACATCTGATTATATTCAAAACAATTCACCTGCCAGGCATCCTGGAGGTCATCATCTTGTGTAAATAGTAATAAAGGGCAGTTCCCCAGAGCAGACACGTGCCAGACGTCTCAAACAGAAATATATTCATCTTGCTACTGAGGAAACCTGTGAATATGCTCATGTGACAAACTAGATGAAGAAAGTTAAAAACTTGACAGATGACTGCTGTCCATTAAAGGCGCACCTTGTAGTTTGGGGGAAGACATTTTAATGGATTGATCTTTATGACTAAATAAACTGGAAAACAAACTACAATTTCATTTTAGTTTTACATGTGGCGGACCTTGCCACCTTTCTAGCTTCAACTGGTGTTCTGCGGACCTTGTTTCCACTTTTCTTTAAAAACGGCTGATTTTGTCCCCCATTTCTTTTTTTTTCTTTTTTTTTTTTTTAAAACATTTAATTTAAAAAAAATCTGGAAAAATGGCTTGCACAAAGAAAATATTTACCAAGAGTTGAAAACCGTTTGCACTTCACCGGCGCAAGCAGTTGGAACTAGCTGCCCAAGCTGCTTAGCAACAGCGTGACGGATGCTGGATGTCATCAGCGTAGAGCGCAAAAACAGAATGTGATTTTATATTAAATGGGCTGGTTGGTGAGGCAGGACAGCCAAACAAAACAAAGGGTACATTTTCTCTTTGGAAGTCTGCGGCCTTGTGCTCAGAATGAGTCACGACTGACCCCGCAACTTCACCACACAAAAGTGACGCCCTCGGTTTCAGCTCCACTAACCTAGATCGTACTCTATACACTGCTTATGTTTAAGCAGGCTACACTGTAATTTTACATACGCATCCAAAAATATTTTAAAACGCGAGCAAGACTACGTTTAGTCAGGTTTTCCACTTCCAAAGAGAATATGAGCACCCGCATTCTAAGCTCCCTTTTCCTCATAAGAGCACTTTTTACATACTTTAAACACGGCTTAGCTTGTCATGATGCAATGATGCACTGACATCAAGTGTTTATATTGTGAATATGGACAAAGGCTTTCACAAGTACTGAGATGAGTCAGTGAGTAGTAACTCAGCTGCACTACAAGCAAAACAAGCTAAACAAGACTAACCAGATGTGTTCTTGTGATCAAACACTTACTAAGCAGCCTGCTGGAACCAGTTTACCTTCACGTAACAACCGCAAAGTCATTCCGATGGTACGCTGACCTGTGATGGGGTGAATGGTGATGATGCCTCAGTCAGTGTGCACCACCGCATCACCTGTATATGCACTATGTAACCTGGGTGAGCGGGTATCACCGTGTGTAATAATTCATCATACACCAACATGCCACCAACTATCAGTGAGTTTGGTGAAACTGGGTCACGTTTTATGGGGGAAAAAAAAAAGCTTTCCTGTCCTTTACGGAGTTTCCTGACGGACAGAAAGCTGAACTTGGTGCTTAAGTAACTGCTAACTGTAGATTGTAGCTGGTTATTTAGCTCGCAGGGAGATTTGGAACACTGGGAAGAGGAGTTTTTACGTGTCTGGGTTGGAAGGGAGGGCCAAGCTGAACAATGCCGGTCGGGAGCAGCGTTCGGAATGAGCACCAGAACTGGAGCCAGGTAAACAGGAGGGGAACTGGGCTCAGCAGCCTCTAGGCACATCACGACGGAGGCAAAGAAAATGTGACGAGGCGCGTCATGTAAGCTGGTCGCCATGTGAACATGGTCTATTGCATGTTGTAGCCAGGTGTTCACGCCATACCGCGCCTGGTTCAGGCTGTGTTAGTTGGCGTGCTGCTGTTCTGAGACGTGTGCAGCACAAAGCTGACTGCTGCATGGCAAAAAAAAATAAAAAAACTGTCTGAGCATTCATGTTTACCTCGAGACGCAAGTTTTCAAGACACAACACTGATATGACGCCGCCGAGTTCTGTTTAGGGGTTGGCACGTAACACAACATCTGATAATATCGCTACACAGTCCTTGGATTTGTATTCAAGACTATTGTGTTGCGCTCAGAGACTGTGTACAAGATACCGATTTTCACATAATGTTGCTTTAGTGATAAAGTAATCAAACTGTTCTAAAAGGCACTTCTAATCTAAATCCCTTTGGCGGCCATTTGGGCGTTTGTTTCCTGTAGAAGCTCTACAGCCTCTGTGATTTGAATCCATTCATGTTTATCAAGGGGAAGGTAAGATGTGAGTATGTGCACAGCCTCTGTTTGACTTTGGGGTTTGTTTGCAGTAGATAGAGGAGAGCCAACGACAGTGACGATGTCTCCGAGCGGAGCGAGCAGAGGGTGGGCACAAGATCCGTGCTGAAACATGAGTGGTGGACAGGCGCACACCCCCATCGGCTGTCGTCACCGGGAGGGAAAGTGGCTTGCTCCAAAACAAGTTAATCTGTAAACTGACCCACTCAAAACAAAAGCCGAATATCTTTGGGGAACGCCTAGAAAGCATTAATTTCCAAAACAGAACAGATATATTGGCCTTTTTATCAGGGAAATGATACCTGATTACTGTGTGATGACACAGTTTTGGTTAAGTTCTGTTTTCAGTGTGACACCGGTTGGGAGCATCTGGGAAGAAAAAAACCCGAAAAAAACATGATTCATTATCTCTTCAAGTCTCTCCAGCAATTGTCGGCAATTATTAAATTGAACTTGAAGAGGGATATGATCCAATTCTACCGCAACCAAAAAACCCCATGCTTCCGACGAACACCTCGGTACGAGCACACGCAGTCCTCGGTTGAGAGGCAGTCGAAGGCATCCTGTGTGTTAAGTAACATAAGGCTCTCAGCCATGAAATCAGAGTAGCAACAAGGCCACATCAATATGGAGAAGACTGACGGCGTGACGGTAGCACTGTAAACACTGGCAGCAGTCACATGCCTCTGTGCAGCAGCTGATTCCTGGCTATTTATTCCCCAGTCATCATCAGATGATCCTTTCCTCACAGGCAAGGCAACATATTTTGATGGTAGCTGTTTACTAATCCTTGGACAAGCCATATGGGGACAAGGTATGAGAAGATCTAATCTGTCACCTGCCATTACAGTAGAAAAAGATGTTCCTTTTGTTAGTGGGCAGGGACAGACGTGACCAGAGTAACAATAACATTGATATCATTATCACCATATAAAGTTGTGATGGTAAGCGTTTTAAATATCTAGTGCATTAGCTGCTAAATGCTTCCCTTTGTTTACCAGCTAATCTCTAACTTCATCTGTTTGCTTTTGGCGCTGGAGGGCAGCATGTGTTTTTACCGTTTTGCAGAAAAACATCTGCCTGCTGTGACCACAAACAGAGACAGGTGATTATTCTCTGTCGGTCCATCCCTAGAAGCCTTTCACATGTTTCTAATACATGTTTTATATATAAGCAGGATTTAGCCCAGGTTTAATGTTTAGTGTGATTATGTTAACGCCTCATTTGCACACGGCTCTGTGTACGTATGGGAGTCAACCGGGAGTCCATTTATTCCCAGAGGAACTTCCGCAAACTCTCTTGCAGTCCGTATGCAGTGTGCCACACAAATGTAGCATGAAATGACAATTGGTTTTCTGATTGATGGATATAATAAAGTCCTATTTTTACATCTTTTCAAGTGAAAGGAGACATTTAGCTGCTAGTTGCTTAACATGCACAGGGGTTCATATGTCTTTAAACTAAGTATTTCACAAGACTGACCACACACAAAAAACTATTGCGTTAAAGCTGCTGTAAGAATTGACGTTGTTTAAACTAACTTCCTCTCCCCTCTCTTCTCTCTACTTTAACACACTTGCACGTCTCCTTTCTTTTTCTCGAGGCAGCGCTTTCTGCCTCTTTCGTTTCTTCAAGCGTTTTTAACATAATCCGTCACCGAGTGCGCTGGAATTGGTATTTTTCCCTGTTGGTGTAAGAACACAAACCTCCATGACGATAAACAAACTCAAACATCTGTTGTGCTTAAATTTTTAATGGCTTGAAAATTAAAAAAAAAACATTGAATCTTTTGAACAATAATAATCTTACAGACATCTGATCATAAAAGATAAAAGAACTGAAATGTTTACTTTGAACTCCACAGCTGTAAGGCATTGCACGAAGCTGATAAGTACAACAGACAAAAGCGGCGTTTCGTCCACAGTGCTGATAATCATTTTTAGAGTTTTGCTGACCTTGACAAAGCAATGATCATTAAAGACATTATGCACAATGCAAGCGTAGGAAGTTTGTACAGTTGTAAATCACGGCGTCACCGTGATCGGACTCATTGTTCCATTCATGCACACGCAAAAGCAACGGCAGGAAAGGTGTCTTGTTTTGGCAAAAGTAAAAATTGTATACAGTGCAGCGATAACGAACCTTTCCCTTTATAAAGCAGTTTAATGTAGTGACTGTAATCAGTTCAGCTTAGTGTGGTTATTACGTCATCTGTGAAGCAAAAAAGGTTGAAGATGACACTGAAACAAGCAGAGAAGTGCATTTTTACATACTGGCGAAAACAAAGAAAACTGGCCCAGGATGAACAGCGGATTCAATTTTTTTTACCCCAGAATGGCCTTTTGTAAAGTGCAGCATGAAGCTCTCTTCTAGTATGATGCTAATGGAAAGCTGCCTTCACCTATGGACAGCATTGAAAGACGAGCCGTAATGTCACCATGTTCAGAGCATTCAGGTCATGTTGTTCTACACGTGTTCCCCTAGCTCTTACTGACAAGTGCAATTAAGATTTAGAAGAAACGTCAACAATGTCTCATGTGGTTCAACTGGTCTTGGACTTGGGTTGGGTCGGTGCCAGTGTCCCCTGAACACACTGTCTTTGTCACCTGAACGCAAGTCTGATAGTTTGAACTTACATTAGTTAGTTTATTAGCTTGTTTTCAAGTTGAATATGAATACATTTATCGTCTAATATGGCTTCAGCGGGCGAGTGAGACTTACAATTAGCGGAGTATGTGTCTGATATTGTATATGCCTTTCACACAAAGTGCATTAGTTCTGAATGTTTGACTACAAATCAGAGGATAAGCGATTTGTTTGATATATGTTCTTCAACACAACAATCATGATATAACTTTAATTTCCAAAATATAAATCGGTCTTTAAAGCGATAATCTCAAACTAACATTTTCACTTGTTAAGAAGACAAACCTATGTGTTAAACTCTGTAAAGTCTTGCTAATTATCATACGACCAACATGGCTTCCGTTACTGTGGCAGCGAGACCCCCATCATCCCCCTTTTTTTTCTGTATCATACACCCAAAACATATTCGACTAGTTTTCTACTGTAACATAAAGATACTACTGACGAAGCAAGCTGATGAACACTTTATAACACTGTGTTAAATAAGTCTTTGCGATGCTGCTTACTGTAATGTCAAGTAATGATTTCACAGACACACACAAATCAGGGTATTTTGGTCAGATCCTTATTAAGTGAGCCTCCCCGTCCTCTCATCGTACAGTACAGTGGGTGCTGACCTAGGCTACCTACGCTTATTATATCATCTCAACGTGCAGCACAGTCACATGCTGCCTTATAGCACCCTATATGTTGCCATAGTTACTCTGCAGTGCATATGCAGTGGCATATACATTCAGCGGGATGTTTGGTGCAAATGTGTACCCTGTAGTAAATTAACCAACATTCCCTCCTGAACAAGATTAATGCCCACAGACGTGAAAAAAGAAATATCATAGAAGTGTGTCGCCACACATCACTCGCTGAATTTTATAGATATCTGTGTATGTAAGTGAGAGTCAGCAAGTGTGTGTGAGGCGCGGGGTGTTTGGCGAGGCTTTAGCAACTGTGAAATCAGTCGATGGGCCGAAGCATCGTTTGAGGAAATGAGCAGCTGTTCCTGTACACAGAGGTCTGCATGCGTATTAGAGTGAGGTTGCAAGTTTTGATTTGATCCGACGATTATCTTTTTGATTCAGTCAACCATGTATGGACAAACATAGCCCATTTAAATTTCTCATGCTGACCAACAGTCCAAAAAGGAATCAAATTTACGTTTTATGACGAAAAGCGGCGAATTCTGACATTTTTGGAATCTAAACTGTTGCCAATTATTTTATTATAAGAAAGGACTTTGAGGTTGAGTGTTTGGCTTTGCACTCTGAGAAATATCTGGCTGTCTTTTCTTGCTTTTTTTGGTTTCAGAATCTTTCACTCCTGCCTAGTTTAAATGACACAAAGTGGCAAAAATGTCAACATTTTTCGTTTGTATGTAAGGTGGCAGAGCACTCTTTCGGTCAATGAATGCAAAGTCAAAGAGAGGTCGACCTTTCGGGCCAATTCCAGTTAAATTTTCATCGGTCCAGCAAACCAAAACCTAACAACAATCAAGTACAAAATCCAAAATTATAACTGGATTTTATCTTTTCAAACGAGAAAAGAATATTTAAACCTAATCGAGGCCTAAAAGCGGATCGACTGACAGCACTCCACCTTTTTGTATTTTGTTATATTTTCACATTTTCTACCTCTTTCTTTTCTCTCTCTCTCTCTCTCTCTCTCTCTCTTTCCCTCCCTCCCTCCCTCCCTCCCTCCCTCTCTATGGCGTCTGCAGCAGAGGGTCTTCAGTTTCCAGCTGGGCCAGCTGCCTGCGCAGGCTGTTTACTTTGTTCTGCAGCTCCTTGTTGTACTCAATTATGTGAACCATTTCCTCGTAGGCCTCGTCCGAACACCTGGAGGAACGGTTCCAGCGAAGAAACACGCCTGTAATAGAAAAGGAGGCGAGCACTTTTCAGTAATCTAGAAAGAATAACACGTATTACAAGGAAGTGGTTTCTCTTATTACTATTAAGCTCTAATTAGAGCTAAATGTCAGCATGCACCATTGTTCACAGTCACAGCACTAACATGCAAATGTTTAGCAGGTACACAATTTCCCACGTTCAGCAGCACAGTTAGGCATGTTTGCAGACTAACATTTAACTAACCAGTATTAAACACAGAGAATATAAAATAGGAGCGTTATGATTCTCCAAATCCATGATTCAATTTGACATTCTAGTTGTTTTAAGCACTGACAGCTATGCATTTGTTGGACCAACATCTGTATTTGTGATTAGCTGGCAGTTGCATTTACAAATCTTGTTTGAAAAGATCCTGGAGGGTTATTGCAGGTTTTAGGCAAGTTATTAATAATAGTTAAATAATATTCACAAAGAAAAATCCAGAGTTCAACAAAACCACCACCTTGTAGTGATTCAAAATCAAATTAAAAAAAAGACTTAGAACGATTTAGTTTGTTACAAAGTTCAGTTTCTCAAATCTGTCCAAAGGTAAAACCTCTGCTCAAAGAAATCAATAAAGGATCTCTGAAAAAGAAAATAAACCCAACATCTCCAACGATCACTGACAATGCCTCAGAATACAATGATCCAAAATCCGGATTAAGACAACCCTGTCGGTTTATGTCATAAACCAAGGTTATCAGAGTTCAACTTGATGGGAACGTGACAGCCTGTACTAAGGGGAACATGAAGGGAACATGGATGGCAATCCATTCTATAATTGTTCAGATACTTAACTCATAACCACAAATGTCAACCTCAAGGTGTCACTAGAGGAGAAATCACCAAAGCCACTAGAATTCATCATCACGAATGCTACCTGTGTGGCGAACTGCAACCAAGTCATCTTGATAAAAAAAAAGAATGTGTATATTGCATGCTTGACAAAATATGGAGCTTTTATCTATCACATAAAGGGGTATTCAAGAATATGAAACTGTAAAAAAAAAAACTTCTCTCTCCCCTTGTTTCCTGACTCAATTGTCTAATTAAGGTAGAAAAGAACAGTAGCAATGGAATAACTGAGTTTTGAGAGAGCAATAAACGAAATTTCTTGAGGCTGAATGTGACGCCAGTGTGTTGAAAGTCAAACCAGAAACTGTGTGCAGATGCCAACCTTTCACTTGCCCTCTGATGATGGGTGGGGGATTTTGGAAGATGACCCTGTGAGACTGATACACTGGAAACTCAATTATGTCCACAGAGTTGTGCTGCATGACAGGAACGAACTAATATGGTCGGTCATAATGACAGTAAGTTTGGCGCAACATGGATTGACTCATCGACTCATTATTGAGGCAGCAGTTCTTTTCTCCTGTTACTTATCTACATTTGGGTAGATGATTTCAGTTTTGCCGCACTACAGTAAATTGATAGGAAATATACTTTAAATTCATGTTAGAATAATATATCAACTTTTGTGCCTCAAACTTAGAAATAGTGGACTACAGCCATTCTATTTTTCAATTCCAGGTTAGTAGGATCATAATACCTGCCTGTATGGAATACATTTTATAAAATTGGGAGCAGGAGATGATGTCTGACTGTGTTCCTATTTGACAGGATTTTAACATCTTTGTCCCTGGATTACACAGTAAATACTAGGTATTAAACTTAAAGGCATACAGTGCAGGATGTGTTAGTTGTAAACACACCAAATTAAGAATTAAGATGAAATCAGTAAGACAAAAAATGTAGTGACCAGAATCTGGGACAACTTTTTTACACCTTGGTAGATGTCTTTGTTCCCTGAGGCCACAACTCCACCACCTGGCCACTGCTTGTATCTGGTTGCTTTACTCTCCGACAGTCATATATAAGATACATGCAAGTGTCGGATAATCTAAACTCATAGCATGTGTTCCCTCCAAAGTGTGCTCAGCTGAAGTAATTTAGTACCTTTATTACTGTGAACGTAGAGAAAGTGAAACATAAAGTGCTGCTCTGTGTTTTGCTCCACTGTAATCTACTCCCTCCGCTAGCTGTTAGCTCTCTTTGCCAAGCATACTTCTGATCATCGGTTTCTAAAAGCTGACTAGCTCAATACAGATATGCAGGGCCCTCTTGCTTTAACCAGCATGACATATGCAACAATTCCTGCCAGCGAGTCGTTTGTTACTGAGGGAATAGATGGACCAGTACTGCGGGAACATTTCAAAATCTTCCCATTCTAAATTTCCTGAGTCACCACACAGTGATTATAACTAGTGCTGACATGGCACTGTGAAGACAGACATGACAATGGTAGCAGCGTAAGATAGACATGCTCCATTATGGTCAGCGACAGATAGTCAGTAGTCAGTTCAGTTAACTTCCTGAGTGACAGTCTGTTCTGCTTAAGCACATTAAGCACGCTGTTAGTCTTGAGCCTTGCAGTACTATGGCATTTTAGCTGAGCATAGAAAAACTGTCGAGCACGCTCACATGCTCGGCTCTACTGATTGACTTTTATAGAGACGACCGAAAAAAGTATTCAGATGAAACATTAGTCCATAATGATAGGTGGCCGATTAATTGTGAGCGCAGCAATTGCAGTCATTACTTATATGGATTACTATTATTGTTATAGCTATCACTCATGTGTAAAGCGTTCATGAGTGTTGAGGATTTGTAAGTCAAACGCCACAGGGGAGCTAAATTTCTCCCTCTTTATCTGTCTTTTCTGGGTAAAATAGTGCAAACATCATTGTGACTCAAGACAAATGACACAGCAACTTGTGTCACACCCTCTTGGTTATATTTATCTTCTAAACTACTTCTGAAGAGACCTGCCGAGTTGAAGCCTTCAGGAACATACAGATGTGGACTACTGTTGGGTCTTTTCCAGTGGGATGTGCGTCATGCTCTACAAAAGTGTAGCGTGGGCAGGATGTCTGTTGCATTTTGCGTGCTTCAGTAGTTCTTATACAATCCACTTCATATAGAATGAGGGTGTGGTTCTGAGGCTTTAGGCAGGAAAAGAGGCCCCTTCACACGTGATCGCCTGAACCTAGTGACCCCTGATCTGTCTAGACCCCTTCCCCCATACTTCTTTTATGAATGGCGTGTGCTTTGAGCTGATGCAACATTCAAGCGTTTGAGCGCAGATTCCCCTGGAACTTCTTTTTGCAATCATTGAACCCACAATTATAGAAAGTAACCACATACATGGCAAACCTAGCTCCTAGAAACATAGCTGACTCTGACTTATTTAACATATTCCTTGCATTGAATTAAATCATTTTACATTCCAAAAGACATTAAATGAATGAGAAACTTGTTCCCAGCAGTGGATAGCCATTGAATTCCAAGTAATCCTTGGTTTACAATGACCATATGTCCCAAGACAACAATCGAAATAATAATGGCGAGTAGCCCTGCTTAGAAAAAGACAGCAGCCTGATACCATCTCAATCTCATGCTGTTCCTGCGAGAGGCTGCTGAGAAATAAAACAGCAGTATGCATCCTTTTCACCCACACAGCTTTACTTAATCACCATGGAACCATCACTGTCTCGCTGCTCATGTTGTTTACCATCATTTGGTGCTTTAAAACTATAATAAGGCGGAAGAGTTGTGTAACATTCTGACATCTGCTACCAATTTATCCAAACCGATATCTCCTCGCGCAATCTAAGCCTGAAATTCAAAAATGAACTATCTGAGGCAAGTACAAAAGCGTGCCACAGGACTAAGATTACTGGCTAATGGTTACCTCACGGTAAACGGTCACTAGCAGGGGTCAGTGAGGATACCCTCTGTGTAGCCTATAATTAGACATGTAAGCCACACAACTCATGGAGACACCTGAGAAGCAGTGTGAGCAATGCTGAAAATGTAAAGATGCCAAAAGTCAAATGAGAGGACAGAAAAGACGTCATATGAGCTGAACGGCCACGTGCAGAGTTTGACCTCTTCACGTGACACCGCTCACAGGGCGGGTCATCAGAGGGGGGCGGGTTCAATACTGAGAGAGGCGAGTAAATGCTAAAAGTTGGAAATGTATATGCTCGTTATTTTATTATAACACGCCATATTTGTACTTAGCAATACAATATATTGTTAGTGATAGTGTTATTACAATATAAACAGAGCATTGCTGTTGTTGTTGTTGTTACCATTCACTGCACGTTTCTGTAAAAATGTCAAGTCACTTTTTGTATGTGGGGAATGTACTAGTGGTTTACAGGGTCACTCAGTTTATCAGCAGTCGAAAATGGTGAAATCAATGGCGCCCTCTTCTGGCGACATTTCAGGGTAGCTGTCTGAGCAAAAATCTAACCAGGGATGAGACCATGACCGATTCAAGGCAGCATACGTGTGGCTAAGGTTCTTCCCAGCCGTTGCTGAAAACTGCTTGAGGCGCTGGTAATTAAGTTAATTAGACTTGGTTTCAAGGATCATTCCAAGGATAAACAAATGACCATGCGTCACCATCAGCTGTATGTCTTCTGTGTTTCTCACCTTCCCACAGCAGCAGACTCTGAGGGGCCACAGAGGGCCAAATCACGAGACTGTTGGCCTCAAACAGTGGGTTGGACAGACGCTCCAGTTCTTGTGGTCGATTCACCCACGACCACAGGGACACGGTCTTCTCAGGCAGAGACAGTTTGGCTCTACGAAAAAGAACAGTTTGTCAAGGTGGTTGTGTAACCTGCACAATGACGCATCCCTGCTTGTTGGCATTGGTGTTGTTGTGAACAGTCTCCTTCTTTTCCCTCAACGAAAACTTCAGAATTGACTTTGGGAAAGTCACGTAATCCACAACTGTTTGAGTAAAGCCGCTTAGTGGCCAGTAGCTCAGGGATGTAAAGTAAAGGCTCCATGAAACGCTGTTTGCATGATGTAACTCTTAACATCAATGTCATGAATGGAACATTACTACACTGATGGCCTAAATATTGCATTTTAACATTTATAAACACTGTATTGTACGGATACTGTATTTCTTTCCATTCAATTATGCAACTCTACTGACAGTGGGTGTCATAGATGAATGTAAACAAAGCATACGGCTGGTAGACCAACCTCAGCAGACTTACCTCTCAGCTGTACTGTTGCCCAAGAAGGTGCCGAACTGAGAAGCGTAGGCATGTTCGAAGAGCAGCACCAGGAAGCTCTCGCTGAATTCAAAGGAGCATGGAAACTGGCGAAGGATCTGCCACACGCAGTCCAAGAAGAGCAGGAAGACGGGGGCCTCCTGGCGAGGTTTGCTGTTGGAGTAGGCTGACTGAGCACAGCGCTGGCGGAATGGGTGACCCGCCTGAGACAGAAGATCGTAGAGGTCAGACAGCTCATGAGGAAAGGATTCAAAGCAGATATCAATCCTGACATTGAAATGCTTATGATCCCTGTGTGGACAGGGTTATAAAACATCAGCCAAAGGGATGTGATACGTCACATTTAAATATGAAAATTTAGAACTAAAGCACATGCCCTTTCAAGCTTAAAAAACGAAGACATTCCTTCTAAATCTCAGTCATCCATTTTATCAAAAAGACGACAGAGCTTTGGGCAGCGCTTCAAAAGGTCAGACGAGCTCACCTGCAGCCACTCTCGCTCTACCAGTCCCTGGAAGCCTCTGATGGTCCTGCAGGCCGGATCAAGGATGATCTGAGCCAAGGAGGTCACCTGCAGGGTGGAGTCTGTCCCCTCTGTACCGTGAACCAGCACCGACGCCCCCTCCCTGACACACACACACGATCACAGTTTGTCACCTGCTACTCTATGTGTCTGATCACTCCTGAGTACTGTCATTTTCTCATTTATGAAGGTATTGCTTTTATTCTTCATATTTAACAGGCAAACTTTGTTCCCTGACCTGTCGATGCACTGGGCAGCCAGGCAGGCGGTGGTAAGGATCTCCTTGACATGAGTCTGCCAGCTGGAAGCCTCTAGCTTGCTTAACCAGCGGTCCATACTGTGCGACTGGTCATTACACGCCTCTACGAGTTTTATCAGACTCTCCTGGAGCACATTAGACCTGGAAACGACAGATTTGTCACAACACTGAAGGGAATGCCTGAATAATTCATATATATTGAATCACATTGCATCCAAAGTGTCTTAATGAAAAAAAAATAAATACCAAAAAAGCCACTGAAGCCCTCAGTGACCGCTCACCTTTCGATCGCCTTGTGGATCCTCCTCCACTGGGGGTAGTTAGCCTCAGACTCGAATCCTCCACCTCGAGCTTTGGCCTGCTGGGCCACATTAATAGTGCGTGTGTCGATGATGTAGCCGCGCTTGCCTGGCCTCAGGGTGGCGTTGATCAGTTTCTCGTCTTCCTTACACCGTCGCCCGTTGGTGCCTGTCAGAGGCTGCCCTGCTCGCATCATCACCTGAAAGAGGAAGTGATAAAAATAAACCCTCTATGCAAATAAACCTCCACCACGCTGACTGACAGTTTTACAGTATATTATGATGATGAGAATGTTTTGAAACAGAATCATATAGACTCCATTTCCCAGGTGCTCACCATGCCATTTTTCTTGTGGTAATAGCTGAGTACTGGAAAGCGGCCACTGTGGCGGAATGTAGCTGCTTTCCTCAGTGTGTCATCATCAACGTCTTTGGGCACTGCCACCAGAGGAGGGTAGGATGGACACACACTAAAGTCCTTGTTGACTTCACTTAGTCGCCATTCATCTGTCTGATAAAGGAGATGTGGACACTTTAAAAGAAGAGCGTTCAGCAGGTGCACCAGAGGGCTGTGAGCAAGTTTGGATTTTCTCGCTAATCATGTCCATACCATAGACTCCAAATCTTTAAAGGCATCCTTTGGAAGAAATGAATTCCAGCCATCTTCTATGACTTCAAACATGGGCCGGTAGAAGAAAGGGTACATCAGGGAGACTGAATCAAGTGTGGACAGAGCCTAGAGAGGCATAAAGAGCAGGTGTTTGTTAATAACATGTAGAATTTCAGATGACAGTAGAAATATGACGACCTTATCAGCATTCCTGCAGGGTTAAGTTAAATTTAAGAACATTTTAAGGCCTTTATTAATGCAATTTAAGACCTATTTCACGTCCACCTATCCATATTAGATAAAAGCTTTAACTTGTTACTTCTAGAGGAAGCTATTTTTAGATGAGAGAAGACACGTTGGCCGTATTGCAACACGCTGACTGTAGGTTAGTGGATCCATGTTGGTTTGGTTTTATAGTTTTATGACAGTGTGATAATTACAATTAACTTTATAATCCGATCCATTTTTAAAACCTGTCAAATCTCAACGCCAAAAATTCAGACTACTGAATTTCAGACATTTAAGGACCAACAGTAATCCTGTTTAACATTTTCAGTAAAAACTGTCGAAAGAAATCTGTCTCGGCTATTTGGCATGAAAATTATTTTTATGTTTGACTTTTAAGGGTACGAGCAGCTGAAGGTTAAGATCCCAGCTATTATTCATACTCCTTCAGCTGCTTCTAAGGTGACCCATAAGAAGCCATGGTGACATGCTGGTAATAAACACTTTATATGTCCGAAAATCTTTAAATGTCCTATTTTAAATGTCCTAAAATGGGTCTGGGTTCTTATGGGTTAAGCCAACAACGCAACGTAGCTCTTGGCCATTGTAAAGGAATGCAGTTTAGCTCCAAGGACTATTTGACTTTCCCTGGGATGAACTTGTCCAGTTTTTGCCTTGGAGGCAAAAAAAAAAGCGCTAAGTTGGGCAATAAAGTTGAACTTTTCACAGCAGTGAGATAGTAACTTTTTGGCTACTCCAGTCAGCCCTTAAATCACACCATTGAGGATGGCTTCTGGGGATTTGGGTGTATAACAAAGGGCAGCATAGGAGCCCCACAGTCAAGAAAGGAAAAAAAGGATAACTGGTAACCTAAACACATCATGTGTTGTACAGCATGATTGTTATGAAATGCAAATATAAATATTACATTTATATAAAACATTCTGCAGCAATGCTACACATCCCATGGTTTGCAAAATATCCCCAAATATAATTAAGCTCTGAGATGGGTTCTCATTATAAAACTAGGCACTTTTTTTTTTTTACCTCGATAGAGCTGGCAATGTTGAGACACTCCTCCATACCAGGGATGTCGAGCTGGATCACTCTCAAGTCTTTGCATTTGACTATAATGGTTCCAAGGGAGCCCACAAATCTGAAAGTGAAGATTTAGTTGTAAATCACAACAGACAGAATGGCTGTCACGAGAAAGACACAAAGACTCAATGCAGGATGTCTTTCCTTGTAGCAAGAATGCTCTTGTGTTTGAGAATAAGCCATTAATACAACATTAATACTCAAAACGTTCAAAATGGCAACGCTTCCATACAGAAAGCCGAACAAATCACAAGCGGTTTCATGAACATTGAAATATATTTAATCTCACCACATACCCAAACACATTTCTCCAGACACACTTTGTCTATGAGATTGTCTTCCTTCTGACAGTCTGCATGAAAATGCAAAGGTGCAATACCAGGACAGTGCATTCATGTGCATCATTGGTTTGTTGTAATTTTCCTTTAAACCCAACGTTTAATCCTCAGTGCTGCTTACAGCTCCCCACCCTTCTCAAACACACAAAATCATTTCTCAACCTGTGTGAGACACTGTAGTGTCAGCACACAGTCAGACTTCCTCCCACAGCGGTTTCACATCCTCTCTCCAACTGCAAATGTAAAGCTTGAGTGCTACTGAGAGGAATGGCAGTGAAATACTGAGATCTGGTGCATGCAGTCACAGGAGAGACCACAGTCAAACCACAGCATTTAACTAAAGACATGTCAGGGTAATCGGAATCTATTTTCATCACGAGATTTATAATGAAAAGCCACACACTGCCAAAACATATATTGGTTTAAAATCCCCACAAAAGCGAATAACAAGAAAGCTCATCACCTCTTCTCTATGGAGTCAATGTTTGAGTGGAGCAGCCACAGCTCCTCTGTGTTGTCCTGTCTGGAGGACAGAATCAGGTGATGACCTGTCAAACACAGCGTCCCCTCCACAGTGGGCATGAAAGGCCGATGTAGGACGACCCCGTCCACCCTGGGTGTCTTTATCAACTCTGCGAACTCCATGACCAGACCCGACCTGGAGAAAAACCAAAGCCCAGATACAAGGGAGAGAAATGATGAGGGTGTGGGTCTTTTATTCTTCACGGCATATGAACAACGCGACTTATTAGCTAACGTAAAGACAGACTAACTCAAGCCCTGTTCATGAGCTTTTCAATATAAACACTGTGCCGGTCGATGTCAATTAACATGAAACCAATAAAAGCAGCATTATCTGACAGCTAGCTTATGTTAGCTTGTTTCAGGAAATGAAGTGGCTAACTTTAGCTCCAAAGCTAATCGTGACAGACCGTTTAAATTGTCCGTCATTTTTATATCTGCGTTAAAATGTTGACATCATACATGCTGTAAATGTACAGAACGAACATGTATGTCTTTAATTCATTCCAAAATGATGTGTCATACAATTACCTGGTTATCTTTACGTTTAATTTCTTGTTGGGCGAGACTGGTACGTTCACAAAAACACACCGACTGGAAACAACGGACTTGCGAAGTTTAGTTCCAGATAATTTGCATAGCAGATTTCACAAGTTCTTCTTTAAAAAGGAAAACAAACATGTATCTAATGCTTTCCAATCATCTTTGAAATTAACACCGAAGTTTAATTAATATGGAGTTTTTATATCTTTAACTAGGGGAGTCAACAGGAAAGAACATGATGTGAAAATAAAGTGAAATGAAATTTCAGTGTATGTAAAATGTAGGTTTAACTCAATCATCCAAAATTAAACCATCCACTGGACTGACATTCAAGAGCTGAAGACTTTTTGTTCATCACCTGGGTCAATTCAGAAATCTACTCCATCAAAACTAAATAGCCCATTTGTCCTATTTTATGGCAGGGTTTCCCTTTAACATTTTTAATAGGCTACACCAGTGATGTCATTGATGGGGATTAAAGTATGGAAACAGTCATGACCATTTACAGTGAAAGCCAAACAGGTACTGAAACAGAACTGAACCCATTTTTTTGTGACGCATGAGTGAAGCCACTGCACTGTCAAACATAAATAAGCTAAATAAGGATTCAGGGTCTAAGTAGTACAGAAATATGATTTTCACGCCAACCAAAGAGCTGCTTTTATTTTTTGGGACTCCTCCATCAATCATCTATTCATCTCCGACTGTATGAAACATCTAACAATATCCAAAAGAGACACTAGGTGGTGTTATTGAAAGATTTTTGAAGATTTGTGGGGTTTCAAAAGACTGAACATTATTGACGCATAATTTAATAATGAATGATTATTAAAGTGGATGATTCATGACAAATAAATGATCGTGTTGTTTAGGTAAAGGAATGTATGTATGTTATTCTGATAACAATCTTTTTGGTGAGTCAGGTCTCAGACTCAACGCAAACTCCTCAGGGTGTTTTAAAAAGCTCACGGTTGGTCAGTCAGACTGTCTATACCCGGTGACAGTGACCTGTGAATCCATATTTTTTATACAGTACTAGCAGACTAACAAGCCATGGCAGATCAACATAAGTGAGGAAACTCAGGAGAGGGAATTCAAACAGGGGCCCATCCCACTGTTGATGGCGGAGGAGCCACATGAAAAGCTGGTAGTTTCAGTAAAATGAACAAAGAGTACAGGAATGAAGTGAGTTCTGTGAGGGGGAGGTCAGTGGGTGGAGGCGGAGGTGGAGATGGAGGCTCCTGACACACGTGAGACACGGGGGAGGTGGAGCCACATGTAAAGAAAGCTGTGATTCAGTGTAACTAAGTTCATTTACTCAACTTGTGATTTGGGCTTAGATTGGAGGTACTTGTACTTCACTTGAATACGATCTTCTCATTCCACCTTAAACTTCTACTCCACAACATCTCAGAGGGGTATCTTGTGCGTTTATCTCGAATTATATAATTACCTTTATAGGTAAGATTTTTGCATACAAAACACATGAAGTTGTACAAGTAGATTTAATGAACTATTTTGATAACCGTTAAATCATTTTTCATACCATTTCATGATTCCAGCTCCACTCATGTGAGGATTCTCTGCTTTTCCTTTTAATCAACTTCATTTCTTGTTGTTTTTTTTTTAAAGTATTTTTTGGCCTTTTATTGATAGCACAGCTGAAGACATGACAGGAAACAGGGTGAGAGAGAGAGGGGGAGTGACACGCAGCAAATGGTCCTCAGGCCGGGAGTTGAACCCGGGTCCGCTGCAGCGAGGACAAAGCCTCTGCACATGGGACGCCCGCCCCACCAACTGAGCTAAACGGCGCCCCAGCTTCATTTCTTTTAATGAATTTTTGATCATGTTGTTGGACAGGACAGTTCAAGTTACGTTTATTGATCTAGCACCTTTCATATGACAGATGTAGACTCAAAAATACAAACAAAAGCATATAAAAACATGTAAGATAGCAACATGGAATAACATCTACAAGATGAGAAGGAATCAGGTAAGAAGGTGTTAAACAAGGGTTGTGAAGAACTTGGTAGCTTGGTTGACATTCACTACTTACATACTTTTACTTTTATCACTTTAAGCACATTTTCCTCATCATACTTAATCCATTTGGTAACATTTGGGACGCAGGACTTTGTGTTTGTGGTTTCTTCAGTATCGGATCTGAATTCTTCTTCCAACACCGACCACAGTGAGAGAATCACGTGGGATCCTAACAGCTGGACGATTTGCCCCATCAGCTAAAACTTCGCTATCGCCAGGCGAGCAAACCGATCAAGCATAAACTACAAACTCCTGCATTCTAAAACACTCAAGTCATTTCTTGTTTAATCTCGAGTGGAAACAGAAAGGTTTGCACACCCTTGGAATAGAGATGATTAAAAAAACAATATTTCAGTCTAGATTGAGAGATCATAAGCTCTCCTGATAGCAGCTGGGAGTTTATTCTAAAGAGAGAGTGGGGTGTGGGAGGAAAAAAGCTGTTGCCTGAGGATTTTGTCTTCAAGTTTTTCGGGTGACAGCGAGGAGGGTCATCCTGCTGAGATCTTAAAGCACATGAGGGAACACCCACCGGCCTCCTCCAATTGGAAACTCCCTAAAGACGTGAACACCTTTGATGAGAAGAAGAAGAAGAAGAAGAAGAAGAGGAGCAGATGGTTTGGCGAAGGCTTGTTTGCTTTAGACACATCTTTGTCAGGACAGTGTGTGTGTGTGCACTCGTGATGTATCGCAAGTCAGGGCAGTATTTGCTTCAGTTGCAGCCTGTCTAGGCTTCACAATAGATGGTTGCACTTCTACCCTTTCCAGCCCCACATCGCGGGGAACGCATGCGTAAGACGCCGGGGCTCGATTGAATGTGAGAGCCGGCGTCGCTTTACAAACCAAATAACTGCCCTTCCGCTGGGGAAAAGCTGCTTCGCTGTGGCTTTCTTAAAAAAAAAAGGGAGATGGGCGGATAAAAAATGGCTCTCAAAGCAAATATTCACTACACAGCAATACGCAGGGTACAATAGAGTAACACAACCTCTATGTTTTATTTAACAGGATGCTCAGACGAATGTGTTGGTGCAGGAGGGGATGATTTATTTTAGCATCTGTTGTAAAAAGGCTCGGTAATAAAACGTTCACTTTCATGGCAGCAGCTGAATGCTTAAAGAGATAACACTTGATGAAACACGCTTTGCTCCCTCTGCCTCGGAGGAATCACATTAATACACTTGTCAAACTCTAACCACATTTATATTAAGAGAACATTCAGGGACCCGGGTGACGACTGCCAAACGCTGAGCGCTCGCTCTGCGTCATGCAGACTTTCAAGTTTATCGATGAGTTCTTCGCCTTTTGGAACGTTTGCGCGGGGACGTAACAAACACCTCCTGCCAAAATTTTAAGGGACGAACAGTTTGCACCCACACCTACACCATTACTCAGTCAACTGGGTTTTTTTTTTTTTTTCAGTTTCTAGTGAAGACAATGTCTCATCCAACCTTCTGTTCTGCTCGGTTTGTTTGGTGTTTGTTCTGCCATGTGATGTTGTTTAGTTATTGTGGGCATGTCCAGTGAATCAGAGCAGTCTGTCACGACGGATAATGATGACTTGAACGTGGGTGCAGAGTCTAATACCAAAATATGTTGTGTAAGCTCTGTGAGACAGCTGGGGGAGGCTATTCTCGATCTGTCAAAACAATACGTTTGTCCAAAATTTTGTCTTTTTTCTCGTGGTTTTAGTTCAGCTTTTCTTAAACGCCATCTTCTTCTTCTTCTTCCCCTCCTCTTCCTTCTCCTTCTTCTTCTCCTTCTTTTTCTTGTTCTTTCTCTTCTCTTCTTTCTTCTTCTTGTTCTTCTCTTTGATTTTCTTCTCCTTCTCCTTCTTATTCTTCTTCTCCGATCCGTCTTCTTCTTCTTTTTCTTCTTCTTCTTTCTCTTCTCTTCTTTCTTCTTCTTGTTCTTCTCCTTAATTTTCTTCTCCTCCTTCTTTTTCTTCTTCTTCTCCGATCCCTTTTTTCTTCATCTTCTTCTTCTTCTTTTTCTTCTTGTTCTTTCTTCTTTTTGTTCTTCTTTGTCTCCTCCTTTTGTTCTTCTTCTTTCTCTTCTCTTCTTCTTCTCCTTAATTTCCTTGTTCTTCTTCCTCTTCTCCTTCTTCGTCTTCTTTTTCTTCTCCTTCTTCTGTTTTTGTAAATTTCACTCATTGCTTGACCAGATTTGCCCGGTCATGTTTCTGTCGCATGAAGGGGCTTCGCGGCGAGACGTTCACATTTAGCAAAGCAAGAGGCGCTTTAATTATGCGGGACATTTCATTTCATGTGGAAGGACAGCGAGCCTCAAAGAGGGCGCAGCCAAAAACAACCATGTGGATAGTCCTGGGATGAAACATTAGACACAGCCAAAGGGAAACACAGACACAAATAATACAGGTTAGTTAAAAAAATATTTAGGAAATAATAGATAAATAAATAAATAAATAAATAAATAAATAAATAAATAAATAAATAAATTGGACTGGCATCTGATCAGCAAGAATTAAATCTACCGCAGCTACATTCATCACCTCGGTGCTCAAATTGAAAACAGAAAACATTGTAAAAGCTCCTGAAGGTTTCATCACTAATTATATTCTTTGTATTATTCATTGCATGTAGCACAAGCCACAACTGCCTTTTAGTCTTCAGTCTTTATTCGTGTTTATATCTTTTCACTGCTGTGTCTTGGCTCTTTGTTATTTGGAGAGTCTGGAATTTCTTCCAAGGATCATCTTTTCTGTACCTCCAGACACCCAGAGTCTGCTAACGTAAGTGTGAGGGAGACGGAGCTAACGCATGGACACACAAATCAAATATTCTTATGAAACAACAAGTCGAACAAAATGCTGGTTGACCTTGACCCAACTTGTTTGAAATATTTCCCTAATCTCATGATCAGCATGAAACAATAATAATAACAATAAGTTGAAGAGATGAAACATCATGTCATTAAAGACATACTGTGCGGGACGTGTCAGCTGCTGTTTGGGAACACACCATTCAAAGCCAAAAAGATAGTTGATTGTGCAGTCGAATACAGATGTTTTTCGCCAGCCCAAAACAGCTGATGTGTGACGCCCTGAGAAAGAGACTCAGATATGAACCATCTTTCTCCAGAAATGAATGAGAAAATCTGAAAAGCGAGCAGATGGCAGGGTCTCTGCACAGCCACACTCTTCTAGTAGGGTCATATGTGACGACAGAGTGAGATTGCTAATCACCATATGTTGATTTTTCAGGAGAATTCTGCATAGTGTGTTTTTAAAAATTATCATATTCACAGTACTTGTCATCTCATTCTGTTTGTATCATGTTTTACACTGTTTTACAACATTCATTTATAAACTTGTTGCATTTTTCTTTTTTGCATTACGGAGGTTTTTCTCAGCTGTTGGTGCCGAGTCAAAAGTTAGCGGCTGGTCACTGGCAGGCTTGTGGAGTAACGGAGTACATGTGACAGGATGACATCATCAAGTAACAACAAAAAGGCAACTGTGTTCTGTAAAAGTTACAAAAAAAAGGGTTAAGATTACAGATGCATCAGTATAAAGGGGACAGCTAACAGGATTAAGTGAAACCGAATACACAATATGCCGAATATGCCTTGTGTTTATTTGCATGTAATCAAAAAGTAATGAGAGTTTTCAAGTACTTAAATAAATACTTAAATATATACTTAAATACTTAAATATTGTGCTACTTGGATTACATTACTGGCCACATCTTTTAACAGGTGATCAATAACTGTATTAGGATGTACTCGTAAAATAACCCCCTCAAAACCTTGGTCCCTGGCAATGTATTCGCTCATTACTAACTCATCATTATGTTAAAAACAGGATGTGTCATTATGTTGTCATCTTTTTTTGTGTCACCCGTGGATGAATGGCTACAAATCTTTCCGGCTCGCAGACAGGATTTGTGCGTCATATAAACTAAAAACCTTGTTTTCTAGAGTTAGAAACCTTTTCTCCTCGCTGCAAAATCCACAAACACAAAGGCGAGTGCGTACAAAATCGTTCAGATTGCCCGCTCTCACCACCGTCATCAGTTTTCATTGTCATGCCAAGTGTTTGTATGGCATAAAGGCCTCAACGCGTTGGTTAACCTCAGCAGCAGGAAAACCTCTTCTAAGCCTGTCGTTATCGTCTTCCTGTTACTTTTATTAGTTAGAAGAGTGTAAAGTGAGACATGACACGGCCTTGTCCACAAGGTTTTTGCTCCACCTGAACATCGAGTACAGCTGACTGGAGGGAATCAGTGCTCCATCCACACACACACACACACACACACACACACACACACACACACACACACACACACACACACAGTCTGATTTGTTTAGCCTACGCCACCCTGAGCAACCTTCATCGTGATCTCTTCCTCGAGGGACCTCTGAGTTCTTCTTGCAACTCCTGCCTTGTAATCTTTAATGCTCACCCACTCTCTCTGGCTCACACACACACACACACACACACACACACACACACACACACACACACACACACACACACACACACACACACACACACACACACGTTAGGCCCGCGATTTTGCTTTTGCTTTGTTTAAAAATGACTAACGCCCGTTTGCTGCCCCTGTAAAACGATTCGTGACAAATTGGTTAAGAAAGTGCTTTATAATTTGAACGGATGTCCCGTGATTTGATTGTTTTTTATTGCTGTGAGGCTCTGGCTGCATTAAACTGCCTACAATCTCCTGAACATTAGGAGCTGAGTGTGCATCTGGGCGAGCCGCTCAAGAGTGCCTAACAGCCCTGAGGAAGAGGAGAAAATGAAGGGGCCTCGTGTCACAACCTCTCGTGTGCATTCGATCACATTTAAAGAATTTTTCTTCCTGGATGTTCTACAGATTAATTAAATCAAGCCTGGCAGTTGTGCTCTGTTTACTGTAACTGTGATCACACAAAGCGCGCAACAAGCGCTCTCTCTTGTACTGTAAAGTATATTATTACGTTGGATGAAAACATGTGGTTGTTTTGACATGAAACCAGAGAGGACCCGGTCCAGTGAACCCAATCAGAATTAAGTGGGTGAATTAAAGTTCCCCTGGGCTCCATTTCCCAGGTCCAGTGGCATGTCTTATCCAGGCTGGACAGGACAAGAAAACCTCTCCATAATGCGTTAAAGGAGAAGTTCATCCAAAAATGTAAATTCAGTCATTATCTACTCGCTGATGGAGAGTTGGGGGAGGTTCGTGATGTGATGTGATGTGTCATTAGTCACAAGATTGGCAGAGGTGGATATGACGATAATATCACAGTCACTCTTCTCAAAAATACATTTTGCTTACGACTGAACGCTTTTAGCAACACACTACGGAGTGATGCACGTGTGAGTATGAAGCTGGAACGAACAGCTAGTTTGGAAGCGAGTTAAACTAAAGTCTGGTTGAACTTTACAAACAAAATGGATTTTTTTCATATTTTCATATGATATTCTGGAGAAGAAGAAGAAGAAGAAGAAGAAGAAGAAGAAGAAGAAGAAAAAGAAGAAGAAGAAGAAGAAGAAGGAGGAGGAGGAGGAGGAGGAGGAGGAGGAGGAGGAGGAGGAGGAAGAGGAGGTGTTATTTTTGGTTTGTTTTTTTTTTACAGATAATCAGTGACATTTTGTGAAAATTTGGCAGAATATAAAACACCGACTTTTTTATCTTTATCTTTTTTTTTTGTCTTGAAACATGAAAATAAGTTTCGAACAGATGAATTCACGGTGAATGTAGTCAAGTCAGTTTTATCCACATAGCTTTAAATCACAAATCACATAACCTCTGGAGGATTTATAATCCCGTCCTCAGACCCATGATTCAACTGAGAGAGAAACTTCTACAAAAAAAGGTTTAAAAGTGAGAAACCTCAGGAGGAACCACAGAGGAAGGATTGCTTCCAAGTTCAGAACAAACCAACAAAATCACGGAGCATACAGATCACAGTGACAAAACATCTGATACGAGTAGATCATAAGAACTAGAAATGAAATGTATCTTCTATCTGAATACCAAAACACATCCAGTCCACTGTTATAACAGCATTATTTAAACATACCATTAACTTGATGCGGCTGCTTGGTGATGTGCCTTCTTTTGAGCCGGTCTTGGCCCAAGGTTATCTGTAAGTCACGTGATTCTGTGTTCATACGGACATACTCTAATATAATTACAGTCAAAACCATTTGAGTTAAAGTCTTATTCAAAGTACATTCGGATTGGAATTCATGTGGGCGTTCGATCAGATGAATCTCTCGGTCTAAACTTTAAACATTACTCTGGCCTTGTAATGCCGTCGTGATTATGCAGAGGGTGTGTTGTGTGTCTAATGTGTGTACGGACGCTTGTGAGCGTCTGTCAGAGTGAGGACAAAAGAAACAGAAGTGATTTTTGGTTTAATCCAGAAACCTTTGACGATCTAAAGATACATTAGAAGCTCATTTTACTCTGCTTATGGGTTAAAAGGGCACCTTGTAGTTTTGGAGAATAAATTCAAAGTCAGAATTTTAATATTTACAGTATCAATGAGGTAATAATACAAACTCAGTATAATTTTTTTTCATAAGTGAATAATCAAGCTGTTCTCAGAGGAAAATCCCAGAACACTGTTTGAGGCTAGAAAGGTGGCAGGGTCCGCCACTCATAAACAAAGAAAAGCAGTGTAAAGTTCTGTTGTCCTTTAATGTCAGTTTGTTTATTCAGTCATGAAAACAAAGAGAGTCTGTCTATTCAGTCTGTTTGTCTTCTGATTAAAATTCCTTCCCCAAAACTACATAATGCACCTTTAATAAATGCATTTCTTGCACTTTTAGACCTAACAAACCTTATATTTACACTCATATTTTGTACTGTTGGATTACTTTTGCATTGCCCCTCGAGGCTCAAATAAAATATTACAGTCTTTACAAATCGAGGACATTTTGTCCTCTCCCCACCTCTTTCCGGGGGCTTCAGGCTGTGTTTTGGGGTTAAAACCTCACCGAGGGTCTTCCGAGAGACGTACAGAAAAGAAATTCAGCAGTGTTTCAGCACTGGACAGCTCCAATGAAACCCGGCAGTCCACAACAGGAGAGCAGAGCCACCGGCAGCAGGGCTGAAGCGAACATGATCCAATCAATCTCACACTGGATCTGACCCCGCGTGGCAGCTCAGTGGGCACAGTCTAATCACTGGGCTGCTTCTGAGCCTCGCGGCGGACTCACCAGCTCGTTTGCTCGCACATGTTTCCAGAGGGGAGAGCGTCAATGTTCAGCAAACGCTTAACCCCTTGTTGGCTGAGGGGGAGAAGACCCGACATGTCTCTTAGCAACCGTACCAGAGGCCTATAGATTCACCTATAGATAAATGCTGTCTTCCCCTGGAGGATACAGTTTTGCCCTTTTGTCTTACAGGGTCAATTTCTAACTGTTTGTGTGGAAAGTGCTCCTCTCTGGTGAAAAATATTAATATCACAAGTACATTGAAGACAGGCAATGCTGATAACAGCCTAAAGGGACATTAGAAAAACACCTAAGGGTGTTTCCTCCTACACAAAGTGACCCCACGCTGTGTCACCGTGGCTGAGTCAAGCGTTGAAACAACAGGAAAGGCTGCCTTTGGTGGTGGTGATTGGGAGGCATGTTGCCTTACATCATGCAGTCAGTCCACTCCTGCGTATTTGGGGGCTTCAAACAAGACACTAGATGGCAACAACCACGTTGAGAGGGAGAGACTGTGCGTGCCTGAGTGTGTTTGTGTGTGTGTGTGTGTGAGAGAGAGAGAGAGAGAGAGGGAGAGAGAGTGAGAGAAAGGAGGGGGTGAGAGAAAGGGAGAGCTGGGAAGGGGAGGAGGAGGAGGAGGGGGGGAGAGATGAATTACGTCGGCGTGGGACAGCGGAGGGACGGTCTGCTCATGGCACTCAGTTTGCAGCTGGAGGAGAGCTGCAGAGAGGGGAAACAACTGAGCAGCGGGGAGCGAGATTAGCGCGCAGGTAGAAAATTGGTCCACCCCAGCTGGATGCATGAGTTCCACGTTCAGTTTGTTTGAACTTGCAGATTAGGTTGTTGTTAGCAGGTGGGGGACAGATCTGCAGCGGGAGGAGGGGGGAACGCCAGACAAGATGTGCTGCGTCCGTGGCGCCACCGGTGCGCAATCCGGGGACCGAGCGAGCGACGGCGACGCGCTGACACCCCGCTTTTAGATGGCTCCAACATTTGGGGTGCAAAACAGGTGTCAGGGAAGTGTCGTCACGAACCCCGGAAGCCGGAGGAGGTGGAAACATCAGAGGGAAAGATGGCAGCGAAATCCGATGGTCGCGGGGTCGTCACCGGTTTCGCCCAGCTGCACAACCTGGACGAGGTGGTGGGGACGGGAGAGGACGACAATCGGGACGGCAGCTCATTCCACATCTGCCACTGCTGCAACACCTCGTCGTGCTACTGGGGCTGCCGGAGCGCCTGCCTGCATTACCTCCGGGGGAAGGGGAAGGGGAAGAGGGGAGATGCGGCGCGGCCACCGCAGGAGGAGCGCCTCTGGCTGGACTGCCTGTGGATCATCCTGGCAATGCTGGTCTTTTTCTGGGACGTGGGGACCGATTTGTGGCTGTCCATCGACTATTACCACAAGCAGGACTTCCTGTGGTCCGGCCTGACCCTGTTCTTCGTGTTGGTGCCCTCGGTACTGGTCCAGATCCTGAGCTTCAGGTGGTTTGTGCAGGATTTCACTGGGGGCGGACTGGGCTCCGTGGAGGGGCTGAGTAGTCGAAGAGCTACGGTCGGTCTGCAGAGAGACAGGTGCTGCCGCCTCTCTGTCTGGGTCTGGCAGACCATCATTCACATCTTTCAGTTGGGACAAGTGTGGAGGTAAGACAACCTGAAAGTTTGGCTCAACAGAAATCGGTTAAAAGCTCTGAAAGCTCAGCGCGCCCCGCTCCTCTCGCGCTCTCCCTTTCACTTCAGCCTCCTAACCTCCTCCCGACTGTCACCTGGTATAACCCGTTGTTGTGTACATGACTGGGGTGAAAATCAGCACCGTGGTGATGCCATTACGCTCGCCCCACAGTCTCCACTCACATGCGCGCATTTGCATTTTCCAACACAGCTTCATTTTTACGCAATTTCCCCCAGCGTGTCCACCACATAAAACTGCACCGCTTTGTGATTGTTTCATCACAGTGCGCCATTGCGCTTGTGTGGGGAGGGAAAGAGTGGCTGGTTCGTTCAAAGACGGACAGGTAGAAGCTCAGAGCCCCTGTGTGTGTGTACGTTGTCTGAGCGTGTGCGTGCGTGCGCGTCTGTGTGCGTGCGTGTGTGTGTGTGTGTGTGTGTGTGTGTGTCAGGCGCGGCGCGCACATCACAGTGCATCACACTACACATGGTCGCCTCGGTTCACCCTCTCTCTCTCTCTCTCTCTCCCCTCCCCGCGTCAAAATACTCCCAACTCTGCAACCAGAGGCCAGACGAGCATCTGTTTTCACGGCTCACAAAAACTACATCTTCCCCCCACAGACATGATGTCATCGATTCCTCTGCGACGCTCGACATCTCTGGTCACCCAATCCGTTTCTGTTTTTTTTTTTTTTCTGTTATTTTTTTTTTTTGTCGGCCGTGCAAATTGACGCGTCGGTTGGGGGTTGGGGGGCGGGGGGTGCTCAAGGTGCACGTCTCCGCGCGTAATGTGTGACATGTAGCCGCCACAGTGCTGTAGTAGTAAAATGTGACACTGCTGCGCGCAGCTCGTCTACTCCGTTCAGGGCTGTTCGGTCGATGCTTGTGAGCAGCGAGTTGTTTTTGGTGCAGACAGACGCAGTGGCTGGCATTTAATGGGGGGGAAAAAAAGAGTAAGGCATGACGGTTGCCCTGCCAGCGGCTGGGAAAAATGTAAAGCAGCACACTGTGAGAGTGAGTGGAAGTGGTCACGTCATTTCATCCTCACTTTTTTTTTTTTTTTTTTTTCCAGTTTTCAGTTCGACGTTTGCAGTGTTTTGGTCGGTTTTTTTTGTGTGTGTGTTTTGTGTGTGTATGTGTGTGTGTGCGCGCCAGAGCTCGACCACTGATTGTGTTACAGTATTTTGTGTTTGACAGCTGCCTTAGCTCCTCGTCTGACAAAATGGACTTTTCCTTTTTTTTCGAAAGCCTAAGATTGTTGTTGTGGTCTAATGCATGAGAACATTTGTGCCAGGGGCTAAATTACTCACATGCTGAGGCTGAGAGTAAAATCCGAACTGAAACTCACTGACCTTTTTTTTTTTCTTTTTTAAAAGAAGCCAGAAGCATTAAATGAGATACCTTCTCATCCAGTTACACACACATACACAGTTTAGTCTGAAAACAAGCCTTATTTTCTTTGCATGTGAGCCGAGAGAAGCATCTTCACTCTCATGTTTGGGATCAATTTAGTGCCCCCCTGTCAAGATGGCTTTTCCCAGAATGAGACCATTCACTCTGCGTTTCTCATCAGACTAATTCTGAGCTGCACCTGAAGCCTGTTATATTGATTAGCTGCAGTTGCATTGGCTCAAGTTTATTTACTCTCCTGTGGTACAATTGATTATGCTGCTCATATCTGTCATGGGGAGAAGATGTTGAGAGCGCTGCGAGCTGGTGCGCGGTCAGCAGAGTCACTGTTGGTGCTGGTGGTTTTGGTGGATGGTAACTCAACCGTGGTGCCACTGGATGGGATGCACCACCAGAATCATTGCACGAGTCACATAACATACAGCAAGCAAATTGAGATGTTTAGATGTCTCCCGCTGTTCTTTTATAAACATAATGTATGCCAGGATGGGTGCTGGCATCTTACGTTTCCACAAACCACAGAAACTAAACATTTCTCTATGTGGCATCTCTACGTTCTTTGGTCCAGGTTAAGTGAAAGCCCAAAACCGCAAGGCTTAATAAAAGATCCTGGTCTGTTGCCTGGTTGCCACCCAGTCGTGAGAATAAATGTTAGCTAAGTGAGTGCGTTTCTGCCAAACTGGAGATACGTATTGAGTTGGAACTTTATGTTTGTTTAGGACGCTTTCACGCCACTGGAAATATCCAGGTGCCCTTAAGAATATCCACTGGTGTGACTTAAACTGCGGTCTGTGGTTTGGCAGCCATGTTGGCTGTAATAATGCCATCACCTCCTGATGTGAAAGTCAGCTAATAAGCATATAATGTGAACGTGATGTGACACGTTTGCTACCTACTGTATGTCCACCATGGTCGTATCTGTGGTTTCCAGAAATGCTAACTGCTAGGCTGTGGTAGCCGTCTCGTCCAGCTGTCAAAACACCACCATCCTGTCCACCATCTGAATTCTTGATGTATCAACTGTGACCCGCACATATTTGATTGTATCTGTGGTTCGCAGAAACGTACAATTCCAACTTTTTATTCTGGTGACTGGGCTGAAGTATTACCAAGAATACATAATTGTTCACATTGTGTCTCTGTCTTGTAGAAGCTAATGACAAATTTACAATTTAACATTTTGAGGAATTATGTAATGTTGGGCTTGTTTTGCTTTCTGTCAGAGACTTAAACAGATTGATGCCACTCTAGTATTTGTGAATTGCATCAATCATCTCAACAAGTTCATCCCCAGAAGCCAATAAGCATATTAACCAATAATGTCAAATTATCTTTAAGAATTGCTCAACAAATACCTGCTTGTTGTAGCATTGTATATTTTACGAAATTAAAGGGCTCAGTGGTAGATGATGGTCAGCCATCAGCGATAGACAATGGCGTCTATCAGCCCGACCATGTTCATCACAATTCTGTCCAACCAACAATCCAAAACCCCAAGTTTCTTCGTTTACTTTCAAGAATGACATAGGAAAGCAGCACATCCTTTGATTTAAGAAGCTGGAACCAATTGTTGTAGCTCTCTGCCTACAGTGATACACGTCTTAAGGCACATTAGGACAAACGAAGCACAGTACAGCGAGTGACCACCTTAGTTTTCACCACTGGCTTCAGATTTACGGGTACAATCGACCCAAGATGAACCAAACTGAACTCACTAAGGTAAAAAAACATGTGTTTTTGAAACTTGCTTGTAAGCATCTCAAGTAAACATAATGTGTTGGTGTGTATGTTGTGACAGCGCGAAGCCTAGGGCGAGGGATCATTGTCAGGCCACTGTCTCCCCTTGGACATGATCCGCCCGGCTGCTGGTTCGGGGGTTGAGGGTCAAAAGCTGCTCTTGTCAGCTTAGTGAGAGTTCACAGCCTCAGACCCACAGGGCCAACACTTGATATGGAGATTATTAGCCATTGTGAGAGGCCAGAATGCCAATAGGTAGCATGTGTTGCTATTTTACATTGTATCATGGGGTGTGAACACTGCTGACATCTACCTTTATTAGGTTTTAATTCCATTCCATATGGTGTCATTAATTGTTAGTATCTTGTCGTCATAGGGGGAATAAATAATCAGTTTCAACGGCTGGATTCCAACAAAACACGGCCATACTTAACAAGCTGCTAGAGTATCAGTTTGTGAAATCTTTTGCCTTCATTAACACGGGGAAAACAAGATGAAGCGCTGACAGGAGTCAAAAACACTGCCTCATCATGTCTCATTACTCAATCCTGTTTTCAATTCTGCATTCAATTAGTCGCTTTCCCTCTGTGCACCTGAGGACCGAGCTGACGACAGAGTCGCCAGGCTTGTTTTGCAGTTATCCCCCTGTTAATTGTCGACTGAGCGGGAGGAGGATTCCTCTCCCATCTGTAATCCCAGCGATGTCACCGGCTCTCCGCAGCTCTTTCATGTCCTCCTCCCTGCGAATCGCCGGCACTGCTGACGGCGTCCCCTTAAGCTTTAGAGATTCCGCTCACATACGCTCGGGCGGGCAGTGGATCACACATACACCGAGGTCTCCTGGCAGCACGATGGACAGCTTAATCAGTGTAAACCCAAATTAGCGTCTGAGTGGAAACGAACTGCATCCATCTCTCTTCTCCCCCTCCCCCCCCGAGGAAATCCGTGTAGAAAGTTTTGGAAGCTCTTTGTTGTTGGGAAATCCCAGCAGAATTGGGTGTGGTGCTTTTCCTCCTCTTCCTTTTTAGTTTGAGGTGAAAACATTGCGTAACAGGCACTCTTCAGCAGCTCCTCACCAGCTGAGACCAACCTAAATACAGTCAGTAACTCCATATTTCAACATTTTTAAAAGGGCACCCCACTAATATTATGCAGTTCACTTCATAAAGTGAAATATAACAATAATGAAAATATGTATCGTGATATTATTCTTCAGGCCATATTGTCCAGCCCTGCTAGAGAGTAAAGGTCAGGATATCTCGGCCTTTAAAGCTTTGGTTTTGATCAGTCTATCTCTTGTGAGTCTCCAAAATAAAATACGAAATTGCTGCAGTGCCCCTTTAAACACTTGTACACTCTCAAAATTTCCATTAGTGAATGTAATCCGTATCACACACAGCTTGTCTAAAAAATCCTTTCAAACTGTCCAGCCCCATTTCAACTGGAATATCTATAACCAATCAGACGTCTTTTGACTGGATTATAGATTAGGTATGGACGATAGTCCACTTTTGCAGGGGATCTGGGTGTGGTGGTCGGTACATTTTAACTGACACACTAGAAAGATTTGAATACTGAACAGACTCCGGAACTGTCCTTCCTGAAAAAAAAAAAAAAGACTCCTTGTAGGAGCTGTCCAGTGCTGAAATCCTGACTTTTAATGCATTATGCAGCCTTGTAACAGATCAAGCACACTGAAAAAGGTTTTGGACCGTTGGTTGGACAAAGAAGCAACTTGAAGACGTCACTTTGGGAAATTGCAATTAGCGTTTTTAACCACTATTTAACGTTACACGAACTAAACCATTAATTGTAAAATACGGCAGATGAATCCATAATGAAAGTAATCGTTGAGTTGCTGCTCTACTGTGTGTTTGAGAGTGAGTATTGATTTATGCCGTCTCATCGGGTGTCATACAGTCTCCAAGACAAATACACCACTGTTTTTGCGCAGCATCCAATAACCACAGTGGAGATAAGATACATGCCAGGTTTTAATATACCGAGGTTTTAATATCATATTCCGTGCACATTTGGACTCCTGCTGTGTGTAGTTAAAGCTGGAGGAGGCTTCGTACTTACATCACACTTGGTTTCTTGTATTTGTATTAAACAGTGCTGAAATGTTGACTTTGTAAGATTGAGTTTGCATCCTACTAGGTTACATTAAAATAAAGAGGGCATTAGGGGTTACAAAGGCGGATCTATGTTAATGTTAGACCGAGCGTGTGGGTTGTATTACTGCGTGTTTGACCGTGTATAAAAACTTAATATATTCTAGTTCAGTCTTCCATATGTGTTGGGGTCAAAAGAGAGCTAAGTCAGATTTAGAAATATGCTCATAGATATTTCGTATTTTCATCACGGCTATCAACGAACACTCCAGTTCAGTTCTGCTGGAAAGAAAGTGTGAACTCCCCCCCCAACACACACATAGACACAGACACTTGCCATTGTACAAAATGTTTCAACACCACAAATCTGATGGTCGGATTACACTTTAATCCAGAACAAGAGTGGGCTCACCACCGAGCAACACGCAGGAATCGCCTCATGGTTGACATCTGCCTGTGTTTCCGAGCCTGGTAAATATTAATACAGACTGGGAAGGAGTCGACAAAAGCCTCTCTTGGCTGGCCGGGCTGCTTGTAGTTGCCAAAAAAGGGTTTGTACACGCGGCGAAGCAAGACATTGAGATGATACAATGCAACCAGCTGCCCTGTCAGGGGAGAAAACATGGCTAAGGGGGCGAAAGAGTGCGAAGATGAAGGCTCGGATAAATTGGTTACATTCCATATAATTATGTATTGAGATTTTGAAATGGCGAAAGATGGGAACATCTTGTTCTCGTCGCAGTGGAGGCTCTGGAGTATTTTTGGAGTGAAGGAGGCGACAGATAGACGACTGGGTTGGCTATTTATTCAGTTTTGCTGGCAGCATAAGTAAGTCTGGGAATCTCCTTAAAAAAAATCCAATTGTTTTCCATTCTTGTAAAGGCATGGGAAAAAATATTGAGTGTTGATGTTCATTTTATAACAAATACTGTAAAACAACACAAGCCCGACCCAAAAATATTCAATTCTGCAGAGAGCAGGAGAAGAAAAGAGCACACAGGCACAGACGGAGAGCACTTATCTTTATTAGAGTACACATCTGACTGTGTTGTGTGTTATTTACAGACAGCACATTAAACTTCCATTGCTGCTCTGGAACATATCAGTGCAACGCTGCTCATTTTCTCATTAGTGCTGATAACAGGGGACAAACCTTTAAAGCCAGCGCTCCGAGAAAACCCCTAATTATGTGACAGAGAAGCCTATCAGGATGCGAGAAACGCCGGCTTTCATGAGAACCTATCGCAGCCAGGGGTAAAGAGGGAGAAAGCCTGAAATGATACAGGAATGTGCACTTCAGTTTCTCAAGGAGCTGGAGGAATAGAGCGGGATATGAAAAAAAAAAGAAATTTCTGTTTTGCTTCAGTGTCATCAGGATTTGAGTTCAAGCAGAATTATTGAATTAGGGAGTATTGCTTGAACATTTTCCGATTCAGCGTGCGGCATTTGTATGAATCCAAATGTTTCACATCTTTAAAAAAAAGCTACTATTGTAATGAATGAACACAGTAAACTCACAAAATGTGAAGAAATTCAATACTTTTACTTTAATTTTCCTTAATAAACAGAAAATGACACGCGTACACCTTCCACCCTTATACTGAGACAAATTTAACTGCCTTTATTCAGACTGACGAAACAAAAAAGTAATCAACACATTCTTGGTTTGTTATTTTCTCACTTGTTTTTCACTGTCACTGCTGGTCGAGTCGAAATAAATATCTCAAGGAATAAGATGTGAAAATATTCTGACTCTATACGCAGTCCTCATTCATTGCTGATGTCTGACTCTTCTGCCTCTCTTCTGGTCCTGCCTGCTGTGGCTTGTTGTCTCTTAAGTCAAAGTCTTGGCCAGAGCTGCTGTAAATCGCCTCCTTACTGTATCCCCTGTTGTCAAACTGACCTCAGTCAGTCTTGAATCTGTGCTCATTCCAAGTTTGGTCACACATCCGGTTGAGTTTGGGCTCATTACCTGAGGTGACTAGACCAATTCTTGGGCTACTGGCTCCACGGCTAACTGAGCCATGAGCTAATTAGCTAACAGTAGCTAGCAGAGAGCAGCGATTGTTGGTTACTCTGGTGATATGCTCTCCCCTGTGTTTTTTGGAGATACCTTTGAATACTTTTGAAGTTTTAACAGAATATTGTTGCTCATCTTCCCTCCGCATGTAAGCCTAAAAACCCTAACTGAAAGAGTGGTTATGTTAGCTCATCACCCATTTCCACAGGCGTTGACACCCGCTGTTACCACAGAGAGCTCTTAAGTTCAGTGCAGGCCGAATGAATGGAAATAAAGAGCCTGTGATGATGCTTGATTTAACCACCTCGGGCCTGCCTCCTGAGCAAAACAATATTCTGTGGCAGAAGCCTAAAGGCCCTGTCGTTACATCCTCCTTCTTAACACTGGTCAACAGACAGAGACAGGCTGGCGCTCATGAAGGAATATTAAGCACAAGAGCAGATGGGTTCCCAGACCAGAGATTTGTATGCAGATCACATACATATCTGTGCACACACATACACAAACCTCACCCCAGGGGAGTCGAGAGTAGCTCCTTTTTCATATACCTCCTTACATGCGGTCTCACGTCGCAGCCCGTTGCTCACGGATACACAGAAAAAAAAACGCACACACCACGGCTGTTACACATTTCCATGTCCTGTTTCTTGAGGCACTTAGATCAGAGAGAGGTGCTGCAGCCAGTGGACGACGAACTCCTCCCACCCTCCCCCGGCTCTCTCTCTCTCTCTCTTTTTTTTTTTACAAAAAGTCATCTCCTGCACACTTCCCCTCAGAGCACAGAGATTAAACTATTAAAAACACATCAGAGAGCCACACCAGTGCACTGCACCGGGTAACATGTTTACATGTTATTCTAAAAAACATGGGCACCAGTGTGTTTTGATTCAATCCCACAAACACAAGAGCACTAAGTATGTATTAATCTGCAGATTAAATTAGCTCTTAATCACTGATGGAAGTGCTGTCCTTTAGTAAAATGTTCTGCTACTCTATTCTTGCACTCTGTGACATTTTGGAGGCAGATATTGTTTTTTTTACTCCACTAGTTCAGTTAGTCGCATAATCAGAAAAATGCTGTCGTAATCAGTCAACCATAGCATAACATATATATGCATACAGGTAAATATATTACAGTATATTTTGATACTTGAAATAGCCATTTTATGTTCATTTTCAGGTTTTTTATTTCCTTTTACATGCTTTAGTCTCGAAAAAACACATCATTTTCCAGTTCTGCAGCACTGTAGTCCCCCTTTGTCTGAAACGCTCTGTTTTAGCTCCTGTCTCTTTAAGGCCTTGTCCCTCCTGAATCTCCAGTCTGCCCTGATTGGTCAGGTCACACACGCCTGAACAAGCACCACTAGCAGCAACACAGCAGCTGTGCTAAATCAATTCTAACACGCCAAATTAACCACTAGGCATCAAAGGTTACAAATATGTGAGGTGGTGACATAGTGTGATGTCACAAAGTTACATAAATAAAGGCGGGAATACTGATGTTTCAAGAGCAGTGTTTTCTGTGGGAGAGAGGAGCATCTGTTGGTGCGGACTTTGATCTTTTCAACTTTAAAGACCTTTAACATGTACAATAATCTAAACATGGAAGGAAAGGACGCAACTGAAAAAGGTTCTCCTTTAAGGAGAAATATATATATATATATATATGTATGTGTATATATGTGTGTGTGTGTGTGTGTGTGTGTGTGTGCATAGTGTATCACAATATAGTATAAGAATTTTGCAATATTATTCAAAGACCACATCGCCCAGCCCTACATGTGACCCTTTTTTAAAAAGTTTTTCAGTCTTCAGTGGGATACAATGGGTTTGAAGCTGAGTGCACAGACCGGGTAGGAAGCTCAGAAAGTATTATTGGGATTGACTATCTCATTATTCATTATTCTCAACATTGGAGCCTCGTCCTTTAAATTTGTCTCATTCCATATCCAGGATGTTTTTTTCAATTTGCTCTCGTGTATGTTAACATGTTTACACTCTTCATTTGTGCTCGCTACATTTGTAGCTCGCGTGCTTGTGGAACTTGGCTCATGACGATGGAGGATTTATTGACTCTGAAGTCTGCTGTTTGTGCAATGTGGTGTGTGCCTCGTTCTGTTTGGCAATTATATTGGCTGCGCCGGTTCAATTCTCAATCCTCCCCGCAGCTGTCTGTTATCTCCCTTCTCCTCTAAACCAAAAAAATCTAAATCTGCCCCCGCTGTAGCTTTTCATGCAGACTACGGTGCATGTCGTGTGATATATGTTTTTGCACATTAGAGAATCATTACCTGGGCCCAAAGAAAATCCAGTGTGAGTTGAAATACTCAACTAAAAGTTAGTCTTAATATTTGTGCTTTCTCCTGAAATAGGTGAGGGCTTCATTCCCAGATGTACTATTTGAGATCATCATGTGTTCTCCCCGCACACTGTTTTTATCCATTAGCGCTCCTCACACTCTAAAGCCACCACATTACCATCTGTCCTCCCTGCAAAGTTAGCATATGTTTTTATTTTTATCCCTCCCTATCACTTATACCAATTAATGTTCTTAGGCTGCTCATAGAGCCTTTTATCCCCCCTCCATCCATCCTGGGAGGAGACGCCACACTGTGCGTTCCTCTGTGCTGTCTTATCCTCCTCCTTATTTGCTATAGTTAGAAGGATGAGGCTTTCTACACCACGTCCCTTACGACTAGTTAAAGTCATCATACTTCCTCCCTCTCCTCCGTCTTTCTCTCTGCGTCTGGGCCTCTCTTTCCTGCGTTGCCTTTCACGTAAAGCTGCACTTGACCTCCATTTCTGTCAAGGAAACTGGAGCATCTGGCTCCTGCCCCATTACAACTCAACACCTCCTCCCTCCCCTTATCCCTGCCATGCCACCCGTCTTTTACTCCCTACAGAGCCCATTTTCAGATCTCCCACATCCCGCCGTTCCCCTCACTTTCGCTCCCTCTTTCTGACAAAAACGTCTTATTTCTGCAGGAAAGTGTTACACCTCGGCTCACGAGCCAACCTGTGGCTTTAATGGCCCTCCTCTCACTCCGCACGCCATTTCTTAGGATTCGCAGCTTCTGACAGGCACTTATTTATGCTGTGTCGAAAAGACTACACAGAATAGCACGAATCAATACAAAACGCTTCGAAAAGGGAGAGGCTTTAACCAACATTCCAACGGTCTTTAAAGGTGCATTAAATAATATTTTACCGCCAAATCAAATTACTCACTTCTACTGTGAGAGGGTTGCCAATACTTCAGATTCCACTGAGATTCGACACCCCGCAACACAGCGCTGTGCAGGCTTCAGCCACTTTTCAGCTCCAGTCAAAACAATGTTCACATGCAGCTGTGAGATGCTGCACTAAGCCCAGGAGATCATATAAGCTGGTTGCTCACAACCTGCCCAGTGTGAAGTGGAAGAAAACAAGTGGCAGGGGAAGAAAGTCAAAGCCGAACAGAGCCAGATATTTTCCTCATGAGCTGGATTCCCAAAACCAAGGATAAAAAATACTGGGTTTATCTTTAATAAAAATAATATGTAACTATTATTTTTATAGATTCTATATAAATACATACAAAGTGCTTTACAGGCAAAATAAAGAAGACAATACAGTGAAAGATGAATGTAAATGAAGCTGCACAATGCACCGTGAAGCCTGAGTGGGCTACGGTTTAAACAGGGTGTTTGGAATCTGACAGATTAGGATAAATCCTGGCCGGCAGTGTGCACTAGTTTGTGGGTACGATGCCAGCGAGGGATTTTAATGTTTACTTTGGTGCTTCAAGAAGTGACGTGACTGTTTGCATCCTCCTCAAACCAGGAGTTTTGGAGCATTGGTCACAGGTCGTTTCAATTCATTGGAGGGACGTGTCGTGATGATTACATTGTGTTTTATCCAAATGAAGGCCAACACCACTACACATGTTGGAATATGATGTCAAGTCGTGCTGCTGTTATGGCGCAAACTGCAGATAGAGGGTAGGAAGTGATTTATGTTACATAGTGATATAGGATGTAGTGATGCACAAAGTCCCTTAGTGCTACGCAGAAGGCACTATCACTGGCTATGGTTTGTGTCGTTAACCTTTGCCCAAACCTTCGTCTATTGTCGGGAGAAGCAAAGCTAGTTAACACATGTAAGGGCAACTTGGAACTTTTATAGTAACTTTTGAGGCTACTATAACTCTAACTTTTTCCTTACTTTGTAACATTACAGTTACTGTTTTGTCTTTCCTTTGCCAGAGTTTGGACCCCTGTAACTAAACAACAATACTTGGTAACAATAACTAACAAACTCCCCTCCTTCTCATTGGAATTTCATGCCTCATCGCAATCACGTGACTGCAAACAACCTTTTAATGCGTAGTTCACAACACACTGTAAACTGTGCAGTAACTGTGAGCAGATGTAATAATACTGCGCGCTACTAAATTTGTGAACAACTGTAACTCTTTTCGAAAAAAAAAATCTCAGGTGTATAAACAATGTGAGTGGATCCTTTACGACATAGTGTTAGATCGTTCAATCAGATACTGTGAAAGAGAATGCAGTCATATTTCAAACCTGTTAAAAAAGACACACAGGCACACACACACACACTTCCCAGCCCTTTTTGATGCTGTCTGTGTTTTATTCATATCTGGGCTGTGTCTTGGAAGCTGCATCAGCACTGCTCAGAGAGGACCACCATTGTTTGAGTCTAATCATGGTCGACGCTCCAGGCGTCAGTTTGATAAACAGACAATCTCTGCTTATAAATAATTGAACAGCCCCGTTAGTTCTCTCGCTCTCACGGTGTCACACTCGCAGGGTTTTCGCAGTCGCCTCTCTTCTCCGTCTCATATTTGCATGGTGATACCCTGCTTAGTGAGCTGTTACACTCGCTGAGAAATGAGCCTATACGAAGATACTGCGTGTAAAGTGGAAGCGGCACACTCCTTTCACAAAATCGCGGCTGTTGTGCGGAGCGTGCGTGCTGTCTCAGCTCACTTAGAGGGCTGTCACTATGCTGATATTGGAATGGGAAGAAATGATGATGGCGAAATCACGCAAACAGCGCAGCGGTGAGAGAACAGCATCAAATAGCTGCTGTAGTTTGTATTTTACGTAGTACAGTAATTCTTAAAGGGACAGTTTGACATGTTGGGAAATACGCTTATTTGAATTTTTGCAGAGAGTTAGAGAAAACCAACACATCTTCATACCTAGACAGCCAAATAGATCGAATGCCAGTGACTCCCAAAATGAGGTATATCACTGTTCCCAAAACAACATGACCAGTGGCAGGCATATCGTACCCCGTATGCATGCAGTTTGGTTAGGCTTAGACAAGAAAGCGTCTTTTGAAATCATTGTGATTTGGGTTAAAATCACTACATCCTTGTGTTACTTCAGTCACAAACCTATCTACGTTACGTATTGAACTTCAGTTGCGTATTGTCGACGCAGCTTAACTATGTTTGTTCACTTTCGCATTGGACCCGAACAGCGTTCTCTTGAGCAAAAACTCCTGTGCTTGTTAGACTTGAACATCCCTCCCAGACCCCCTCTTTATGTGGACTTGCTCTTTACACTACATCACCTGACTTCCTCCTTTGCTGCCATAATACCTACTTTAGCCACTAGAGGTCACTGCCGAAAGAGCTTTTTTTTTATATAGCTTTCTTAAGCTATAGCTGGAGCCAGGCTACCTGTTTACTCCATCTTTCAGTCTGAGCTAACTGTGCCTTGGCTTGAGCTTCATATTCAACAGACAGAACTGACAGTGGCATGGATAATATTTAAGTCTTAGTGAGAAATGTGAATAAGCATAGTTATGATTCAAGATTAATTTATCAATATGCAATACAAGACTGTATAATGAACGTTCTGTTTGTACTTCCCTAAACAAAAAAAAACAATACAGACTAATTTATAAAAGATAATCCAGTCAGAAAAATTAAGTATTCATATGCAAGTGTTGAAGATTTAAGGAGCCACACAGGTTTAGGAAAACAGCTGCTTTATTGTCTTTTGTTATGGCAGTGGATACTTCTGTATATTTTGCTATATATATAAAAACCATCAGCATCCAGGAGCTTGGTTTTCAAATCAAATCAAAGGATCCGATCTGTCCCACATAATGTTAGGTGCCTCGTCATATTTAGGACGGCCCATATTCAGGCCTCCTGTTCAGCAATCCACTACTGTCCTCAGTGTGTCCTTCCACTTTTCCTCCTGATGTTTGTGGCTGGGTGGCTGTTTCCTTGGCGAGCCAGGAGAGCTAAATTAGGTTCCTGAGGAGGACCCGAGAGCACGACAGCAGAGAGGTCATCGGCTCAGGAGTCCAACAGTGATCAGTTAAATGTCACACATCGCCACCTCTTCAGGCCTGACAGGAAATAGGTTCACGCCAAGTGTGCTTCAGATGTTGGAACTCAGACCTATTTCCTTTACTTATTTTTTCTTTCTCTTCTCTGAATCTTCTTGTGCCTCTAATCCTCCTGTCTGTCTTTTTGTATTCGCTCTCTTCCGTTCCCTTTTATTCCCTAATTCTCCTCCCTCTTTGCCTCCATCACACTTTTTTCCTCTCCTTTTATCTCTCTCTTTGTTTCCACTGCATCCTCACTGCCTCTCTGTTTGCCCTCACAGTGAATACATATCAACAACAGCCTGTATGCTTCAGGCCCTGCCGGGTTATTAAAGTACACTTTGGTCAGTATGCTTGTGTGTTCAGGCAAAAGCAACAGGAGCTCACTGATGCCACTCTTATGTCCCTGCTCCTTATATACTGTATATAAACCACCTGCCTCTTACTCATACGTGTAAATGCAAATGTGTGCATGTGTGTGTGAGAATGCTTGCATGCCGTAAGAGGTGTGAATGTTCTTTTGCCTTATGTTACACTGAGTGTTGAGAAGCACTTGACTCGTCTCATATGGTATGGTGTGAAGCATCTGATGCCGTGCCGTGAAGTTCAGCTCTGTAGAAAGACATGGTGTAACTTTGTTAATTCGATTATTACAGTTTCATATCCTCCTTAGTGAAAGTCATCTTTGAAGACTCGATGTATAGCGAGCATGAAAGACAGGCTGTGAAAGGCTGATCCATAGTGAAGGAGTAACAACGGCAAACAGAAGTCGATTCATTCTTGACCTCTGAAGAGCTTGAAGGGCACAACAACTCCTTCAAGTATAGAGGTGCTTGAGCTTGCAATGCCTTGTATGCTCAGAGCCCAATTGGACAATCATTCCTATAACTGATAGGAAGCCAATGTAGAGAAGCTAAAACTGAAATAATGTGTGAAATGTGTTTTTTTTTTTCTTTTTTTTTTTTTCAAAAAGCCTTGCTGCAGAGTCGTTGACCATCTGGAGTCAACAGACGATTTGCTAAAGTAGGTGAACAAAGCGTCACAAAATAAAAGCACGGATTACTTTTTGCAAATCTTCCATCTGAAACAAAGATCGGACACTATGTAATTATGTGGTTGGAAAAGCAAGACCGAACCAGATATTTCGATGGATTTAACATCTTCTGCAGGCAGACCCATGAGATTATAGTGATTTTGAGAAGCAGTATCAGGGCCAATAAAAAAGGTTTTGTTGTAGTGTAGAAAAACAACAATGTATTGGTTTTCCTAGAACATCCAAATTAATGTTGTTTGTACAAAACAAAGTCCAAATCTTGAGCAAGCTGTTGTTGCAGCTGAAAGGATAGAGTATAACATTGTCATCCAGACAGTTGGGGTTCATATCCTGTTTGGAACATATTGTTGTTCAGTTCACTTATTGTTTTTACACTAAGTGTGTACACAGAAAACAACAGCAGGCCAACGACTGACCCTTGTGGCACACCATTTATTAAGCGAGCTGATGACCTTTGACTATTTACGGAGTTGGAGAAAGTTCAGTTGGATAAAATTTAAACTGGGTCCAGATATCCTTGATGAGACTGTATGAAACAGTGAAATTAAATAAATCTAATTCACAAAAAGAGACATCTAAATATTATGTTTATGTAGCCACAACGTTGATCACTATCATTTAGTATCCTCCATGTCCAAGCACCAACACACAGACAAATATCCCATTTGCTGCAATTATTTCAGGGATACAATCACATATGCTGTAAATACACTTGACATAACACATTTATGGATTTCTAGCATGCAAGGCGTATTTATCTACCACATGACTTGTCAGTTTTTGGTCCAGGATGTGGATGAACACTGTCCTGCTTCTTCTATTCTTTTTTCTGCAGTGGTTTCAGGATGAAATGCAGTCAGTGAGATATTTTCAGCCACCGTGTCTGAATGGATTAGTCCAGTATTCCTTTAAGGGACCTAACAGTTTGAAAACTGCCACTGCGACTCCCTTGCGTCCATATGGATTACAGGTTTGGAAAAAACAACAAAAAAAGGAGCACCATAAATATCCCTCTCAGAGCTAGAGCTTTGATTTTATTCAACAGGGTTAGATAATAAATATGAAAGGATCACAATTGGAGTGGTCTGCATCTAATCTTTAATTAACTAAAGACTGTTTGCTATGATGTATTTAGGTATTTCTTTGACTCAAGGACAGGAAAAATGAAACAAACTCACACACACGCAGACTTTTTTTCCCCCTCTCTGTCTCCCTCTCTCTCACACACATGCAGCATTCCTGACGAGATATTCTGCGAATGTACACGTTCATAACCTCAACGAGTGGTGACGGACAGACATATTTCCTCCCACACACCCTTCTTTTATAGTTGCCATTTTCGACCTGGAAATTGACGGCGGCTCCTCTCTCTTTCTATGTTTGCCTCCCCTCACATTTCCCAATAAATGGATTTAGGCTCTGTGGAGTTTTATGTAGAGCGCACCAAGATTAGCGGGATGTTTAATCATGGAGCCTTTTGAAATAAGCTTAACATTTATGCGAGTGCTAGGCAAAGAAAGAAAAAAAAAAACACAGCACAGGAATACTTTTGGTCTGTACCGACGAGAAAGGTCCTTGGGAATACAAAATCAAGCAGTTCAAATGTTGGAGTGTCTGCTTATTGATTTATTTGGGACTTTTTTTGATTATTGTGCTTTCCTGTGCAGGACTTTGAGGCATTTCCCAAAACATTTAGGGTCCAAGAGGGAAGGTTATATATTTATTTGTTTTTCTTGGTGTGTCCTGTCTGGCATTTTTCCCCTCGCTGCCACATGAGATTGCAGATCGTCGCATGTCGGTTGTCTTTGTCTTGTTTTGGCATGGTCGAAGCTCTCCTCTCCCTCACCTCCCCACTGGGCACAAATCTCTGCTCTTTGAAGACGAGTGGATGTAACAAAACATGGAGCGATATGCAGCACCGTCATGCACCACAGGCCGACGGCGGACATAAAAATCTGCCCTGTGATGAGTCTGCGCTCCTACAGCGCGTGCAGTTTCACCTCAGATGAGACATTTTTGCGGAAGCTTCCTCATCAGGACATCCTGCACATTCTGGAACAGGTGTAGAGGGAGGAAAGGCTTGAGGTCCTTCATTGTCCTTAAACCGCTCTTCACCTCAGCATAAAATGCATTTGCCCTCATTTGTCAGTATAGCAGCTGAAGGTGTTCTGAAATCATTCCAATCCTCACTTTCTCCTTCACCTCATAGCTCCGCTTTTAGTTTAAAAATGGTAAAAATCTTATTTCTGAAACCCCTTGTCCAAGGCTTACAGTCCTTATTAGGTCTTGAAATGGTGTTTTTTGTTAGAGCCTGTACGCAGTAGATCAGCCTGTAGTAGCTCATTGCAAGTGAATCAGCCTACTGACAAAGACATGCAAGTCAACAGTTTGTTCACCAGAGAGCACTCATTAGTTTATTTTTCAACTGTAAAATCTTCTTCTCAGCACAAACATGATTCTTTATGCATAGGCATAAATGCATGGACAGCAGGGGATATATGTTTACACACATTATGTAATGTATGAGTGTCGATTTTGCTATTGCAAGTAAATTGTGACCCTGGAAAAATCCATCGGCAAAACAGTTTCCACTCAGTAGCTGTGGACTTGTCGTTCGCGCACGTTGACTTTTAAGTTCTGCGTGGTTTAGATCAAGAGTGATTTAGAATCCCAATTTTTATGCCAAGGTGGAAGAGAAGTCCTGAAGTTGATGTCCATTGTTTGTTCACCATATATTATTGATTCACGTGCTAGATTATAGGACGGCTACATTATAAGATACGTATTAATGTAGTTACTGATCATTACACCTGATTTCTTCAAAAAACTCCAACTCCAACATAAATTTAGAGGACATTATCTCAGTGGTGGCGGCAGTTGCTACAGCTCAGTCTGTAAGCCTTTCTTGTGAAGAAAAATCTGGATTTGAATCATTAATGATTATGAGTATAAATCTTTGTGAATCGTTTACTACGCTGAACGATTCTTCTAGCTCATTCTGTGTGCTTACAGAGCACAGGCCAGTCAATCAATGCTTTTTTTTTTTTTGCACATTTGCAGTTTGACCTATTCAAGCGCGGATCAAATGGACATTTTGCATGTTTAGAAAGTCTCACTTGCAAAGTCTCTAGTCACACTTCAACTGGGTTTTAACCTTTTAAGACAACGTGTGATTATAAATATAAATATTATCCATCATTGCATAACCTCCTGATGATCCAAATGACACTAAGAAGAAGAGGAAGAACTCCTGATAGTGTAAATATTTTTCATTTTTTGCCCATGACGACTCCACCACCTGCACGGTTGCACATACCTGTTACATAGATGTACCATGCCAAATGGTGTTTATGCTGTAGAGTCATTTTCACACTTCAGCAAACAGTGTGTGTACAGTGCGTACGTGCCGGCTTGTGTGTTTGCGCGTTTCCCCTTCCCGGATTTAGCCTGTTGATGATGATTTGATGTGTCAGGTTTCATTTACACCTGTCCTTGCCAGAGACACTGTGAAATTAATTGAGCCAAAACATTAATTTGCTTAAGGTTGCTCAAAATGTCCAACCAGTCATTAACATGCCTCACATCAAAGCTTGCTTTTTTTTTTTTTCTTACTGAATCCATGTGCAATAGAGAGGAAATACTAGGGTAGAGCAAAACGGGAGTGTGTGTCTGTGTGTGTGTGTGTGATTAAGGGAGAGGGGGAGACAGACAAAGACGGAGAGAGGACGACGAGATCATGGGAAAGTGCTGCAGTGGAAGTTGATTACGAGGTTGTGGGAACGCTCCGTCCGTCTGTCTGCTTTGAGCGAGGCCCTCTGAATTCATTTGTTCTATAGCGGGAATTATTAAACAGATCATCTGACAGTACAGTAATAATGCAATTAATTATTCGCCTCTGAACTCCCTGTCCAGTTTTTAATTAGCTCTCCGCGCAGCATCTGCCCATCAGAATTACAACAAAAACATCTGACATTTCATTTTCCGAGTGTCAGAATGGCTGGCGGGGATTGATTGTAGCGGTGTTGCAGGAGCGCAGGAGATCTTTAAATGAAGCTGTTCACATGATGTCTCTGGATTTTGAGACGTTTTGTGGGGGAAACTCTGGTTTGCTCCACTGATGTTGATGAAAAGAGTAGAGTAGGGTGGGGAGCTGGAGGTGGCTGGCACCAATCGTCGTGGTAAAAATCTGATTGGTTGAGGTGAAAACTGTCGACAAACTCAGCCAGTTGACTGAGTTGGAAGTTGAGAAAGGCAAAACTTAATTGAGAGAGCAAGTGTTAAAGACAGTCTTTCTGATTCAACCTTCACTTCAGAGTATTACTTGTCTTTACCTATCTGCAGCTATCGGCCTGGTCAAAATTAAAAGCGCTTTCAGAGCTTTTCTGAAAGTTTCCTCCTCTCCGTTTATGGTTTGACATACATATTTTACTATCTATGGGCTGTAGCGGGAGAGAGCTGTGTGTATCCAGAACTCTTAATGAGGTAATGCCTTGCTGCGAAACTGTGACCTAGATTTAAAGTGGAGTCCGGCGCTGACCAGTCGCACCAATGCTGCTCCACAGTGGCAGCGCTCGGCTTTCATTTGAAACACTCAGCTCCAGCCATGCGTGGAAAAATGAAGAACAAAAGGCACACTCCCCACTCTCTTCCCTGTTTTTCATCTCAAAATAAGAAGAAGACTGGAGGGTTTTTAAAAATGTGTTCTCTTTTTAACAGTATTACAGTATTTAGGTTAGTAGCATACAGTAGGAAGGTTTGGGCGATTATGCTCAATGAGAGACATCTTCATTAAAAGTAGCATTCCGATGTTTTAATAAATAATATCAAGGGTTCATTTTTTTCACTACATCACATTGACCGAGTATGTTGTGAACATGTTTAGGCTGTACACTGTTCTGCCCGTCTTTACATCAGTAACATATTCAGCTTGGCAGGGTGCCATTTCTTAGACTTACCAAGTATGTAAATGAATGTGAAATAACTATCAGCTTGCTAGCTCTTGTGCTAACACTAGCTACTTAAGTAAGTCAGGGATAATGTATAGAACGGGACGAAACAGACCCCTCCACGACCGGTTCGTCCTGTCGGGACTTATTTTCCTGATAATGACCGCCGTTCTATACATTGTCCCGCTTATTACACGGCTACTTGCCAACACGAGTGCCATGGACAGACCTGAGAAAAAACGATCATGTCAGGCAAAAAATGTTTGACATTTCAAGTCGTTGATATTAGGCTATGTAACTAGAACTCACCAGATCTGCTACTGCCGGGATGAGAGGACAGGACTCTGCTCCACTTCTCCCTGTCTGTCAGGGATGGAGTCCAGTAGCTCCTCAGACTGCCATCACATCTGTGCCAAGTCACAGACATTATCTCCCGACTCTCCAGACCAGCCTGGGACAGCAGTTGGACAGCGATGCTGCGCAGACTGTGGTTTGTGTACTTCCTCGAAAGGCCTGCTGCCTGGCTGATCTTGGACAGCATTTGCCCAAGGAAATTGTGTCCCATGGCCTCTCGAGAGTACCAGACACCCTGCTGGTTAAGCAGCTGCTGGTCCTTTTTCAATGGGTGCAGGTAGAATGCGTTGGCGTTAGGGGGGCAAAGGGAGATGTACTTTTTAAAACTGGCAACAAGGCAATTTGGGTTGTCAGGATCAGCGAAAATGTAGCCATCATAATTCTCCTTGCACGGATCTCTGGCATCTTTATGGTTCTTATATGGCGTTATATTCAAGGGAAATATACTCGTTGCCATTGTTGTCTTTTTGTTTAAAAAAAAGAGTCCTGGGTTAAGTGTCGTTTGCCCTCTCCGCCACGTCTCGCCAGATGCATCTGCACATCGAACTACATCTTCCGGACAAGTCCGTGAGCTGTGTTGACAGACAGCACCTCAGAGTAGATGAGCATCTGTAGGTCTGTTGCCGAGATATGGGAGTGATGCTGGCTGGTGTCTTTGCCTTTTTTCCATAGGTCGTTCATGACGGATTTGAATACATCATTGCTGGACTTGAAAGTGCCACAGTTCATGATGTTAAATGTCGAGAAGTGACAAGATATTCCTGACCTAATTGCAAAGTAGCTCGCAATCGAGTAGGCCTTGCCCTCGCCATTTTGTACTAAAGGGTAAAATGTTCGTTGCACCTTATTTAGAGACTCTGCACTACAGTTAAACAAGTCTGACGACATGTTTTTCTCCTCTATGGCCCGTACCATGCTCTTTTTGGTGTTCAGTTCGTGTCGATCCTCTTCTATTTTATCAATGTCTCTGTCATCCAAAACTTTGTGCCGTTTCACTTCTCCCTCTTCGCTGCTTTCCTCTCTTTTTCTTTTCTTGACCGGTGACGACAACTCAGCCTTTTGCCAAGAGTCGAAATCATTGTCTTTTCCAAAAATATTGAAGTTAATGTGAAACTCATCCATACTAGTGGCCTAGGAGTACGTTTTTCTGATACGAAGTAGGCTACAGATCAGCTGATGTCGCTTAGCGACCGAATATGCTGGGATGATAAGTGACCGGACTACTTGCGGAGCAAAGATTCTAGAGCGCGGAGTGCTACGAAATACGCGAATCAGAGGCACAAAGGCCACTTTCCTTGACAGCGGTCAAATATGCTTAGCAACGGTCAATTACACGAAAATAATTGACCACCGAACATTGGGAAGGCCCATTCAAGTGAGTGGAGCATTCTACAGCATTAAGAAGAGCCGTGTAATAAAATGTACTAACACACATGCAAACAAGCTTAACTATCCCAACCGGATACCAAAACAAAGAAAAGAAAAGCTTGGATCACAGCAGAAGCAGATGGAGCGTGATTTCATTCATCCTGCTCAGGTCGCCGTTACTCTATGAGACTGTATCTTCACATAGCTAGATGTGTTGTAGTAATGTTCAAAACCCTTTAAAGTTAGGATTGAATTAAATATAATATAGTATTTTCATATTTTTTTCACAATACGCTGTGGCAGGGGCACCCATGTGCACCCTAGTGTGTCCAGTGCAGCAGAAAACATAGCGCGCTCTCAGACATCCACCTGTCTGACCCGCTGACCGTGATGCTACAGTGTGCGGCCTTGTCACAGGATGACCTCGGTGATTCACCGTAGTCTGAGCAGTCTGCCTCTGCAACCCACGCTGCTCACGCTCACCCACTGACATAAGTTTTGCCTCACTGTGCTCATCTGCCGTCCTTCTGTTTGCTCTCCACTCTCAGTCTTAAGCTTCACATTTTTTTTTTTTTTTTGCTGCTTTCTCTCCCTGAGGGCCTCTATTTCTTTTTCTTTCTTTTTTTTTACCACTTTGCCTTCTTCTCTCACATCTCCCTCTTTCTCTCTCTCTCCCTCTCTCTCTCTCTCTCTGTCTCTCTCTCGCTGCCTATCTCTCATTCCTCTGTGTCTTTTCCCAGACCTACTCCGGTGGGCCTTGGCGGGCAGCAGGCGATGACAGTTGTATTAGCAGTCGATTGCGAGGTCACTTTCGCTCAGCCCCACTGAGACTCAGCAGCACTGTCTGAGCCACAGAAACAAAGAGAGAGGAATATGAGGGGGTAGTAAATGGATGAAATATTGAAAAACAGCAAGATGGGAGCCAGAATATCTATATAAATATATATATATGTATATATATAGAGAGAGAGCGAGAGAGATAGAGAGAGAGACAAGGATAAAGAAGAGGGTGGTAATGAAACAGAGTTATGAGTGAAATGAAATCTGAGGACAGTATCCGAAGTAAAATGAGGTGAATACATCATTTTCAAGTGCACTCACTGTTTTATTTCCTGCTGTGTGAAATGAAAAAAAAAAAAAAAAAGACAAATTCAAATCCTTTTTCGAATCGGGTGATTTTCATGACACGATCGGTGAACTCCACCTACACATGTTTATGTTTATTTGCTTCAGTCCTTTCAGCTTGAATAAGGCAAGTGTGAGACGGAGTGTGGGTGTTAGAACCTAATGCAGAGAACCCCCGCCGTCCCTTGATTGGCATTTAATCGCCATGGCAACGAGTGGGCTGAGAGCGACTGCTCCCCCGAGAGCTCTTAGTCGCCAGGTTGCAAGAAAAGAAGGAGACAGGACTTCCTGACTGAGCCTGTCGTTTTCCACGAGCGCCTGCACTAAAAAAAACGGAACCTCTTGCATCTCTTAAACCCGACCCGATGCAGATGTTCAACCCCCAACTGGCCAGCTGTCGACCCGCTATTCAAACGTAGTAGGCTAGCTCGTCATGATTAAGTGTTGGATTCAGGCCCTGGCTGTCGCAGTGTTTTGGGTGCTAATCGCTGTCACTACAGTTTCCTCTCTCAGTTGGACGTCGGCTTCCAGCGTCATTGTGTTGATTACATTGATCTGTGGTCGATCTCTGGTTTGGAGGGAACAACACGACGACACTCTCCGGCTTCCAGATGGTGTTTGTCTCCTGTGCTTGTGATCTGGCTGTGCACAGTGTTGACTCATCCCACTGTCTCTCCCGTTTCCTGAGCCTCTGCCTTTCCCCCTGTTGTCACCGTCTCGCTATTTCTCTCTCCGCGCTCTCAGACACTTGTCTCCTTGCAAGCTTTGCATAAAGTGTGGAATCGGTGTGAACTGCTGAGCAAACAGCGATATGAGCAGTCGCTCAAACATTTGTGCATGGAATCCTGAGGAAGAAAGAAGGGCAGGCGGGTGGGAGGACGGGGAATCCTTAAGAATGTGAGCTGCAGTGTAAGTTTTCTACATCCACTGTGTGCAGACCAGCAACTCTATCCGTCTATCCTACTGTAGATCTATTTCATCCGCAGGTATCAGTGGGTATCAAAAACTCCCAGAGGAGTCAGATCTAGTTACCATAGCAAACATTTGTAAACACAAACCACCCCTGCTGAGGTTCAAGTGCGGGGGCGTTTCGAGTCCTCCGCAGATGGTGTCATTCCAATGCGCCGCCCAGCAGGGGTCCATTCAACTTATTGGAGAGTCAGGGTTGGCGGGTTCGTGCTGGGTTTGGCGTTTCACACAAGATGTTTTGTCTTAGTCTGCTTATTCCGCAGGGTGATGACAGGCGAGAGTCTCCCGCAGAGCTGCTTTGTCCTCTGCTCTCGGCAATAATGTCACGTCGCTCTTGAGGACTTCACCTCATTTGTTTCATAAGCTACCTGATATGTGTACGGTGCTTTTTTTTTTGTATTCAAGCTGCGCGACTGCGTGTAGTTCTGGGAAAAGACTTTTAATCAGAAGAGAAAGATCTTCATTGACTTAATGAGCAAACTGTCTTTGTTACGATGACTGAAAAAACAAGCCGACCTTAAGTGGCAATACAAGTGCACGCTGTCTTAATTTGTTTATATGTGGCGGACTCTGCCACCTGTCTAGGTTCAGACTGTTTGGGGACTTTATTTTCCTCTGAGAACAGCTTGTTTAATCAGTTGTAAAATAAATAAACTTCATTTATATTGTAAATATTAAAATTCTAAATTTGGATTTATTTTCCAAAATTACATAGCGCCCCTTTAATACATTAACACAAATAAAGCAAGGTTGAAGTGACATTAATAAGAATACGACTGAACTTTGCTATGGAATAAATGTAAAAGTGAGTTGATTATTGTTCGTTTGGGAACCACCAGTTTAAAGGGTAACGCCACCAATTTTTCACCCAAGTCTGTTTACAGGTCTAGTGGAGGTACCGCTGCATAAGTGAGGAAAACGTTTGTGGCTCCAGAGGAAGCTGCGTGTAATCTGATAAATTTCCTCCAGTGGTGTAACTCAATGGCTAAGTTGGCTGAGCCAAACTGTACATGAGAAGTGCAAAGCTAGACCAGCGGACTGCGTTTCAAAACCTGCAGCCTCCATTACCCACAATACATCTTATCCATCAAGTGACATCACTGGAGGCAATTTATCAGATGACATGCAGCTTCCTCTGCAGCCATAGAAATTTTTTTTAAAAATACAATACTTAGTTTATGTGTTAAATTGGTGGAGTTAAGCTTTGAAGAACCACAACAGGATCCAGGAAGACATTTTAAGGAATTGATGTGTATCAGTTGAAACTAGCACCACAATTACAGTTTGGGGGAAAGGATATTTTAATCTGTTATTAAAGATGACTTGTATCAAAGATAACAGATTCATTATTTGGCCTCTGTAGGAAAGACATTCAAGTTATCACATCTTTAAGGCTGTATGTAAATTTTAGAAACTCAGAGTTATTCCTCCCATCGGCTCTGCTGAATTGTGATTGCGTGAGGAGGCTGGCACACAGAGCAAAATTCATAAGAGTCATAATGCAAGCCGGGTTTCGGTGTAATTTTTTGACATTTTAAGTGGAAATGCTGGCCTCCTAATGATGTGCCTCCTCTGGATCAATGCACAGAGGCTGATGGGCTATATTAATGACCTATATAACACATCCCAGCAGTTCAGTCTTATTTTAGTGTGTTTTTTTTTTCCCCGAGTACACTGCAATCAAAGCTCGAGGGGTGGGTGCTGCATTTGCACATCTCGTGACTGGGCACTTGCTTTTTGGCTCCACGCACCATAGTGTGGCCCCTCTTTTTTTTTCTTTTCGGCCTGTCAGGTATCGTTCTGGTCACAGGCGTCTCCTCTGAGGACTGTGGAAAAGGGGCTGTGTGGAAGGCCCCGGGCTGTGCCGCCACTGAACCAGTTCCCCCGCTTCTCCCTGGAAATTGCAGTTTCTCTCACAGACACTCGCTCACACACAGCCGGGTGGAGACAGAGGAAACAAATAACAGACGAAGGTATCTGGAGTTAGAGGGATGACAGCGGGCTTAAGACACAAGTTCAGGTTAGAGCCAGGACACGTTGTATATTGAAGCCCGCTAACATCGGTTTGGCCATGAAATTACGTTACCAAATTCTACAGACGCAGTACTACTGGTATTAATATTGAAGTGTTGGCAATGATGGTTGGTGGATCAGTCCACATGGTCCAGACAGATATATTTCAACAACTGGAGGGTTCGTGACATTTTGTACATGACATGTGACTTTGGCGATCCCCTGACTTTCTCTGGGTGTCAACATAAGGTTGACACCCAGAGACACTCAGCATTAATGTAGAAACGGAGCACCATTAAAGACAGCATACACAACATACTGCATATGGCCAAATAGAACAGAAAAGTGTTTTTACCATTATTTTAAGTGGGCACTAAGCTCACCGGAGGTAAGAGGCTCTGCTGTGCTTCGGCCCTCAGACGTCCACCACAGTCTTTTTTTGTTACACTTCTGCTGCATTAGAATCTTTCTGATTAATTTGTTCATTTGAAAATCAAGAAAGTGTTTAACTACTATATAAAGAAAAGGTTATTTACACAAATTAAGGGTAATAAACATCCGATCCTTGGCTGAACTATACATGACTAGCCTACAAACACGTTGGCTTTCGGCACAGAAATATTTCATCTGACTGCCAAAGTAAAAGGGGGGAACCAAGCCAATGCCTCCCTTTAATATGAGGAATAAAAAAAAAGATGTGCGCCATTGTTGCCTCATTCAACATGAATTTGTTAAAGGCAGGAGCTGCCTTGACCAGATCCTCTTATGTTTAAAGAGCTAATTAATACTGACTCAACGGTGGGAGAAGGGCTCTATTGTCCACATATACTGGAAAGTGGATGAAAGATAAGCATTATTCTTCTATTTTCACAATGGCCGCATTATATGGATTTAAGACAAGACACGATTGCACAATCTTTACAAAAGATGAAAAAAAGCACATACTGTTCAAGGGTGTGCGTATATTTTCTCAGGCCCATAGAACAATTGAGTAATGCTGGAAGAGTTATCTTGTCTTTAAAATTAATGTTACTACTTGTTAATACAAAATTAAGTGTGGTGTTTATGCTTATTCCTTTATAAAGAGAGAGACAGAGAGAGAGATTTGCATGGTGTTACATCACTTTTCTCCTAACCAAGGAACGAGGAGCGACAAAGCAGTTTGTCATCACGCCGGCAGAGTTTTTTTTTTTTTTTTTTGGTAGTGTCGCCCAGAAAAAGAGCCTCGACGACGTCGGGTAAGAAGACTGAGAGAGGGGAATATGAGAAATGAGAAACTGAAGGCAGAAAACACGACGGATTCAGCGGGGGTCACAATGAGAGGAGCCATGAAACAGACTCTCTAAAGCATCTCTGCCCATGCACTATGCAAAGAGGTTTTGATCTCAGTCTCCGGGCCTCATGAATGCCTACTGATCTACTTTTAAATCTTGCTGTCACATCTTTTTTACAATATCTACACGCGGTGACTTGACCCGATTAAAGCTATTCCTGTCTTGGTTGTAGCGTGAGGTATTTATTTATTCCATGTCTGGCCGTGAATTGCACTTGTGATAGTGAGGGGCTTCACAGGGGCCAAATCTTGTATTATGAGGTCACAACATGCAACCAGACTGATTAAGGATTTGTCAATGCTTTTTACGCGATTGCTTCCGCGGCTATAATGTTGATCTTTTCCGCATATCTCGATAGCTCGACCCAACCTATCCAGATGGTCTGTTTCACAAAATGGGTTATTTCACAAAACAATCTGGACAGGAGCCACTAGAAAGCATGTGAAAAACGAGGCCGAAATACTTGGCAGGTGATTGGACGAACCATTTGTCCATCACCGTCGATCATGGGACTAACTTCAGGTGATCGAATCGAAAGCAGGAGGGCGCAGTTGGTAAATCGAACTCTTGCTGCAGTCAGACAGGAGAGAGCGAGAACATCTTTTCCACTTGCCATTATTTGTTCTTCTTTCAATGAAGTATACTCTCCAGCTCTGACATAAGTGATGCTGGCAGCATCTACGCTAATGAGGAGCAGCCATGGCGTAAAAATCAGCATTAACACCGCGCACAGTGTTTATGCTAAACGGGCTGCCGGCTCTAGCTTCCTATTTAACAGACAAACATGAGAGTGGCGTCAATCTTCTCATCTAATGCTCGGCAAAGAACGCAAATAAGCTATGAAGAGCTAATCACCACCAGCATGTTGCCTTCTCCTTTTACACGTTGCCTACTAGGATGCTTTAGCTTCAACAAACGAGCACAGAATACAATTCAGAAACCAATTCCTTATCCTCCACGACATTTCTCATTCCTCGTCATCCTTTGGATCTGTTCGATGAGGCTGTGTGGTGTGGTACGCTGGTGGTCCCTGGTCCGACTCGGGGTCAGAGCACAGCCTCACAAGGTGAGCAACCGCCATTTAAAGCTCCACTAACGACTTATTGACCGGACGCCACTGAGCATGCTCCAGTCCGGGGCGCTTCAAAGGTAGAGCGCAGCGCTGTGATGTGTTGTTCGATGGGACAAGAGCGTTTGAAGTCAAGTCTGCCTCGCCTCGCACTCTGACACTGTGCAGAATACAGTTAAGAATGAGAAAACGCAAGCCTCTGAAGTTGCACAGACATCTTTGTGATGGGTTTTCTGTCATGAGGCTGATGTATGAGGAGAATTCTCCTTTGAAAAAGCTGCATCTACCGTGTATTTACCCTCAGACTGTACTGTATCGCTTGCTAGTCCTGTTTTTGTGTGTTTTTCACTGTATAGAGCTTGTGTTTTTCTTCCCTTTTTTAAAACTCGGTTCCATTTACAGCAGTGCACTGTGTGTGTGTGTCTGTGTGTGTGTGTGTGTGTGTGTGTGTGTGTGCGCCCGTTTGTGTACTTTATAGTGCTGCTTATATCCCGGCCTGCTTTGGGAGCGCAACCCGACCGTAACATATTGAGCCTTTCTGAGGACGTTTCTCTCTCTTGTGTGCTGCCTTTGATGGAAGTGTGTCACAGACTTGAGATGCAGCCGTTTGATGTGAGTTGGGGAGGTGACCTGGGTGCAAACACAAATAAGCACACACACACACACACACACACACACACACACCACACACACACACACACACACACACACACACACACTAGCTAATTATCGGCTCCCAGATGTTTAGTTTTGGGAAGCATTGCAACCCTGGCACAGTGGGAAGTCCATGTAATGGGGCACCAACAGCGTAATAAGGTTACGAGAATTAGCTTGTTGAAAAACCGAGCCTGTCTTCTGAACCCCCCTGTTCCTTCTCCTGTTTGTACATTGTGTACAGTTTAGAACAGTGGCGTCACATTTGCTGTGGTAAATTAGATTTAAATACAATGTAAGAATGCTGTTTAACGTATGGATGGATGGATGGATGGATGGATGGATGGATGGATGGATGGATATCATGCTGACATTTACACAAATCATGCACATTTACATCACATGACCTGACTGTGTTATTTGTAAGGGGGGGTTGATGGTGATGGAGTTTTGGAGGTTGCCAAGTCAGTGAACCCTGTTCAAGACTGTGTTTAACAGTGTGAATCCTCCGGATATTTCTAAGGAGCCTTCGGAAACAATTTTCAGTTTTTTGTGGCGATGAAATTCAATCATTTTTGAACAGAAGTCAGGACATCTCCAGCAGTGTTTGTGTTTGTGGCAAGCCAAAACAGATTTTCCTGACCCTAACCTTACCTGTTTTGTGCCTTAACCTAACAAAATCTTATAGACAGCGTTGTTACAACATAAAATAGAAAACATGCCCTAAAAAAATGTAAAATTGTAACAACAAAAAAAAAAAGTAGAGGTTTCAACATACACGGCCAACATTTATTCTGGCGATTTGGTTGATTAACTTACATAATTTAAGACTCGCCCCTTTTCTCCGTACATTGAAAGGTTAGCGCTGTCTTTGCGCAAAAGTTTGATTAGAATGATTCTACATCGCTTGCCAGCTGGTATCTGAGCAGCTGATGAATGAGTCAGTCATTGTAAAGCATGAATGAAGCAGCTGATTACTGAATTAACGCAACGGGCCTCGTATGGTTCCTCACCAGAAAAAAATGACAGCATTGGTTGTCTGGCCTTATCAAAGGTTAGTTTGTGCACATCACATCAATCACGCTCAATCTTGCCATGTGGGAGTGTAGGAGTCGTGTGATATCAGTCATATTAAAAGAGAGCCCTCATGTGTGGTATCATTTGTTAATCACTGAATTGTCTTGCAATCATTTCTGCAAAAACAAAAAAAACCTTATGAATAAATCACGACATGTATTTCAGGCTGTCTGACACATGCGAACAGTTGTGTGGGACATAACAGATGCTGTGGTGGTGACAGCGAATGATGACACACAGTTGTGTGTGGATCACACTTGGGTAGATCAAACAGCAGTGCGTGGATGCGGATTTACGCACAGTGTGCCGTGGTTGTACAGCCTATTTACCTTCTGGGAAAAGAAAAGAAATCTTGCGGCACGGTCGCGTTAAAAAAGCGTAACGACTTCAAAACTTCACAGTCAAACGGTTTCACCCTCAAAATGTTTTAAGCCTGGCGGGCTAGAAGGAGGAAAGAGAGAAGAGTTCAGTGGGATATTTCACCCCGGATGGCTTCCTGGGCGAACACGGGTACCAACACACTGTAGCTCTTTTGGTTCAGCTGTCCACTTCAGATATAGATCGACATTCCCTTGTTAGAGAAGAGCACCTTAGCCCACAGTGAGGGAGACAACTATGTCAACGTGTCCTCCCTATCACTTTCTCGCTCTCCTTCCCTGTCGCTGTCTCGCCAGTTCTCTCTTTTTTCAACTTTCATGTGCTACCAGGGCGCTGATATTGACAGCTTGTTTTTCCCCCCCAACAAACTGCAGAATTTTTCGAGACGCTGTCGCTTTCCATTCGCTATTTAATATTTCAGTGTGAGGTGTTTTCTGGGTGTTGTTGCTGCAGGGTCTGCTGCAGGGACCGGGGCTTTGATGACTTGCAATTTGAGTGTTGTGAAAACGGTGGTGGAGAAAAAAGTTTGAATGGGAAATAAGGTTTTGATGATTGTCAGAATTTCACTACACTATTACCGTGGCAAAAAAAGAATGCAAGGAGAGAAATGGAAATGATTTTGGGGGTTCTGCATTATTTACACATTATCACAATGTCAATAATTCAATTTTAAATATCATGATGAGCATAATTAACAGTATATTGTGACACCCCTTGTTAGAACACACATTTCATCTTCATTTAAACTGTCATGGGAAATGAAGGCTAAACTCTGTATCAGTACCATTACTGTTGCAACTCCTGATAAACCCACGAGACGCTCGAAAATGTGTTGTCGGTTTTGAAACATCGGAAACAGTGATTTCCGACAAAGGTAGACAATAGCAGGTGTCTGATGTCCAGATGATCACTGACGATTTTGTCGGACGACATTACACATTATTAGACAATATTATGTCATACTGAAAGACTTAAGCTAAAGTTGCATGTCTCAGTCAAAAATGTGTTAAGTATGGAATCAGCATTGTTCTTGTACGACCACATAGTCTTCACCTTCAAGTAAAAAAAGAATAAGGTCTGTTTTAACAGAAGAGTAAAAGCATTTCAGGATCCACCATTTTGAGGCTAATTAGAGCAGTACAAACCGGCTAAAGTTAGCTTAAACCACAGAACCAGATCCAGAACCAGCTCCACACAGCAAGTTAACCTGTAGCCCTACATATCGATGCAGTTAGTTTTAAAACTACTTGATTAGACTATTGTTGAGTAGTAAGCTAACCAGACATGCTAACGTTTGCAGGTGGATCACAGCTAAAAAAAAAAAAAGACAAGAGAGAGAGAGAAAGAAAGAAAACAACACACTCCAAACTCTTGGAATGCAAAGTATCACTCTTCGGCTTTGGCATGTTGCAAAATCCGAGGCTTGACAGGCCTGTCGTGAGCAGTTTAGCTTGATCGATCGCTGCTTCTCTTGGTGAAACAGACAGAGTCCAAATGAGTGAGGTTCATAGACGTTTTTTTTTCATCAGTTCCACCTTGATCCTTTTCATCTGCGGATCAGGTCTACCACACAGTGTGCAGCTCTTAGTGTCTTACCGTAGTAAGACAAGAGAAAATCCTGTTTTTTTTTTTTTCTCCAAAGCTGTGTGCCGCTCCGAACGGGAGCCTGTGTGATTTAGATTTCCCTCCTTGATGTTAAAGCATGAGTATGGTATGCCTGCTCTCCCTGAGAGAGCGCTGGAGTAATAGCAGCTGTTCAGTCCTGATTAGAGCCACAGTCCTCACAGCCAGGCCCACACATCTCTGTCCTACTTTCTCTCCCGCTCCTCCTCCTCTTCCTCCTCCTCCTCCTGATCTTTCTCTCTCCCCAGCTCCCCACCCGCTCCTAAAGTCATGCACCGATCTGCCGCTTAAGAATCACAAAATCACGCTGCATGAGACTTTTTTTTTTTCTCTTGTTGATCCTGTTGGCTGTCCACCCACCCATAACTTTTTTCTCCAAGGAGAAGATCTGCAGCATTTTTAGCCTCTCTCTCTCTCTATATATATTTATATATAAAAAAAAATCCACATTCATCCATATTGCACGTGCTCACAGGCCCACATGTGGTTAATCTTAGGACAGGAAATTTGCTTCAGATCCGTTTTTCTAAAACCGTACACCCACTAACACACCCACAGACATGTATATAAACGCACAACAGGTATGAGTCAAAGCAGAGGCCTATCCTGCAATAAAACAAGCAATCTGTCTTAAAGCTCAGCGATGTGTTGCACCTTGTTTTTTTTTTTTTGTGAGTATCACCGTTCTGAAGGCTCCCCTCGATTAAAAGACCAACTGAAAGAGTTTATATTAAACTAATCTGCTGTGACTGCGTGACCTTCAACGTGTCACTGCACACTGTACATTTTTTTTAATATGTGTGGTGGGATGAATTTGTGACTGTGTAGCTGTGTGATGAGACCGGGGGGCCGGATGGTTTGGCCTGAAAATGATTTTGCTATTTTTAGGCGGACATGTGCCTCAAGTCATTTGGTCCCAATTCTCAAACAAGTTCCAAGTCATTTTTTCGGGGGCGAGTTAAGTCTCGGGTTGTGTCGAGTCAGTTGCTATCTTCGTTAAAGCAAATCAAATCTTAAGTCGAGTCACTCAACCCCAAGACACTTCTTAACTGCAGTATCAGGTTAGGTGTTAATACCTGTCTAATAATAATCCAGTTGATCTAACCTGTTAGAACATATGACAATTAATTAATTGGTAAAATAATTATTTGTTTTGGGGGAGAAATAATGTAATAAATGAAAGCAAATAACATTATAAAAGCTTATTTATTTCAACTAATTCTTCAGGTAAGAAAGATATTCCCTCCCCATCACTTTTAAACAGTGAAATAGAGTGGCGCAATGTAGAGTGCATACCTCCACTAAGGCCCTTTAATTAATTCAAACCTATAATCCACAATCAAATAAAATATACTTAAATCAACTAGATCCAGATTCTTATTTTGATTGCTATCAGATTCTTCTCACTCATAGCCACCGGCCATCTAAATACACCAGATTTTCTTCATCCAGACCCATGCATCATTCACTGACAAGTTAACAAAAATGTTGGAAAAACCCCACCTATCTCACAATGTTAAATGGAGTGAGAACAACTTCCCGGATCCAAACCAAAAGTTAATGGAGGTCCATACTGGGCTGAGACCCATCCTACATCCAAGTTTTGTAAAAGTCCATTCTGTAGTTTTTTTGTAACCCTGCTTACAAACCAACAACAACAAGCCATTATACCAACCAGCCAACCAACAGACGGACACAGGTGGAAAAAATAAACCCCTTAACAGAGGAAACTAAACTGAAACCTGACTGCAAGTTAGTATCTGTTAGTATCTGTCCGAACAAGCTATAAGTCATCAAATTAGATTTCTCACCTCACCTGTTCTAATAATATCCAAAAATCTAAGAGGATATTGTGTCAGATAACGATAAGGATATCATATGTCCAAGTCCTAACAAGCAATTAAAAAGAAAATCTTGCTTAAGCATTTCACACCTTCACATGGCTTCAGGATTGTCCCGCTATGCGTCTTCTACCATTTTCAGCGGTTCAGGTATGTCTCAGGCTCTGTGTGTGCTTCTTAAGGTCGAGAGAGGGCTGCACTGAGTTTGGGAGGAGAAGAGAAATGTCTTCAATATCGCAACTAAAGTGATGTAAGTTATAGTTTCAGATCATCATTTACAGGTACATATTTCTGCCCTGTGCTGTTTTTTTTTGTTTTGTTTTGTTTTTTCCCCGTCGAAATGATGACCAGACAGGCTGAAGCAGCTCCTGCGACTCAAATTACCCCAGGGTCAGGGTGAGCTGAGCTGCTGCATGTGGGAGGGAGATGCTTTTTATGAAGAATTTAAAACCATATTCCTTCAATTTTTGGAGAGTCTACTGTAACTTTAGCAGGGTGCAATACTGGCACACGCTGACTGTCAGTCATCCGCTCCTGTTAATTACAGCAGTAACACAGCCCAGACAGCACAAGGCAGGAGGGAGAGTGTTTAGCTGATGGCCAGTCTTTTAGATATAATTAACATTTCATTTCATTTCATTTGAAAAGGAAAAGCAGAGAGAAAAAAAAAGGCAATATGTCCATGCCAAATGACTCATTTCACCCTTGGAAAACATTTTAATAAACCCAGGGAGTCCCAAAACAACGGTGGTTGGGCTGGTTGGTCTTGTCAACACATCCGAAGTGATGCTGCATAAAAAGGTGTAATTTGAGGTGAGAGTGGGGGGGGGGGGGGGGGGGATGAGCCTGATGAATAAAACAAAAATATGAGGGGAAAGAAAAGCAGGAAGAGAGGAGGATAAAAGCGATCGCGAAGGAGGAGGAGGAGAAGTGAGAGTAGCTTCCTGTCCTTTTCCCCCCGCGGGCTGAGTGGGAGCAGATCGTTCAGCCCTCAGGTTAGACTTGCTCAGGGGTTTTGTGAATGAAATGGATGCTTTGGCACCGAGCCCGTTGCATTACACAGCTAGGTTTTCTTCTGTCTTGCTTCCCATTCCTCCTCCGCTGCCCTCGCTCCCTCCTATTCATCAGGAGACTTCCCAGACTGCAACACGTTGGAGTCCGGTTACCATCACTTAGCAACTCCCAGGAGTCGTCGGCTCTCTCTGATGCTCTCTCGCTCTTTTCCCTCTCTCGCTCTCTCCTGCTGTCTCTTCGTCTCGAGTCAAATAGGCTTCAAATGATTGTTAAAATACAGTGTTGTTGAAGCCTGTACGGCCTGTTCAGTAGTATGTATTGGTAGGTTTTAGACTTTAAAACCAAAGCTTTGCTGCCTATATAATGCTTATATATAATTTAGAATTGTGCATAGTTTTAAAGGCTAAGTTCACCCAGAAAATTGAAATTAAGTCATGATCTACCCACACCAATGGAGTTAGAAAGTTGGATGTAATTTTGTAGTCTAGAGTCCAAGCTTCACAGCGAAAAAGCAGTGCAGCATCCGCCTAAACAACTGAAGTAAATGGGGACGGACTTGTCCTTTAATCACAATGCGTTACAGGAGGTATTGTGAGGTTTTTTGTTGCTGGATCAGAAAATAAAGAAATATATATCCGGCATATTAACTTTTCAGATAATGTTCTCATATGTGTGTATCTGGGGCTGTAAAATAAAACAAAATAAAAATCAATTCCACCCTAGATGTATCTTTTCCACTCTGACCATTACTTACTGCTTCTCCTCATTCACTTACTCAGCCCACATTTACAGGCAAACACACACACACTCTTTCTCTCTCTCTCTCTCTCTCTCTCTCTCTCACACACACACACACAAACACACACACACACACACACACACACACACCCTCATTCAAACTCTCATCCAAACAACCACAGACCCTCTCCTCTTTCCTCTTATCTCTGTCTCCATCCACCCGCTGAACTTAAGAGTGCTCTGTCGCGGTAATGGCCAACATGTGTTTCACCATGTCGCGTGACATGTGGAAACACAAGAAGCGTGACTCCGTTCAGGTTTATAAGTGTACCTCTTCTTTCAGGTGGAAGGTATGCATGACTGGAGAGAGTAACACTATGTCAACTGTGCTGTTGCTGAGTGCTGTTGTGCTGTGTGCTCTTTGTCATCAATGTAAAACTAATTAAAAACAACCTTATAAATGGCTTTGTGAAGCCACAGCTAGGATGTTGTTTCTTTAGCGTAGCCTAAAGCTTGTTAGACTGACTCTTCTTAAGGTAAAAACCTCTGAAACTCACTTATTAACGCGTTATATTGTGTTTGTTAACTCTGTATACAATTATGTAAAAGGGTTACAACATCATGTTGTTTTGTGGTTTTTTGAGTTGTAGTGTGGCCCATTTCTTGGCTGGGGGCAGTGAATCTACTGACTGTAGCCACAGCTTAGTATGTAACCGACAGATATGACTGGTATCAATCTCCTCATTTAACTGTCAGCCAGAATGTTAACACTTTCTTTAATATGCATAGATATTGTGAGGTGTTTCACTTCTTCGGTGATGTCTTTATAATCCAGAGTCACATGCTTTTCCTTTTCTGATGCAATAATTAATTGAATTTCTTTGTATTCTGGACTTGAACCAAACAAGACATCTTTAGACATTACTGTTGGCGTAATCAGTCAATCCGAAGAATGATCACAGATTAATCAACGAGAAAGCACAGAAAAGACCGTCGGTTAAATTCCTATTCCCAGAATCATCACTGATACCCAGCTACAGAGCATCAGTGATAGCGGTGAGATGAGATGTTTTTACAGAGCTTAAAGGATACTAAAGGCCCCCACACACCGCCCAGACTCAAAGCAACGGCCAACTGCCTTTATCCGACCACTCCGTTGCCTCTCGTCTGACCCTTCGGCAGAAAAGTTGCATTGAAACATACCACCTCAACCACTGACAACTACACAGTAGCATGTACATTCTGCGCTTGCGCGAGATGCAATGAGTCTCCTTAGCATCGGGTGGCACGAGTCTCGTGCCAGTAATCCAAAACATGAAAACGGGAAATGACGGAACGGAGTGCAGACCATTGTCACTTCCACCCCCTCACAGAGTCACTAGCACACCGCCAATCAGAATGGTCATTGAACAGCTAGCACACAACCAATCAGAGTATCCAATGGCGTCCAATGCTCAGACCACCAACTTTCTCAGACTTTGCAAGTCTAATCCTACCAGACACCATCCAAAAGCTTCCAACACAGCTGAACACACCGAACAGATTCGTTCCCGAACTCATCCGAGTCTCCCCAAACGTTTCAGATGTCCAACGTTTGGGCCACAGTCTGGTCGTTGTGCTGCCGCCTGGCAAAAGATACAGGAGTATCTGCGGCCATACCACCTTAAATTGAGAGACTACTTAACTAATACTCAACACTCAACACCAAAACATGTTTTTTCTTGTGTAGCATAAAGGGAACTATACTTCACATTTCATAATTTGTTTTTCTTTTGTTAGTTCTTTTCATTATTTTTTTTTACAGAAATTCTGCGATCTACCAAGTATCTGTCAGTGCTAGACTTTTTGTTCTCTCCTTGAAATCTCAGTGGACTCTGGTCGATAAGTCATCTACATGACGTCTACATCCACAAACCACAGAAGCAGACAAAACAAACAGCACTGCTGTCGGGTAGAATAATGAATACAAAGCAGTTCGAGTCGTATCCAAATCTTAAACCTTTCAGGGTTCAGGCTTGGTGTATAGTGAGGTATTAATTATTTTTACTTTAATCTTGCCAAACGTCATAGAGTACGAGTGACCGACAGTGCGAAGGTCTTTCAACTACCTCAGCTTCAATCTCAGCCACAACTCGCAGTCCGGCCTGTTTTATCCTAAAAATATAGAGGATTTGTTCCTGGCAGACTGACATGCCACACCCCATTTCTTTAAACTATTCCATGAAACCACAATCATCCCTCCTGTCATGCTGTCAATACATCACATACACTACTCTATTCTCCCTGATACAGTACGTATCTTATCACACATCACAGCCCTTCCATTTTCCAACCTGAGGCGCCGAGCTACAGCTGCTATCATACGCACACACTCCTGTTATTGATACGACAAGTGGAACTGCATGAGGTAGAGTTTCGTCTGCTCAAACAGCCTGATGAAGTCTCCTCAGAGGGGGGGCAGACACCTAGATCTGGTGTCTGGAAGGAGGGGGATGGGGGGGTGTAGGCTTTGTGCTGTCAGCATCCGATTTTTCCTGCATAGATTCATAGAAGAAAGAAAGAGTTCCCAGGACACCTCAATCGATCTGGCCCCATCCCCCCCCACATCTCCTCTCCCTTCTATCTCCCATCTAACCCTCCCCCAGCCCTACAAAACAAGGTAAAGCTGGAGAGTCTGCACATGTACGCTGTGTCTGCTGCTCGCTGCGCGCACTTGTATGTTTGTGAGTGAGCCTTTATTATAAAGAGCCGGAAAAAGCTGACGCCATGAATCCAGGCGGCTGTCTCGGGGGATTTATATCACATTGTGTTAGCCGGTGTTCGGGTGATGGGAGGAAGCTGTTTATGGGGCTGAAAACGCTGGAATGGGCAGGCGAGATATTTCTTTTCACCACAGCTTTGTGTGCCTGTGTGTGTGTGTGTTCCTGAAGGAAACTATGATGACTCTTAATTCTCCGCCCCCCCCATTGTCAGTAACCGTATCTCTCTCAGTCTGCTGCACTGCTGCCTGTCTGTGACCTTAAAGTACCCCTGCATAGCCAAAGCACCTCTGGATTAGTTGTAATGGTGGCCACTTAATGTGCTCCCCCCCCCCCCCCTCGCCTCCGTCTGCCTCTCTCTCTCTCTCTCTTCCCCTCTCTCCCTCTGTCCTCCCTGCGCTCTGCCACGCTGATGTTTTGATCTGTCACAACAGGTTTTGCTCGGCGGGCCTGTCAGCGACGAGCAGTCGGGGGCGCACACATATGCTTTGTGTCGTTGGAGCCCCTCAGGTTAGCACGGGGCTCGGGGGCTTCTCCCATCCGATGGTGTGAAGCCCGGTGTAAAGATGTGTGTGTGTCTGTGTGTGTGTGTGTAGCCAGCCACGTATGTGTGTGTGTGTCAGGTTTTTGCACTTGAGAGGAAAGAGACGTACATGCAAAAGTGTTTTCAGTGTCGTAATGTGTAATGCATTGGTTGTATTCATGACATGCTTTGGGAATTAATGTGCTGAAGCCTGATATGGTTGCATATTCACACATTTCATATTTGTGTGTGTGTGTGTGTGTGTGTGTGTGTGTGTGTGTGTGTGTGTGTGTGTGTGTGTGTGTGTGTGTGTGTGTGTGAGACAGAAATGGAGAAAGAAGGAGAAAATGTGCACTGATACTGTCGTGTAAGAGCGAAAATTTGATAAGCTGATGTTGAAATTGATCCTGTAGTCTTTTTCTCTGAGTGTGTGTGTGTGTGTGTGAGTGTGTGTGTGTGTGTGTGTGTGTCGCCGTGCGCCTCAGTAGCAGCAGCAGTGTCACTTATGATGGATGAGGTGACATATACTGCATGTCAATAATGAACTAGCTGGCTTCCCTCGCACACGTTCGCCCCCCCTTTCCTCTTAAAGAAAAGGCTGCTATCATTCAAATTAGCAACGTTATGTGACTGATCTTCCCTTCTCAGTCGGTGAAGCCTGTGAAAATGGGGCATTTTTCGGGAGACTGCCGTGTGTGGGAGCTTTTTCCCCCGCATTTTCCCGAGGGTATATTCCCTAAAGAGGCAGATTAATATATCAATGGATGACTTGATCATAGTCAAACACACTCATGTGCTGGTGTGTGTGTGTGTGTGTGTGTGTGTGTGTGTGTGTGTGTGTGTGTGCAGTGCGTGCAACTTGTGAGTGAGAGCGTGCGCGCCGCTCTACGGAGCCGCCTCCTTTATTTGCATGTCTGGAGCGAACATCTATCATCATCATCAAGGCGCTGCAAAACAGTGAGGCAGGCAGGCACCGCCGACGCTCTCGGGAGAGAGACTGAACACACTTTCAAACCTTTACCGCAGCGATATCAAACGTTTCCTAAATGCCTCCACCTCGGGGCAAAGGCACACCACGAACACGCATGAGCATGCACAAATGCAAACAGACAGCCTCTGCCTCATATCATCTTTTCCTCTTTTTATTCGCTGCTCTCGCTGACTGTTAGTTGTATTTTCCCATCATTCACCTTGTCACAGGCAAACCCCCGTCATAAAAGACGAGGCATAAGAAAAACACCTGAGAGAGCATCCTCCAGTGCTGAATAATCACCATTTAAAACACACCACATCCTCATTAAAAAAAAAGAAAAAACACTCCCTCCTTTCATCCACAGCATATTTTTTTTTTTTAAGATGATGGCCAGAGTGGCTCGATCCATTTTTTTGGGGGGGAAGAGGGGTAGAGGGGGTTTGCTGGGCAGCACTAAAGAGAAGGAGGGGAACGCTGGAATGGTACAGCCTGATAGATAGAGGAGCAAGAGACAGTGTGTGTGAGCAGAATAGTAAAAAGAGCCCCCGAGACGAGGGGGGGGGGTGAGCATGGTGGGAGGAAGGGAGCGAGAGCGAAGGAGGGGAGGAGGAGTATGGTGGAGTGGAGGCACAGAGCCAGAAAATTGCATTGCGTGCTCGGTGATTAGTTTACCTCCTGGGTCTCATTCTCTCTCACTCCCCTCCTCTCACTCTCCCTCTCACTCCCTGGGTTCCTTTTCCACCTCTCGTCGCTTTCTCCCCGTGTCTTTGTCTTGCCACTTTTTGCCGCCTCTCGCCTCCTTCCACTTCCTCTGTCACTACATCACACTGTCACTTCTCTCTATTCTCCCCCTCCTGCTCTCCTCCACTTTCTTGGCGGTTATCTCCGCTGCCTCTCCTCTCTATCTCTGTCTCACACATCCCTCCCCCCCTTCCAACGCCACCACCTTCCTCCCCCCCATCCTCCTCTTCCTCTTCGGTGTGCTGAGTTGGCTCTCGCCTCCGTTCTTGTGTTATCTTCTCGGGGCTTGAAAATAAAAATGCATAATGCCACCTAACCTGCGAGGAAGCCCATCAAATCTTGACAAAAAAACCCCCTAAAAAACAATGTGAGGTGATTATGTGTGTTTTGGCCGCGTGATGGTTAAAAACTCGAAGGCACAAAGGAGATTTACACAGGGAACTTTCAATCAGTCACTAAGTCAGGCAGGCATTTTTAACACCATAAGCCAGCCCCTGCTAATTATAGTCTTAAGAGTAATAAACATGAGCTTCAAGTGTCTCGCGCAGTACAACAGAGAAGTGCTGACACTGAATTGGAAGCCAGCTTCCGCACAGCCCTTTTTTTGGGGGGGTTTGGTGCACTTTGAAAAAAAGTAAGTGGGTCAAGCCTTTTTCTTCTTAATCCGTACATAATCTGGCCCTGGTCCTCCTCCTCTGGTTGAAGAGCAGCCACAAAAACAGTGTAGGAGGGGGCGGGGCGAGACGGAGAGTGACAGACAGACAGACAGCAGGAAATGGGGAGAGAAAGAGGATTTCTCACAGGCTGGCAGGGTGTTTCTTTTTAAGGTAGCAGAAGGCCACGTGGTAACAAATTGCTGTTACTGTAATAACCGTCTATCCTCATGCCTAAGCTCATTTGGTCCTTTTTTTTCCCCAGCGGCAGACTAAATTATATATGTTTTTGTGTATGTGTGTGCGCCTCAGGTAGGATTTCTACCGAACATTTGACACAAAGAGCTGTGAGACCGGCGGTAATGTGCAGCGTGTTCGGGAAAGTAATTCAGAAAAAATGTCCGTGACTGACACTTTAACCTTTGACAAAAACACAAAACAACAAATCAAAAAAGCTAAAGCCAGCCATGTCCTCAAAAAACAAAAAACAAAAAAGAAATTAATATGGAGAGCGGAGCCTATCCCAGCATGCAGCGGGTGAGGAGACGGTTTAAAATAGCTCATTTCATATCTGGAAACATTACCATTTTTTTTTTTCTAAATATTCTGGCACTGAAACAATTAGTCAATTTATCTTCAAATACTTTGATAAGCGCTGAATCAATTAGTGGGTCAATTTTCAAGCAGAGTGGGAACAATTTCCCTAGTTCCTCAGTTGTGAGGAGTCGCTGCTTTACATCGTCTAATGTGATATTTGACTGGATGTCTTTGAGTTTTGGGGGCCGACTGTCAGACATCTGAAGAATATCGCCCTGGGCGCCATGAAATATGATGCGATCTCTTGACACTTGTAGAACAAAAAATGAATCCAGTTGTCAAAAGAATATTCAGCAGATTCATCGGTAGTGAAAATAAATCTGTGGATTCAGGCCTAAAGTTTTTTTTTTTCAGTTAATCTGCAGTTTTGCAAGAATCTTCCAGTACTAGACTTTTGTTGTTAGTAGATTAAGACATAAAAGAACGTGAGAGGCATCTGGTCGTCAAGAAATGACCACATTATACGTCACTACTTGAGAATGGAGCGTGGATACCTGACCCACGCCTGAACTGTGGCCCTTTTTGCTGCATGTCATCCAGTTTCCTGTCACATCTTAAGCTGTCCTATCAAATAAAGCCATAAAAAATAAATAAGTGCACCTGGTTGCTGCTATGTCATTCTGTGCACGCTGGGTTCGTTCGGTTACATAACTGACAACAAGCTTCCACCACATGCGGCTCACCTGCTGTTTTAACAGTGGGAGTCGCGGGTGAAATAATCCCAAATGCAAGGTGTGGTTTTTTCTTTTCAGGGGGTGTCTTTGTTAAAAAAAAATACTGCTGACGAAGAGAGCAGATATCGTTGCAGGGAGAGAGTTTCATTCTCAGGTCGTCAAATATCGACGGACCAGACTCGGCTGGGTTCAGACAGAAGGCAAAAACAAACAGAACACCGCTGCTGGATGGAATCATGAATTCATAAAACAAAAAAAAGAACACACGAGGATGTAAACATTGCTGTTTAGTGGAGAAGTTTCTCTTGAATGTCAGAATGTTTTTTGGGCGGCATTGGAGTTCACGCGGAGGTGACTGCAGGTTGTGTGTTTACTTCCAGTCTCTGCGGTGATCTCCATTTGATTGCTGGTCAGAGCCGCATTATGTAGCTTTAATTTTAACTGTTGAATCCAATCAATCATTTCATTAAAGCCTCCCCTTCGTTTGACTAGCCATCTGGATATTGGATAGTGCAGCCGTATCGCTGTTGATAGCTGCTAATGCCCGGCTGAGGTGATCAATAGCATTCTCCTCCGTCTGAAAGGCAAAGCAACATCCCCTCTCTTTAGCACTGATACAGAATCTGCACCTCCTTATCCGCATCACGCTTCAGTCCATTATTGGAGAATGACCCCAAATTATCTTAGATCAGCCTGAGTCTCTGGCTGTCGTCCATCTAAAAGCAGAAGGGCCTTGATCATGTGGCGTGTGATGTCCACTTCTCTTCCTCTTATCCGATCTGTTCCTTTCTTCTTCTCCGTCCACGACTATCTTTTCTCCCATTTGCGTTTCTACCCTCTTCCCTCGTCTTTCCCCTCACAAATGTCACGTGATCCCTGCACAATGAGTCGGGGTACCTGAGGACCGTTGCTAATGGTAACAAATGACTGGCTTTGCTGTGCAGAAAAAGGAAAAGAGTATAACAGAGGAGAGGAGAGCTGCTGTACATGTTGGGAGTCAGCGCTTGTGCCCTGTGCACAGATGGAGAGAGGGAGGAGGATGCTTTTTGACACGGCAACATATGTGAAACAATATCTGTTTATATATAACTGCACTTTTTAAGAATTACGCTCGCTCACTTTTTCACCAAGAGTTACATAAAAAGAGCTACACCCATGAAACTGTCAGCTTAGCTTAGCTTAGTTTGTCTTAGCGTAAAGACTGGAGTGTTTCCAGGCTTGAGCGGAGGATGCCTCGTGTCGTCATGACAGTGAAGCCAAGTTACCTCCAGACGGTCACTGCTTGCAGTCGAGCAATCCTAGGCCAGCACATCTGCAATCACATCAATGAAATTACTTAATTTGCCGGCACAATGGCTGTGAGAATGTCAGCTTGATGCAGATCACGTTAGGCTACTTAGGCTTCCACTTGGTGACGTTGCCAACAAGCAAAACATCAGTTTATTAAGCTAAAATCCACCTCTAACTTTCAATTTCATGTATTCAATCTTCTGTGCAGTTGATATATTCCTTGATAAGGCCAGTTTTTGGTACTCAGGCACATTCATTGAAATAATATAGAGAACATGTTCTAGAACTAGTTGCCAAAAGCTACACGAACAGGTTTAGTGTTTTATCACACAGAAGAGTGGCGTAGGGATGACCCAGAAGTTAGCATTGGCCCAGTTCCCTTGACAAAAAAGCCTGTGGCATTTTGTTTTAATTGGATTTTGGAATATTGCCAAGATTAAACTGTGTGGCAAACAAGTTTATGATACTACAAGATAATCTTCACAGATGAACATCACTCTCATGATTTTCATAGTGTACATTAAATCTCTAGAAGTAAAAAGCTAATGTTGGCCTCTAAGCGGACTCCATTGTGGTTGCATGACTTAAACGTCACCACTGCTAAGAGTCTTACTACACGTTTTCTATAAATTGATCAATGTACAAGTTGTAAAGTTAGAGCTGGAAACTGAAGTCCATTTGTAAAAATGGACTTGCAAGTAGATGAGTCTCCTAGTTTGCTGTGATGATGTTTAAACTCCCAGACGACAGACGAATTATGGGACATTTAACGATGTACTTTATTTCATAGAGCAAAACGTAAATATCTTAAGCCCGTAGTAACCAAGAACGATTCAAAT